>CM036757.1:5098260-5583260 GCA_020796225.1 Arion vulgaris
CGCGCTCTTACTCCAGGCAGACCTGTAAGTGTTCAGTCTTTTTTAGCAGATGGTGAATGGTATGCATGCTGGCTATATGCTTATACATCCTCGCAGGAATTCTTGTTGACTCATGCCTAGTTTAATGTCAAACATAAACAGTGTTCAAGATCTGAATAGAAAAGTTAAAATAAATCTAATAATCATGACACAGTTTTGTTATCAAAGTCAAGACAGGCAGTGAATAGACACAAATTAGTCCATAAGAATATGTTTGTGATGAGTACCATTATTCAAAGACGATGGAGATGGATCAGACGTGATGCTGGGCAGATGACACTCATCAGCCTGGGATGGCAGGTTGTCTACGGGTCGCTGCCCTGAAAGACAATAGCAACCTGCTGCCTTGTGGGTTTTGGCTGGGGACAGCAAAAGGTTAATGGAGAGCGACCCAGTAAAGCTGGTTGAAACCGAACACACCACCGAAAGATAAGCACTTGAGCTCCAATTGATACTGAAGGCTGTGCACATACATCCCATTCTGATGTTTGGTTGTTTATATATCACAATAGAATGATAAAAACGGCTTAAGAACGATCAAGAGAGACATGTGATATGCATGGAGACTGTCACAAAAACTGCATTGAGATGGACATCAGAGGGTAAACAAAAACTTGGAAGACTGAAAATAACCTGGAGTAGAACAATAACTGAAAGAAATGAATCAACGCTTGAACACAATACAGAGAATAGCCAAGAACAGAGAACAGCTCTGAAGTCGGAGTACAGCTTGCCAGAATTACGAGGGACACTGATAATAGGAAAGCAAACTTTCATGCAA
This sequence comes from Arion vulgaris, assembly GCA_020796225.1. NCBI lineage: Eukaryota > Metazoa > Mollusca > Gastropoda > Stylommatophora > Arionidae > Arion > Arion vulgaris. Next base: position 5,099,081 of record CM036757.1, read on the forward strand.
AAATCAGAGGCACAGTGACTACAATTGACATAGCGAACAGATGAAAAAACCAGAGGAGACTGGCTTGCTTTTGTTGCTGCCCTTAGTGCCAAGTGTATCACAAGCTAGAGATATAGCATTGTAGACACAATGAAAAGTTGTTTAATGATAGACTGTAAGTTAGGAGTTGCTGGTATAGGCTATTGCTTCTTTCTTCATTGCGTTTATATTTACCATCCCAAGTTAACAACTCTTTGTGTGAATGTGTTGCACATCAGTTCACAGACATCCAAGTTAACAACTCTTTGTGTGAATGTGTTGCACATCGGTTCACTGACACATATGACATGTAGGACATGTGCGTTCAAATTTTAGCCTAAGGTTATTCAACTGATTGAAGATATGATCATCATCATTGCAATTTGGTGAATAACTATGTGTGCTTTGATCTCTTTCTTATGCAGGAAGTTCTCAGCTGCAGTGCACAAACTCCGTAGCAGAGTCAAGAGTACCCGATTTAATTTTAAAGATAGTGGAAATTTTGTAGTAATTTTATTTTAATCTTTTTTCTATTAATTTTGTTATTGAACTGACTTCATAGTACTCCAGGCAGATCCATAGGCGCACAGTATCCCTTAACAGATGTCATAGGGTATGCATGCTGATGGTTCTAGTATCTACCTAGCTAAACACACTCCTTAGTCTATGAATCGGCTGATTAGTAACAAATGTTTGAATAATTAGAATATTCTCTGTACATAGTTTAACCTTTAGATGTTTTTGCAACATGTTCACATTGAAATGACTTGAGACACAGTCATGTTTAGTGTTTGTCTCATGTTCATGTGCTTGTTTATGATGATGTGTTGTGAGTTTTAGATGCAAGAAATGTGCTGGTGAATTCATGCATTATACTGTTCTATGAGAATGTATGATTAAAACATTACTAAACTGTTATTTTTGTAGATTTGTTATTGTCTGTTATGTTATTATTTATTTATATTGATGAAATATTTGACTAATATGTCTGTGGCATGTCAGAATGTATCGTCGTGGTAACATGTAACCATGGTAACAATAGTGTATGTGCATGCACTTTACCGTACACATGTATTCACATCTCTCTCACTAGCCTTAGGGCAGCAGCAACTACACACCATTGTTCGCTGTTCTTGGTAGTCTTCTGTATTATGTTCCAACTGTGACTCATTTTTTTTTACAGTTCCTGTCCTACTGTTCTCCTGCAGGTCATTTTGGGTTTTCCACATGCAGGAAGATCAAGGCTTCCTGCAGTCTAGCACAGTACCCTGTGCAGGTCGTGAATTTTACATGTACCATGTGCACAGACAGTTTTTGGCCCAAACTGACCCCCAACCCTGGAATTTCCAGATCACATGGTCACTAGCGAGTGATGTCAACTTTGCTACTAGCAACCTTGTATAGCCTATTTCAATTAGGTGCTTCGCCCGAGTGGTTACCGGGCCCAAATGTGGGGTGTAAAGAATAGAACCACTGTTACCTGCCACGCATGTCGTAAGAGGTGACAGGAGGTCTGGATGAGATCGGATGCATGTATCCGCTAGGGAATGCTAACCCAAACAAATGCTTGAGAAAACGGATGCACCAGGCCGTAAGGCGCATAACATGGTGCAACGACCCTCACAATGCGGAATGGGATAACGGATTCTACGGTTGCCAATCTGCCTCGGAGATTTAGCCACGCAGTAAGAATGTCAGAACTACCATCACGAGGGTGGACAAAACTTACTGAGGGAAGAGGTCAGCACAAACGGGGAAGCAAAAATCATAGGAATTATATCCTACGGAACTGCCCCCAGTATGCAAACTTGAGAAGAAAGAGGTGGCCTACTTACACTAGCGTCCAAGACAAACTGTATGGCGTGGCTGATAATCTGAGGCAGACGGCTGCCTTTATTAAAGAATCCGAAATCCCAATCTAGTGAGAACGAAGAAGAATAATTAGGTGCTTGCTCATACAAAATCACAATTTGGTGGAGGATAAGACTTTACTTGAATCTAAGTAACAGTAGATAAAGAAAAGATGGTAGGAGAAACAACATACATCAAGAAGACTATCTTATTGGTCTTGTGATCACAACTGGAAATAAAGACTTTCACGTTTGAAACAGATGTTTCGGTAGGTCACACTTTCTTAAGCTGCTGAAAGTCTTGTTCTAGAACTCACAGGGACGAAGGAAAAGATATGTTTGTTGATATGATTCTTTGATATAAGGAAATATGTTTTCCATGTGTTGCTAATATGCTTATATGAAACTTAACTGATTATTCACACAATCCCATACAATTTTTGTGAAAACAAACGCAAAAAGTATTATTAAGAATGAAGGTTTTACTTATATATAACAAGAAACCAACAAGAAATCTCAAATAAATAATGACAAACAATCCCCACAAGGAAAGACACAAATGGCCAAAGAGAGTATGAATCCATGCAGGTTACAAGGAACATAATTCAATTAACAAAAAAAAAAAAAAAGACAATGTATAAATAGACATGTCAACGTTTATACAAGTGAGTACAATTATGTTATACAGGGTGTTCAACTTAAAAGCAGCCTGTTAATGGAGCTAATCTGGCATATATGTATGGAAATGGGAAGGTTCAGTTATGACGTAGTATAGGTCAAGGTTGGGTGACGGTGTGTAATTGAAGTGCGGGAAGGGGCGATGAATAAATGTGACGTAGGACAAGCTAGTCAGAACCGGTTTAAATAGTAAATAGACGAGATGCAATGCGTACCTGGCAAATTTCTATTTATCACTGGGGCTGCTTTTAAGTTGACCACCCTGTACTACAGCAATAAGCATTGTTGAACTTGGGACAGCATTGACCACAGCTGACTTCAGACTTGGACAGCATTGACCACTGCTAACTTCAGACTTAGGCAGCAGTAGGCACTGATCCAGGGACCACATGTTTTATTTGTAGCCAGGCAAGACTCTCTACCAGCCAGCCAGAACTCCCTACCAACCAAGCAAGACTACACCAGCCAGGCAACTCCACTAAAAATGTCTTATTTAGCCATAATTGATGTACATATATCAAATACTAATTGCATTGTAATCCAGCTTACTTATGTCCATCTATATGAAATATATACACAATCTGTACTTGTGGTTGTAGACAGAGTTTGATTTTCTGCTTTACATATAGAAACTAGATAATATAAAGCAGTAGTTATGATTTGTCTATCAGGTTTTACTAGACAGCAGAGATAACAGCATCACTACATACAGGAAGGCAAATGTTCTTTAAATTTCTGATGTCTTGAGTGAAGTACAAGAGCATGGACTCCATAACTTCTAACAACAAAGATGGAACATATCAGCACTAACAGAAGTCAATGACCAGCAATGGAAATGGGACAAATACAGTTATTGGCTATGTTTAGTTTTTTCCACAAGATGGGGCTGTCCCTGCAGATCATCACCAGGCAGAAACGTCCCAGACTTGAAATGGTACACAAAACATCATGCTGACAACTCATGAAATTCTTCAGCAATCTCTAGTCATGGGCTTAATCCACAAACGGTGCAGTCATTCTCAGGTCTGTCAGATTTCCCAAAAGCTTAGTTTATGGGCCAACTGGGTATGACCACATGCTTGTCAGCTCATCCAGGACATGTTCCTGTGTCTGTTCCACCTGTTGACACTGGCAATTCATCGATGCATCTATTTTCTTGTACAGCTGTTAAATAAGGGAAACTGATTGCAAAAGAAATATCACACATCCTAATCTAAATGGGTGGCATTAATATCTCGGTGCTAAAGTAGCAGAAATCTGGTGAATTTTGAGATGAATATACATTTGATTCCAGGAACGTAAATTACTACATTATACAAATCTCTCAGTCAATTACTACATTGTACAAATCTCTCAGTCAATTACTACATTGTACAAATCTCTCAGTCAATTACTACATTGTACAAATCTCTCAGTCAATTACTACATTGTACAAATCTCTCAGTCAATTACTACATTATACAAATCTCTCAGTCAATTACTACATTATACAAATCTCTCAGTCAATTACTACATTGTACAAATCTCTCAGTCAATTACTACATTGTACAAATCTCTCAGTCAATTACTACATTATACAAATTCAGTCAATTACTACATTGTACAAATCTCTCAGTCAACTACTACATTGTACAAATCTCTCAGTCAATTACTACATTATACAAATCTCTCAGTAAATTACTACATTATACAAATCTCTCAGTCAATTACTACATTGTACAAATCTCTCAGTAAATTACTACATTATACAAATCTCTCAGTCAATTACTACATTATACAAATCTCTCAGTAAATTACTACATTATACAAATCTCTCAGTCAATTACTACATTGTACAAATCTCTCAGTCAATTACTACATTGTATAAATCTCTCAGTCAATTACTACATTATACAAATCTCTCAGTCAATTACTACATTATACAAATCTCTCAGTCAATTACTACATTGTACAAATCTCTCAGTCAATTACTACATTGTACAAATCTCTCAGTCAATTACTACATTATACAAATCTCTCAGTCAATTACTACATTGTACAAATCTCTCAGTCAATTACTACATTATACAAATCTCTCAGTCAATTACTACATTGTACAAATCTCTCAGTCAATTACTACATTGTACAAATCTCTCAGTCAATTACTACATTGTACAAATCTCTCAGTCAATTACTACATTATACAAATCTCTCAGTCAATTACTACATTGTACAAATCTCTCAGTCAATTACTACATTGTACAAATCTCTCAGTCAATTACTACATTATACAAATCTCTCAGTCAATTACTACATTATACAAATCTCTCAGTCAATTACTACATTGTACAAATCTCTCAGTAAATTACTACATTATACAAATCTCTCAGTCAATTACTACATTGTACAAATCTCTCAGTCAATTACTACATTGTACAAATCTCTCAGTAAATTACTACATTATACAAATCTCTCAGTCAATTACTACATTGTACACATCTCTCAGTCAATTACTACATTATACAAATCTCTCAGTCAATTACTACATTATACAAATCTCTCAGTCAATTACTACATTATACAAATCTCTCAGTCAATTACTACATTATACAAATCTCTCAGTCAATTACTACATTGTACAAATCTCTCAGTCAATTACTACATTGTACAAATCTCTCAGTCAATTACTACATTATACAAATCTCTCAGTCAATTACTACATTATACAAATCTCTCAGTCAATTACTACATTGTACAAATCTCTCAGTCAATTACTACATTGTACAAATCTCTCAGTCAATTACTACATTATACAAATATCTCAGTCAATTACTACATTGTACAAATCTCTCAGTCAATTACTACATTGTACAAATCTCTCAGTCAATTACTACATTGTACAAATCTCTCAGTCAATTACTACATTGTACAAATCTCTCAGTCAATTACTACATTATACAAATCTCTCAGTCAATTACTACATTGTACAAATCTCTCAGTAAATTACTACATTGTACAAATCTCTCAGTCAATTACTACATTGTACAAATCTCTCAGTCAACTACTACATTGTATAAATCTCTCAGTCAATTACTACATTGTACAAATCTCTCAGTCAATTACTACATTGTACAAATCTCTCAGTCAATTACTACATTGTACAAATCTCTCAGTCAACTACTACATTGTACAAATCTCTCAGTCAATTACTACATTGTACAAATCTCTCAGTCAATTACTATATTGTACAAATCTCTCAGTCAATTACTACATTATACAAATCTCTCAGTCAATTACTACATTGTACAAATCTCTCAGTCAATTACTACATTGTACAAATCTCTCAGTCAATTACTACATTGTACAAATCTCTCAGTCAATTACTACATTATACAAATCTCTCAGTCAATTACTACATTGTACAAATCTCTCAGTCAATTACTACATTGTACAAATCTCTCAGTCAATTACTACATTTTACAAATCTCTCAGTCAATTACTACATTGTACAAATCTCTCAGTCAATTACTACATTGTACAAATCTCAGTCAATTACTACATTGTACAAATCTCTCAGTCAATTACTACATTATACAAATCTCTCAGTCAATTACTACATTGTACAAATCTCTCAGTCAATTACTACATTATACAAATCTCTCAGTCAATTACTACATTGTACAAATCTCTCAGTCAATTACTACATTGTACAAATCTCTCAGTCAATTACTACATTGTACAAATCTCTCAGTCAATTACTACATTATACAAATCTCTCAGTCAATTACTACATTGTACAAATCTCTCAGTCAATTACTACATTGTACAAATCTCTCAGTCAACTACTACATTGTATAAATCTCTCAGTCAACTACTACATTGTACAAATCTCTCAGTCAACTACTACATTGTACAAATCTCTCAGTCAATTACTACATTGTACAAATCTCTCAGTCAATTACTACATTGTACAAATCTCTCAGTCAATTACTACATTGTACAAATCTCTCAGTCAATTACTACATTGTACAAATCTCTCAGTCAATTACTACATTATACAAATCTCTCAGTCAATTACTACATTGTACAAATCTCTCAGTCAATTACTACATTGTACAAATCTCTCAGTCAATTACTACATTATACAAATCTCTCAGTCAATTACTACATTGTACAAATCTCTCAGTCAATTACTACATTGTACAAATCTCTCAGTCAATTACTACATTATACAAATCTCTCAGTCAATTACTACATTGTACAAATCTCTCAGTCAATTACTACATTGTACAAATCTCTCAGTCAACTACTACATTGTATAAATCTCTCAGTCAACTACTACATTGTACAAATCTCTCAGTCAATTACTACATTGTACAAATCTCTCAGTCAATTACTACATTGTACAAATCTCTCAGTCAACTACTACATTCTATAAATCTCTCAGTCAATTACTACTTATTACTTGTCAATTACTACATTGTACAAATCTCTCAATTACTACATTGTACAAATCTCTCAATTACTATATTGTACAAATCTCTCAATTACTACATTGTACAAATCTCTCAGTCAATTACTAAATCACAAACAGCCTCACAATAAGAAACTGACATCATCATCATGTAGCCATTGACTACATTATATAAACAAGTGGTCAGTTATAACAAATAAAAAAATGACAATATATAAAATCTCTCTGTGCTCAGTTCACATACATAGTGTATTATAGTCATGATTATTCTATCATTATTTTAGTTATACTATTCAGGTTGGTGGGAGCTGGCATGTATGGGCAGTGACAGAAAAGTATGATTCATTGACATTGGAAACTAGTAGAAAATTGTAAAAATAACGAACATGGCATATCATTTACAGGAAATCATCATCAACAGTAAATGAGTCGTCGATAGTGTTTTTACTGTTCGTAAAAATCAAAACAAACAAATTTGCTTCCAAACTGCCTGCCATGATGTTTGAACCAGGTACACTTGCACTGTGATCGAGCTCACTACTGCTTAAAGTACAGATGCCCACCTAACTAACTATTACATCAACCAAATAGATAATGCATTTATATGGCTATTGTGTGTAAAACATCAAGTTGTTGAAGTGTGTGGTTTTGTTGATATTGTTAATGTTTAGCTATAGTAGAACATTGAATGCTGAGACAAATATGGGAAACCAAGAGCCAGCGGTAGCAGACATCTGTCTTATTTCTTTCTATTTCTCATGGGTCATATGACAAAATGAAAATCATGAGATATTCTTTACAGGACTTAGCCATTAACCACAGTAAACGAGTTGTTGATTTTCTAGTCACCACTTATACATTCAGTAGTTTTCCATTGCTTTCTGAATGGTGAGGTCTATTTTTACCGTTCATAAAAATCCAATTGGGACATTTACTTCCAAACTGCCCACAGTGGAGTTTAAACCAGGTACTTTTAGGTTGTCATTGAGTTCACTACCGCTACAGGAAATATAGGCTTCAGTATATATATATAGGCTTCAGTATATATATAGGCTTCAGTATATATATTGGCTTCAGTATATATATAGGCTTCAGTATATATATATAGGCAGTGAAATATAGGCTTGCAATTTAACAATAACATTCATATTTAGTAGAAGGTTAAAGGTGAAGGTTGGACTTCATTGCAATGGGTTTCCCCCATATAACGTGGTCCTTCTCCACATAAATATCAGGGTCTCTGTGTGGTGTAGAGGTAAGGTGTTAGTCTATCGCTAAAAAGGTATTCGGTTCACTCCTTGCATGGTAGCAACCATTATTCCCTGATCTTAATGTAGGTGAGATCAAGTTCTCAGTCCTATTAGAGATAGATTAGAGATAGGCAATAAAACGTAGCTCCCGTGTTCAAGTTTGAACATGTAAAATAACCTTTGACAGTTGGAAATCTAAGAGTAGACAGAAAGCCACTGTCTGGGCAAAATTCATTTTCAAATAAAATTCCTAGGAAACTTCCAACAAAAACATGGGGACCTCGTCAGTATTATTAAATGGTTATTCACTGAAGTGCAATCATGGTGGTCCTATCAATCACATAAATGGCATGTCAACTGCCGAGAATATTGCACAAAGTGTGAACTCCGTAGCTCCGGCAACAATCATAGGGATCTCCTGAGAAAAATGGACGTAAACAGAATATCAGCCTGGTCCATTGCCTGCCTGTTTTTACAGCAGCCATACCTGCATGCCATAACACCTGCATTCCCTGGCACAAAAATAAAACTGATTGGTGACACTACCCCAACCATTGCCTTCAGACTGTTTCAATCTTCCTGAGCATACTCATTGAGTCACTGAGAAAACATGCATGGATAAAAGAAGTGAAGAAACAGTGGAAAGTTGTTATTGTAGTCAAGGACAACATGAAGTGTCTTCTGGGTAAACTAACTTGTTTCCATTCACAACCAGATATACACACTTGTTATATAAGTCAACTAGAAACATATAATTGACTATATATATCTCGAATGTTATACGGACAAGTTTGGTTACATGTGTCATGATTTTCTTTCAAATGTCAAATAACCAACGATAAGATTTGTACAACGAAAGATTTGTACAATGAAAATATTGCTTTCAATATAACAAAAAACTTTAATAAAATGTATGGCATGGTTTCATGTGTCAGAACATAACTATGTCAGGCCTTTTGTCTATAGATAAAAAAAAATAGAAAGTAACATCGGAGATATCTTGCAGCAAAGATACTAAAAAAAACCACAAGTCAATGTCAGCAGACTGTATTTCTTACAGATGCACTGTCAGTATTGCAAGCCCTTAATAGTGGAAAACCCTCAGCACTAAAAGAAACACTAAGTGAGCTGAATACCATAAGAAGGGTGGTACTGCAGTGGATACCATCACATTGTGGCATACCAGGAAACAAGAGAGCAGACAAATTAGCTAAGGAAGAAGCAACACAGGAACAAAAGAATCTATTACTTTCCAGAAAAAGAAAACGCTTATCAAGACCATTAGAAAAGAAGACCAACAAGGACATATTTACCACTATCTACATAGAGCAAGATGGGTGATATTGTTTTAACTCAGAACTGAACACAATAGACTGAACAGTCACCTACACAGACTAAGGCTACACCATCCACATGTGCACAGACATCCGAACGCATCTTGCAAGATTGTCACCTGATGAATTAACTGCTGAAAGAATACTGGCCAACAGAGACAGACATCCACCCAAAGCTGGAAACCTTGATGAACTAACAAACACAAAAACATACATCCAGAGAACCAGACTCAATGTGTAGACATTGAACAACACCAACGAACGAGAAGATGACTCAAACTTGCTCAACATCCTCATCCCTGCAGATCAATAATTATAATTATTGTAACTTTTCATCAAGTGAAACACGTACAAACAAAGTACTATAGTTTTACAAAATACAGAAACAGTGACGATAAACAGCAACGCTTTCACCAACAAGGCCTTTATCAAGCAAACGAACAAACAGGAGTGACAAATTAAAATGAAACACAAATGGACGACCAAATACAAACGTATCTAAGGAAAATCTGGAATAAAAACAAATAACGAAATAAATGTAACACAAAAAACAGGAATAGAACGGAAAAGAACTTTTCATCAATAATTATCATTTCAAGAAGTTGTGTAACAGATTTGCAACATTCCATTTCTTGACATAGTAGTACATTCTGATAATCTGTTTATCTCTTGATGTTTCTTCCTACTTACATTACTATCTTTCTCATACTGTCAACTCTTATATTTCTTGTATTGTTTTCAACAGTTTTGTGTCTATGTGTCCAAAATATTGGATTTTTCTATATGTTGTATATATTTAATTTGCTAGTGTGTTGCCAGAGTCTACAAGGGGAGAAAAGAATAGTAATACTGCGACCTACAAGGCATGTCGTAAGAAGCGACTGAGGTAGAGGCCTAGGAAGCTACCATAGTAATAAAAAGCATCGCAGAAATCGGATGTGCTGGCCTACTTGTAGGCTCATAACTGGCACAACGTACAATCACCCTAAGGCTTAGATCACATACTAATCACAAAGAGTGGTTAACATGTGGTCGATATGGAGAGTTCGAAGGAGATGGTCAGAGTTGGAATACAAACATTCATTGATACAAACATTAATTCCTACAAACATTCATACAAACCCAAACCAGCTCCCTTTTATCATTGAAGAAGGTACATTTAATACCACACAAATCATAGAGTAGGTATACAAACATTCATTCATAAAAACATTCATAAATACAAACATTCATACAAACCCAGACCAACTTACTTGTATAATTAAAGAAGGTGCATTTATGTACCACACACATCAAGTTTGGTTAGAGTAGATATACAAACATTCATTCGCTCATACAAACCCAGACCAGCTCACTTTTATCATAGTAGAAAGTGTACATCATAAATCAAGGTTAGTTAGAAGAGAAATATGAACATAGAACAATCTGATCTATCATCATAGTCTCATTGCTACCCAGCAACAACTAGACAGATAGCAAATCTTTGTTTGTCCAGACAACCAGTTTCTGGATACAACAAGAGCAATGACATGACTGTAGATAAATAAGTTTCTTCTACAAAAATGTTGAGTATAATCAATGGTTGAATTATATAAAATGATATCTCGTCTTCTTCCAAGTTTGACAGCAATGTTGAGAACACATGGTTTTCTGGAGATTCTCCGATGGTTCTTACTGGTTAGCAAAAGTTGGATAATTAACCATTTCAACAACTTGTGGCATAGAGATTATTTGCTTACTTCTGGTTACCAAGATACTGGGTTCTACATCTCGTGGAGCCATCAGGATATTTTTTCAGAGATCCCTGATCGCAGTGTAGGTGAGATTGAGTTCCTAGTCCTATCGGAGATGAACAATAAAATTTAGGTCCCATGTTGAAGTTGAGCAAGTAAAAGAACCCTAGGCAGTTCAAAATCGAGAAGAGCAGGTGGGAAAGCTACTGCTTTGGGAAAATTCATTAGAATGATTAAAAAATATAATTCCTACAAAACATTTTTACCATCTTCTAAATGACATTGAGGACCCTTGCTGGTGCTACAGAGTTTGTGCAGTCTCTGAGATCTTCCTGTGTAAGAAAGAGATTGGAGCACACATGGTTACTCACCGAAGTGCATTGATAATGTTCCTATCAATGAATAATCAATCCAACTTAAGACAGACCACTGCTTTCTTTCAACATATTTCAAATTAATGTTTGAGAGTAAACAAAGGAGGAGAAAAAAAGGATAGTAATTCCAGAAAATAGTCCAGAAAGTGAACATTTCCTTTGTGAATATACTAGCATTTCCTTTGTGAATATACTAGCATTTCCTTTGTGAATATACTAGCATTTCCTTTGTGAATATACTAGCATTTCCTTTGTGAATATACTAGCATTTCCTTTGTGAATATACTAGCATTTCCTTTGTGAATATACTAGCATTTCCTTTGTGAATATACTAGCATTTCCTTTGTGAATGATCAGTTGTTCAACATCAGACTATCAGCAGAGTTTCATATAATTAATATCCATTTGAAAGTTTTGCAGCTATGTTACACATTTACTCCACAGCAAATCCACATGTTTCTTCCACTGCACATGTTAACTTTGATAAGAATTTCTCAAAGTTTTCATAAGGTGGGATGTCAAGGCGATTGAAACTGTGAAAATAAACAAGAATTTGTTGATATTACAAAGTTAGCAATTGTAAGCATGAATATCTTAGTTTGATGAGAATATCAACAGTTTATGGATATGAGGGGAATACAGTGTTGGATGTGGGAGGAGAGTAAGTGTGTGTGTGCAAAGAAAATACAGTGTTGAATGTGGGAGGAGAATACATGTTGGATGTGAGGAGAATACATGTTGGATGTGGGAGGGAATACATTGTTGGATGTGGAGGGAATACATTGTTGGATGTGGGAGGAGAATAATTGTTGGATGTGGAGAATACATGTTGGATGTGGAGGGAATACATGTTGGATGTGGAGGGAATACATTTTTGGATGTGGAGGAATACATGTTGGATGTGGCAAGAAATACATTGTTGAAAGTGGGAGGAGAATACATTGAATATTGGAGGAATACAGTGTTGGGTGTAGGAAAGGGAATACAGTGTTGGATGTAGGAGGGAATACATGTTGGATGTGGAGGAAATACATTGTTGGATGTGGAGAAGAATACAGTGTTGAATGTGGGAGAGAATACAGTTTGAATATGGCAGGGAATACATTGTTGGATGTAGGAAGGGAATACATTGTTGGATGTGGAGAAGAATACAGTGTTGGATGTAGGAGGAAGAATACAGTGTTGGATGTGGGAGAAGAATACAGTGTTGGATGTGGGAGAAGAATACAGTGTTGGATTGGAGGGAATACATGTTGGATGTGGAGGGAATAATGTTGGATGTGGGAGAGAATACAGTGTTGGTGTGGAGAGAATACAGTGTTGGATGTGGGAGGAATACATGTTGGATGTGGGAGAGAATACAGTGTTGTTGGTCGTGTGGGAGGGAATACATTGTTGGGTGTGGGAGGAGAATCATGTTGTTGAGGAAAATTGTTGAGGAGGGAATACATTGTTGGGGACTGTGGAGGATGAGGGAATACATGTTGGAGTGTGTGGAGGGAATACAGTATGGGATGGAGGTACTGGGCCTTGCAAGGAGCAAAGAATAGTACCACTGTAACCTACAAGGCATGTTATAAGAGGCAACTGAGGTAGAAGCCTAGGAAGCTACCTAGTAAATAAAAGCATGGCAGAAATAGGATGTGCTGGCCTACTTGTAGACACAAAACTGGCACAAGGTACAATCGCTCTTAGGCTTAGATGACATACAGATCACACAGAGTGGATAACAAGTGGTCGATATGGAGCATTCGAAGAAGAAGGGTGTGTGGGGAATACACTGTTGGGTGTGTCGGGGAACATAAAATATATTTATTGGCCACATTACAAGTCACAGTCATTTGGAGAGAATGGTAATGGAAAGCATGGTACCTAGAGTAAGAGGCAGGGGAAGACGAAGGTGGCAGTAAGACAAAAAAAGAAATCTGAAACATTGCACTAAAAGAAACGGGAAAACATGACTTGCTAGAGACTAGAGTTTCTTAAGAAGGCTGTCATGAAAGTGACATTCCGTAAGGGACATGCTACTATTTGATGTCATCTAAGGGAAGCAAGTGTAGTGAGAAAATCTGTGTTGGGTGTACATCAAATAAGAAATCTATATGAAATGATTGTATTACTAACCAGGTATGAGCTTTAGGTAGGTTGTCTGTGCATATATCAACTTGATGGATGGTGAACAATCGTGGTCCTGCTGCTCCAGTTGATCCTAGAATATTGTCAGATAATAAGAAACAATTCAGATAAAAGTAAATGTGCTCCAACAGTTTATCTATTTCTTTTACAATGAAGATAAGTATTTATGTTCAGTTTGTTGAAATCGGATGCACGCGCCGCTAGGAATGCTAACCCGAAACAAATGCTTGTAGAAAACGGACGCACCAGGCCGTAAGGTGCATAACATAGTGCAACGACCTCTCACAATGAGGAATGGGATAACGGATTCTACGGTCGCCAATCTGCCTCGGAGATTTAGCCACGCAGTAAGAATGTCAGACCTACCATCACGAGGGTGGCCAAAACTTACTGCTGAAGAGGTCGCACAAACGGGAAGCAGAAATCATAGGAATTATATCCTACAGAACTGTCCCCAGTACGCAGACTTGAGAAGAAAGAGGTGGCCCACTTACACTAGCGTCCAAGACAAACTGTATGGCGTGGCTGATAATCTGAGGCAGACGGCTGCCTTTATTAGAGAATCCGAAATCCCAATCTAGGGAGAACGCAGAAGAAGACAGAAGATGTTCTGTTGTAGTTTACATCAAGGATTGACTCTTTTCAAATTTGACCTGGTAAACTAGCACAGGGTCACCATGCAGTGGATACCACTTCACTGTGGAATAACAGAAAATTAGACAGCAGCCCAACTGGTCAAGTAAGGTGCTGCAGGGAGCAATCATATGTACCTGTTAGGTATCTTCAAAATAAAAGGTTGATTAAATCAATCAGAAAGTTACCAATCTCAACATAAGACAATTACGAATATATGAGCAGATTTGAAGTTGTTGTTCTGTGTCTCAGAACAGAACACAATTAACTCCCTAGCCCCATCTATATACAAGATTCAAGCCCGCCTGCCCAGTGTGTTTGTAGCGTGTTGGACTACGAGTGACAAGCTCCCTGATAGTGCAGATTCAATTCCGCGGGCTAGCAGAAAAGCTACAGGTTCTCCAGATTTACGGTGTTTGTGGTACCGAACCGAAGGATTACGATGTCCATGGCACCGAGCCGAAGAGTTGAATGCTCAAGTGCTTCTGGATCAGCAAAAAAAAAAAACAATTCAAAATTGAAGGTTCAGCCATGTGTACATACACTCCAGAGCACATACTTCAGGACAGCCTCAAATATAACACACAGAGACAAACTCACTGGTTCAGTGAAACAACTCTAGAAAGAAAACTACAAGGTCCACTGTGTGAACTATAAAACAATAAGGTTTAAACCAAATACAACATTGCAGATATCGACAATATTTCAAACAAATGAAAAAAGGAGAAAAACAAAAGTTGAATTGTAACAATTTACCTTGTAAAGCTTTGAAGCCTTGTAGAGGAACTCTGGAACTGCCTGTGACAAACTGAAGGAGTCTAGCTCTCATCTCATCATCAAAATTATCTACTGCTCTCCAGAACCATCTCACAATATTGGTCTCTGTCGTACAATGCTTGAGTCTGGTATGTTTCTTCCAATCATCAAGGTCAATCTTACCAAGTCCACCAATCATCAGCTAGAACACAGCACGTGATAAATCTATTAATATCTTGCAACATATACAATCTGGACATGACTATCAATGACAATGACAAATGAAGTTCACAAATTATTTATTTACTTGGCAGCTGAAATTAATTATGTTTAATTACCTCAAACGTGATGAAGTGCCTGCAGAATGCTGGGAGTATCAAGAAGAGACCAGTTTAGAAATGAAGACATCAGGAAAAAGTGGGTACAACATCATTACTAGACTTTAAGAAACAACAAATTAAATGGTTCGGTCACAAGCAGATTACCAACAGACAGTGCACCACAAAGAGCAATGTTACTCTGATAAAGTTGATATAAAGCAGAAGGCTGTTCACGCAAAAGGTGGACCTCCAAGGTAAGAGAGGTGGTGAAAAACACTTTATAAAGGGCGTACAAAAGCCTGATCTATAAATCGCTTCTTATCTGGCTGCTGTGAGGCCAAACAAGATTAGAGAAAATAAGAAGAATGATCTCAAACTACTGTACATTTGTAAACATGACAACAGAACAAATAACTAGCACATGATGTGTGTTTACATGTGACTAGAAGCTTGACTTATGCCTTGTAGTTCCCCTTTCTCTCTCGTGATCGTTCTTAAGCCGTTTTATCATTCTATTGTGATATATAAACAGCCAAACATCAAGAAAGGAATGTACGTGCACAGCCTTCAGTACCAATTGGAGTTCAAGTGCTTATCCTTCGGTGGTGTGTTCGGTTTCAACCAGCGTTTACTGGGTTCGCTCTCTGTTAGCCTTTTGCTGTCCCCAGCCAAAACCCACAAGGCAGCAGGCTGCTATATTCTTTCAGGGTAGCGACCCATAGACGACCTGCCCTCCCGGGCTGATGAGCGTCATCTGCCCAGGTACCCCTTTCAATACATCTCTGATCAAATAGCTTGTCCTGAGCAGAACTTTGCCACCCTAACATCCTGAATCCATCTTCTCTGTGGTCTTCCTATTCTCCTCTTTGCCAGGATGCCTCCATTCATAAAGGTCTTCTTCAACCCTTTGTGTGTCTTTATACGTCCAAAAATTTCAATTTTCTCATTCTTATTTGTAGCATCAGCCAGTTTTCTTTGATTTTGAGTTCTTTCTGGATAGATCTATTTGTTCTCTTCTCTGTCCATGATATATAGAGGACTCTTCTGTAACACTTATATTCAAAAGCACATATATGTTTTCCCACTGCTTTATTAAATGTCCATGCTTCACACCCATACGTTGCCACTGGGAATATTCATGCTCTTAATATTCTGATATTTGTTTTCATATCAGTTCAATTCCATAGTGTTTTTAGTTTAGTTTTTCATAAGGCCATGTATTTTACAATACTTCTTCAACCACAAATTCCTAATTTTGCTGAAGTGATGAACCAACTGGTGACTTTAGTTTATATGTAAAGGTTACAATAATAAAACTCTCTTCGTGTCACATGTCCTTTGTAGAACTTTTCTCTACATCTAGCCATTTCTCTTGCCTCCTCCATTGTCACTCGAGTTTTCTTTAATGCCCTGTTGCCACCGTCATCTTGATCACTCCCTGCCTTGTATTCCTGATCCTGAATCCGTGACCATGATTATTCTCTTTCTAAGCTACTGTGACACATAATTATACAACTTAACTATTTCAGTTTCAGAGACATGATATTGTGTACGAGCATATGTTACTCAATTCTCAGGTCTTGTAGAATAGGTATATTTTACCTTTTATTTCACCATAGTGTTCAAATATTTTTCCTGTAGCACTTTGTTTCAATTTATTTCTAGAATTCTTGCGCTATGTTGCCACAGTAAAAATGCATGTCCTCAGAACTTTAATTTATTTTTAGACATGACATATGTAATGATGAAACATTCCCCATTTGTATACGATTCCCCATTTGTACACGATTCTCCATTTGTACACAATTCTCCATTTATATACGATTCCCCATTTATATATGATTCTCCATTTATATACGATTGCCCAACTAACAATTATCAGGACAGAGAAACAAACCTCTAATTCTCTCTCATCAAATGGTCGTAGCAAATGCTGAGGAATGATTTCATTGAAGCCTTTCTGTAATGAAAGAAACTGAGCCTCGATGCCTCGCATGAACCTCCATTGAACATATAACCTGCAGATCAAATGTCAGAGACAAATTAGAGACCTAGCACTACACAAGATGGGTCTATGTTATTAGTTCTTGGCTAGCGATATACTTTTGGTCTATGTCTAGCCTAGGATAATACCAATAGTCTAGTCTTGATTTATGTCCAGTCTTGACTTATGCCTAGTCTTGACTTATGTCCAGTCTTGACTTATGTCTAGTCTTGACTTATGTCCAGTCTTGGCTCTTAATATTTGTCTGGTATAGGATTTTATCAATCTATTCTAGTTTACAGCTACAAGACCAGTCTATTCTAGACCTGTAGCACTGTCCCATGTCCAAGCCTAGCATTGTCCCACTTCTAGTCTAACAAGCACTCTCCCATGTCTAAGTCTAGCACTGTCCCATGTCCAAGTCTAGCACTGTCCCATGTCTAAGTGAAGCACTGTACCATGTCTAAGTGAAGCACTGTCCCATGTCTAAGTGAAGCACTGTCCAATGTCTAGTACATGACTGTCTCATGTCCAAGCCTAGCACTGTCCAATGTCTGGTGTATGACTGTCCCATTACCTGACATATTCTCGTTTATTCTCCTCCGACACACTGATCTCTCGACCCCCTGGCTTGAGTTCATATTCTTGTACACATCCAAATGAATGATGTTCTACAGAGAAGGTGTGGTCTAGTACATTCTCAATGTTGTTCTCTCTGAAACAAGTTCAACATACATGGTCAGCATGAAGATACAAGCAACATACATGGTCAGCATGAAGATACAAGCAACATACATGGTCAGCATGAAGATACAAGCAACATACATAGTCAGCATGAAGATACAAGCAACATACATAGTCAGCATAAAGATACATGCAATTGACTTACAGAGAAGCTAGATCAAATAAATACAAATCTTCCTTTACTTGAAGATCTAAATTACGAGTACCTCTGTAGTCTGAATAAGGCTCACATAAACGGCATGGGGCACTGGTAATAAGGAATGGAAATTTTCATGCAAAAATCAATCAGAGACGCCACTACGCTCGAATTCATAGCAGGCAAATGAAAATAAAATACACATCTATTGACAAATAGTAGAGGAGGAGCTACTGAGCACTACCAAGTATGTCATCAAATGTGACAAATAGGGGGAGGGGGAAGAGAGGAGGAGTCACTGAGCACTACCAAGTATGTCATCAAATGTGACAAATAGGGGAGAGGAGGAGTCACTGAGCACTACCAAGTATGTCATCAAATGTGACAAATAGGGGAGGGAGGAGGAAGAGTCACTGAGCACTACCAAGTATGTCATCAAATGTGACAAATAGGGGAGGAGGAGTCACTGAGCACTACCAAGTATGTCATCAAATGTGACAAATAGGGGGAGAGAGGAGGAGTCACTGAGCACTACCAAGTATGTCATCAAATGTGAAAAATAGGGAGGGAGGGAGGAGGAGTCACTGAGCACTACCAAGTATGTCATCAAATGTGACAAATAGGGGAGGAGGAGTCACTGAGCACTACCAAGTATGTCATCAAATGTGACAAATAGGGGAAGAGAGAGGAGGAGTCACTGAGCACTACCAAGTATGTCATCAAATGTGACAAATAGGGGAGGGAGGAGGAGTCACTGAGCACTACCAAGTATGTCATCAAATGTGACAAATAGGGGGAGGAGGAGTCACTGAGCACTACCAAGTATGTCATCAAATGTGACAAATAGGGGGAGGAGTCACTGAGCACTACCAAACATGTCATAGAATGTGACTAAGTAGGGTTGGACATGGCAAAGACATGACTAGAGTTGATGCCACTGAGTGTAATCATTCATAGTGTGATCTCCATAGATCTTCCATATCAGATCAATAAAGAATCCATTCCCCATGCTTACCGTTCTTTCTTCATTCATTTAATGAACAAATAATTTGTAATCCAAGACAAAACAAGAACAGTGTACATGAAAGACACATACAGAAAGAAAGAGAGAGAGAGAAAGCAATGCAAGTAGTGAGTAAGGTCAACAATAGAATTATAACACATTTTTCTTTGTTCTTCTCCAAACCCATATGTTGAGATACTTGACTCCCATATATAAAATATAGATGCTACCACACAACATCTCTTAAAGACAACATATATAACATATACACAAAGCAAATGCTTAACCACTTCACCACAGAGACCATGCCAAACTAATTAATGAGAATATCTGATACTGTAAATATATTTTTAAAAAACATACATAATCAAATATTGCCTATATATATATAAATAACAACGTACAACATCCAACAAAGACTGCGATGTAAGTGAGGGTCCACACTCTCCAGATCATCCAGGTTGACATGTTTCCCTAGCAACTGTTTATAAAATGGCATAGTAAAACCTCCGTCAAGGTAATGACTATGAAAGATGGCCATCCCTATAACTCTGCCCACAAAATGGAAGTAAGAAAGATGTTCCTGAAACAAAGAAACATACAGGTATCAAGAATGACACAGATATCAAGAATGACACAGATATCAAGAATGACACAGATATCAAGAATGACACAGATATCAAGAATGACACAGATATCAAGAATGACAAGTGACTCACATTCACAAATGTGTACAAGCATTTAATACAAGCAATTCTATCTACACCTCAATGCAACTAAAATATGATTCTTAAAGTAGTCTTCTTCTTCTTCTTCTTCTTCTGTATCCACTTTCAGACATCAACTAGAATATGCTCCAAGACAGCAGTGGTCAGTCACAGGTAGTAAGCGTTTCCAAAGAAGCTGATCTAGGACTGATGTCAGTGAGGACCACAAATGTTTTCTCTCTTCCCAGTGTGCTATTCATCTAATCATCTACAGTACACACTAATATAAAAACTAGAATTCATTTTATCCTCTACAGTACACACTAATACAAAACAATTGTTTCTACTCCAGATTATTACATCAACAATATTGTCTTGATATTTGTGTAGAAAAGTTTGGATTATTATTTGTACAATTATCTTCTTTATCTAGTTTGACATAGTTGTTATCTAATGAGGATGAGATCTCCATGTTAGCTTTATCCAGGTCTGCAGATACACTTTCTTTTGAATGTTATATATTATTTTAGTGTTGTCCATTTGTTTATGTTCTGAATGTTAGATTTGTCTCTCTATCCTACATGATTTTTCTATCCATCGTCATACATTATATAGTAGAAGCTTATTCTATCACACAATATTTATTATATCTTTTGTACAGCACTAGATTTTTTCCTCCAACGGTTCAGAATGTTGAAGAAATGAATGTGTAAAAGTCTTACAGGATTAACACCAGAGTCTGGGTTGATCTGTAGAGTGTAGATATCATCTCTAGAATACTGGAATAGGCCGTAGTAGGGATTCAACATCTCATGAGACAAGAGGTAGAACCACTCTCTGAGGATACAATGATAATACACAATATGAAAAGTGTTAGCAGCATAGACATGACATATATTTGAAGTATTTGTATAGATGGAACTAATCAATTTGCTGACTACTATGTCACTTTCCAAGTATGGTCACTTTCAAATACGGTCACTTTCCAAACGGTCCCTTTCCAACGGTCACTTTCCAAACGGTCACTTTCCAAGTCGTCCCTTTCCAAGTACGGTCACTTTCCAAGTACGGTCCCTTTCCAAGTACGGTCCCTTTCCAAGTACGGTCACTTTCCAAGTACGGTCACTTTCCAAGTACGGTCACTTTCCAAGTATGGTCACTTTCTAAGCATGGTCAAGTTATATAACATCAAGATCTTCCAGTTGTTTATTGAGTATCTATTATATTAATCGTTGCTCTCTGTTGTGTAAGAAAACCAGACATCTAACTGGAAACAATAGGGGGGAAGATGTGAATGGAGAGGGAAGAGGGCAATGGAGAGGGAAGAGGGCAATGGAGAGGGAAGAGGGCAATGGAGAGGGAAGAGGGCAATGGAGAGGGAAGAGGGCAATGGAGAGGAAGAGGGCAATGGAGAGGGAAGAGGGCAATGGAGAGGGAAGAGGGCAATGGAGAGGAAGAGGGCAATGGAGGGAAGAGGGCAATGGAGGGGAAGAGGGCAATAGAGAGGAAGAGGGAATGGAGAGGGAAGAGGGCAATGGAGAAGGAAGAGGGCAATGGAGAGGGAAGAGGACAATGGAGAGGAAGAGGGCAATGGAGAGGGAAGAGGGCAATGGAGAGGGAAGAGGGCAATGGAGGGGAAGAGGGCAATGGAGAGGGAAGAGGGGAATGGAGAGGGAAGAGGGCAATGGAGAGGGAAGAGGGCAATGGAGAGGGATGTGGGCAATGAGAGGGAAGAGGGAATGGAGAGGGAAGAGGGGAATGGAGAGGGAAGAGGGGAATAGAGAGGGAAGAGGGGAATAAGGAGAGGGAAGAGGGGAATGGAGAGGGAAGAGGGAATGGAGAGGGAAGAGGGGAATAGAGAGGGAAGAGGGAATGGAGAGGGAAGAGGGGAATGAGAGGGAAGAGGGAATGAGAAGGAAGAGGGCAATGGAGAGGGGCAATGGAGAGGGAAGAGGGCAATGGAGAGGGAAGAGGGCAATGGAGAGGGAAGAGGGAATGGAGAGGGAAGAGGGCAATGGAGAGGAAGAGGGCAATGGAGAGGGAAGTGGGCAATGGAGAGGGAAGAGGGAAATGGAGAGGGAAGAGGACAATGGAGAGGGAAGAGGGCAATGGAGAGGGATGTGGGCAATGGAGAGGAAGAGGGGAATGGAGAGGGAAGAGGGGAATGAGAGGGAAGAGAGAGGGAAGAGGGGAATGAGAGGGAAGAGGGAATGGAGAGGAAGAGGGGAATGGAGAGGGAAGAGGGAATAGAGAGGAAGAGGGAATAGAGAGGAAGAGGGAATGAGAGGGAAGATGGGAATAGAGAGGGAAGAGGGGAATAGAGAGGGCAGAGAATACCTGATGAAGAAGAAGAGTTCAGAGATGTATGGGTAGAGTTACAGTTGATGGCCTAGAATAGAATGTCTCACTACATTTTTCAGTCAGTATATATTACACTGTTTAATTAATCCTGTGACGAGAAACATTGGCGATATGGCAAACAAGACTTCACACAAAAATCAGAGGTACCATATTAAGTGCTATGACTATGGATGAATTTATAGTGAACGAAAGAGAACAAAAAAAACCACACACATTAACTGCCAAAAGTCGGCAAGAGACTCATAGCATTTCAATGTTAAATTGATTATTTCTAGCAGTAAAGTCATCTAGATACAAACTAGATACAATTCATCTAAATATAATGGGGGAAGAAGAGATACCCAGCTTGATTTGTAGATACACTTATATGATGTGTTATTTCCATCAGATTTGCAAATCCTTAGTTTTTTTGGTTGTTCCATGTGCTTGAAAGTAGCAGTTGGATGTTACACTTTGTCCGATTCCCATCCTTTATGTTAACTTGTCAATTTAACTATTATCAGCATAACTCTTGGGTAAGGGAAGTTCCCACCAGCACAACTTTTGGGTAAGGGAAGCTCCCACCAACACAGCTCTTGGACCAGCAAAGCTCCCACCAGCACAACTTTCGGAAGGAAGCTTCTTCCAGCACAGCTCTTGGACCAGCAAAGCTCCCACCAGCATAGCTCTTGGACCAGCAAAGCTCCCACCAGCATAGCTCTTGGACCAGCAAAGCTCCCACCAGCATAGCTCTTGGACCAGCAAAGCTCCCACCAACACAGCTCTTGGACCAGCAAAGCTCCCACCAACACAGCTCTTGGACCAGCAAAGCTCCCTCAGCATAGCTCTTGGACCAGCAAAGCTCCCACCAGCATAGCTCTTGGACCAGCAAAGCTCCCACCAGCATAGCTCTTGGACCAGCAAAGCTCCCACCAGCATAGCTCTTGGACCAGCAAAGCTCCCACCAACAAGCTCTTGACCAGCAAAGCTCCCACCACACACAGCTCTTGGACCAGCAAAGCCTCCCCATCATAGCTCTTGGACCAGCAAAGCTCCCACCAGCATAGCTCTTGGACCAGCAAAGCTCCCACCAGCATAGCTCTTGGACCAGCAAAGCTCCCACCAACATAGCTCTTGGACCAGCAAAGCTCCCACCAGCATAGCTCTTGGACCAGCAAAGCTCCCACCAACATAGCTCTTGGACCAGCAAAGCTCCCACCAGCATAGCTCTTGGACCAGCAAAGCTCCCACCAACATAGCTCTTGGACCAGCAAAGCTCCCA
The DNA here is from genome assembly GCA_020796225.1 of Arion vulgaris. NCBI lineage: Eukaryota > Metazoa > Mollusca > Gastropoda > Stylommatophora > Arionidae > Arion > Arion vulgaris. Next base: position 5,122,812 of record CM036757.1, read on the forward strand.
CCAGCATAGCTCTTGGACCAGCAAAGCTCCCACCAACATAGCTCTTGGACCAGCAAAGCTCCCACCAGCATAGCTCTTGGACCAGCAAAGCTCCCACCAGCATAGCTCTTAGGTCAAGGAAACTCCTCTAGCACAATATATGACATCAAAGTGGATGAATAAACAGTAAACAGTCCAGAAAAATAAGTTTTTTTTATCCGGCACACACTTAGAAAACCAGACAGGAAACAGACTCTGACATTAATGACATGGCCTAGAAACAGGGCCTAAAACAGATTGCTCAGACTTTATGCTCTTACAGCTTACCTGGCCACACCTCCATAATCCAGACCTTCCTCTCCTCGAAACTTAACCATCAAACGTTTGCGTAAATCTTTCGATCTCATTTTCATGACTTGTCTGTAGGAATCCTGAACAAGAAGAGACAAGATTAAACATTTACTTCAGCAGCAGTAAACAAAATGAAACAATATTTTAAACTTCTAGAAACTGAACAAATATATCTCATTTCTTACTTTTCTTTGTTCATCTTTAACAAAATAAATTAATTTATATTATTCATTTGTGAAGTTATTTAGTAGTTTACAGGGAGGATGTGATAATGTATAGTTTATAGGAAGTACATAAATGTGATATACATATAGTTTATAGGAAGTACATAAATGTGATATACATATAGTTTATAGGAATTACATAAATGTGATATACATATAGTTTATAGGAAGTACATAAATGTGATATACATATAGTTTATAGGGAGGATGTGATAATGTATAGTTTATAGGAAGTACATAAATGTGATATACATATAGTTTACAGGGAGGACATTCTTCGAATGCATCATATCGAACACTAGTTAAACCACTCTTTGTGATTTTGCGTATGATCCAAGCTGAAGAGCAATTGTATGCTGTACCAATTATGCACCTACAAGTAGGCCAGCCAATCCAATTTCTGCAACGCTTTTTAATTACTAGGGTAGCTTCTCTAGGTCATACATCAGTCACCTCTTGTGAATGCCTTGTAGGTCGCAGTGGTACTATTCTTTGCTTCCTCTTGGGACCTGACACAACATGGGCGACCAACACTTTCAATAAAGATCTAGCAAATTGTTTGGAGAACAAAGAAGGAAGACACACCTAGTCCTAAAAAGAATGTTCTGAAAATGGATGTTTTGCATCAAAAGGAATTACTAGAGTCTCACTATAAACTGTGTCACAACATAAAGAATTTCTGTGTCAGAGTGAAACAGAGAGAAAAAAAAAAACAGATAGGAAAAATAAGAATACATGCCTCAAAGACCTCTTCCCTGCTAACTTCCAGCCGACAGTGACCAGCCTGAGGCTGTAGGGAGCTGATCTCTTGCTTGAGAACTTTCATCTTCTGTACTAGGTCACGTTTATATTTAGGAAGATTTGATTGCTCATTTTCTTTGTCTTGAGATGAAGTTTTTCTAAATAGATCAAGATTACACAATCAATGCTGAATATGATATCTATAAATATATCTGTTACATGGCAGTTTGACTCAAGTAATATGACATAGTAATCAATTATATCAATATGAGGACATTGTTGTAAGTGGCCAGCTTTCATAACCTGAAGTAGTTTGCTCTCAGTGTTTGAAGTGGCTCTCTTCTCTTTCTTTCTTTCTTTTCGTCCGCTTTCAACTCAGACAAAGTTTCATCTCTGAAACTGATTTTTGCGTGAAAATCCTTTTTCCAATTTCTTACAATGGCAGCAGCTGCACATTGTAAATTACTTTACACTGGCAGCGGTGTGCTCAATGTACTCGTAATTAGTATTCCTCGCCATACAGGCAGATTTTCTCCAACTTCAGAGGTACTCACGTTATCGTCCTGAGTAAGACCAGGGACTCAACAAATGCGGACAGTAGGTTTGAACCCGAGCTATGAGGCGTCTCACAGCTAGCAGGCGAGCTACTATCAACTACTCTAGGCAGTCCCCGTTTTTGAAGTGGCAAAGTCTCACTAAAAATAATTTGTTAAAAACCAAAAAAATGAGATAAAATAAATGTTCCTATTATGATTTTTATTATTTCTTTCCTTCGTCCTTTTTTTTTGCCATTATGCGTTGCAGGTTTAACCGATGATAAGTTTCCGAGCTAGTGCACGCTCGGTCGATTGATATGCTGGGGTATTGGGGAGTTTTAAGATGTCTATAACTCCATCAATCCATATTTTTCTTGATCTGCCCCTTCCTCTTGCTGATTCCATTTTCAGGTTGTATGCTCTGCAATTCGGGTTCATTCTCACCAAGTGGTCAAACCATTTGAGTCTCTGTTTTTCAATGAATCTAACAACAGGTGTTGTGCCAACTGTTCTTCTAATTTCCTCATTTCTTATATGATCTCTTCTTGTTTTATTTACCACTTTCCTCAAGCATCTTATTTCACAGGTGGTAATTTTCCTTTCTTGTTCTTTTGTCAGGATGACCAAAGGAGATACTAGCAGGCTGTCAGTTTTCCACCACTCTTGTCTTCGCAGAATCTTGGGAATCTTTGGCCAGTAAAAATATCCAATAACCAACTACTCCAAGACACAAGACAAGAGGCAATGAATGACATACTCAAAAGAGAAGATGGAAATGGCTCGGACATGTAATGAGAATGAGACAAGAAATGCCTGCAAGGATAGCCCTCACTTGGACACCAGAGGGAAAGAGAAAGAAAGGCAGACCACGGACAACATGGAGGCGCATGATGGAAGAGGAACTGGACACCGCATCTCAACGTGGGGCTCTGCGCTGAAGGTTGCACAGGACAGGAGAGCATGGAAAGTCCTTTCTGAAGCCCCATGTGTCACTAGGCATGACGGGATTAAGTAAGTAAGTTCTTTTGTCAGTGCCCATTACAATTGATGACCAAATAATTGAAAACTTACACAAGGTTACATATCTGAATAGTATATATATATTAGATCACACTTTCCTTGTGTGTTGTCGGGGTCTCAAGGGAGCAAAGAATAGTTACCTACATGGACCTACAAGGCATGTTGTTAAAAGGGGAATGAGGTAAGGCCTAGGGAAGCTACCCTAGTAAATAAAAAGTGTCTAGAAATCAGATGTGCTGGCCTACTTGTATGTGCATAACTGGCACAACATACAATCGTTTTAATGCTCAGATCACATAGACTGAGCCCCTATGGGCGGACTCTAGAAAGTATATGTCTGTATTCTATTGTTTTCCTGTCTCTACATAACAAGATTATCACATACAGCAATAAGATAGTCACAAAGAGAACGTACAATTTTTCTTGCAACAAACGTAAATTTAGTGACAGTCTTGGATCTGTGAACTGGGTGGTTCTGTTGTTATGATCCACATAATATACACGGCCGCTGGTGGTTCTTCTTACTTCCCATCCATCAGGCAAAGGTCCTAAATCTTCCTCACGTAATTCTACCTGCCTAGAAGAGAACAATTAGAGAACATTTATTTAATAGTACAAAGAACAAACACAAACAGAGATCTTAAAGGGTCTCTCTCTCTCTTCGATCACCGCCAGAACGATGTACAGACCTTCCCATCAGAATTCTATTCATGCAGCCTTAACATTGGTGTGTTTTATGTCACATCTTCAGCATTATTTGGAGCTCTGGTGCTTATCCTTCGCGATGTGTCTGGTTTCAGCCAGCGTTTACTCGGTTCACTCTCCGTTCTGTAGCCAGCTAGTGTTTTTACAGTGTGGGGTAGCTATAGTCTGTCCATTAATCGTTGAGCACGTTTGGAAATTGATTTTCTAAAACTCACCTGTTGGATCTCAGTGATTTTTGCAAGCAGCCTTAGAATATCCATGCCTTCGTAGAAATATTTTATTCCAAGAAAATTTGATTAGTTTGAAATCTTTCTTTTAGGTTATATTAAAATCAACCTCACGGATTGTCACAATGAACAGATCTACGAGTACAAGACAGCGTTGTTCTAAAAATACATTATGGTAACATAGAAAATCGTGAGTATACAACAATTTCACAAATCCTGCACTAACCGTCGATTGACGAAAGCATAGACGTTAATGGGATACCGTTGTATATTATAGGCTATACCAAGCTATTTTAAAATCTATTTATCATATTTGTTGGCTTATCAACTGCACATTGATATCCAATTCATAATGAGTCTGAAGTCACATTTATAACTAATGCAGAAGGTTCGTTTTAGCTATGCAACACTTCCGTGAGAGAATCTAAGAAGAGGTCATCTTTTGCGATATTCATAACCCTGAAAGCATGGCCAACTGGCGCTTAGGTCTGAATAGAAATCACTTTTCCCGATGGATTAAACAGGACACAAAGTGCACTAATGTCAAGCGAAGGAAAAGAACAATTGTACGATTTGACATAGATGTCATAAGACAGAGCTCTTGAAAATGTTTGCGACGATAAATCAACTTGTTACTCTCAGGAAACTGAAATTAAAACTGCAATCAGATTGCAGCATAGACATTTCTAAAGTATCTATGAAAAATTGTAAGAACGCGAAAACTTCACCTTCAAGAAAACTATAGGGCAGGAATATTATTTGTGAAAAGCACATTTAATTGTTGCGCAGTAAATACCTGAGGCAGATCCGTGAGCAGCGGAGCAAGGCTATGATATTTATATTTGGAAGAATCCTGGTCAAATCACCAACCAATGTTAAAGAATGGCAATCAGAGACGGTGAACAGAAAGAAAATACCAAGCAGCAAAGGCCAACGTATTATACTAACACATGCAGGAAGTAGTGAAGAAGGTCTTGTCCATGCGCTGGACTTATTTTCCAATCAAAAGTACAGCGTAGGGACTACCACACAGAAATGAATGGACATATTTTCAGGCACTGGATGGAGAAAGATCTACTTCCAATTCTAAACAGACCATCATGCTTGGTAATGGATAATGCATCCTATCACAACGCAGTATCAGCGAAGACAAAGTACCAACTGCATCAAATACAAAAGATCAAATTAGGACTTGGCTTGCTAAGGAAAATGTCAGCTTCGATGATACATATTTGAAACCCGAGTTGTTGCACCTGGTGAGGATGACAAATAAGACAAAGGTGTTTCATATTGACAAATCATTGCGGAATACTGCCACACGTCTTTGCGACTACCTCCATATCATGCTCAATCCGATAGAGCTTGTCTGGGCTAAAGTAAAAGGGCAAGTTGCGAACAGAACAGGACGTTTAAAATGTGTGATGTTGAAGTTCTGACACGTGAGTCCTTCTCAATGATAGACATGCAGTTCTGGAAGAAGTGTGTTGAACATGTGCTCCGAGAGGAAACGAGTACTGGCACCGAGATGGATTACAATTTGTCCCGCCAGTAACAATTATCAACCTCATGGAATCGTCAGATTCGGGATGATACAAATCATATTTGATTACAGACTGAGAAATATCAACGTATACATTTCCATATCCAAATGCGTCTACCATCATACAATTTGTGGTGAAGTTAAGACACCCTGGGGTCTAATGGTGACCGAAGAGGAGGACTAACTGTTGCATATTGTATCCAAGTTCACGATTGCACATAAAGGGCAACACACTTAATTACTTGACCTATCAAGTTAATATGGAGATACACCTATGAATAGAATTGACATGGACAAATTCTGGGATACTGTAAAATCTAAAATTTGAGCCCCGTATTTGCAATTGTCATAAAAGATCAAAGGAATTCGGCGATGTGCAAAATCCGTAGCATCTATGGACTACTGGTTAGCTTTATTTTAGCGTCATGGATATTCTAAGGCTGCATGCAAAAATCACTGAGATCCAACAGGTAGTTTTTGAGAAAATCAATTTCAAACGTGCTCACGAATTAATGGACAGACTATAGCTCCACTCCCAACCTCCTTAGTCGTCTCTTATGACATGCTTGGCAGGTAACAGTGGTTCTATCTTTTACACTCCAATTTGGGCCCCAGTAACCACTCAGGCGATTTTAAAGGGTCTAAAGACAAAGGATTGGTTCATTGCTCGCCCCAGGTTTTCCAATATGGCATGGTCCCTCTCCTCAGAAATGGCATGCCACTTGCCAAGAGATGTAACAAAGAACAAACTCTGTAGCTCTGGTAACAATCTTAGAAATCTCTGGAAAAAATGCAATTGTAAGCAGAATGGTGCGGCCCACATTCGAACACACAACCTTGAGAACAAGACAAACAGCTTAACCACAGATACCTAAAGAGATCTTAAATGAGCAAAACCCATGCATAAAACAAAGTTGAATCAACACAAAGCATCCATATGTCAAAGTTGTCCCAGAAAGCAAAGTAAATCAGGGAACCAACGCAAGATATATGAAGAGATATAAAGCAAAAATCTGATCTATCATCATCATGTTGAACATGAGTTAGCTCTGATGTCCCTCACTATGACCAAACATATCTGACATTATGTTACAATATAAATCAGGAGATATGGTCCTCTTCTTCTAGCCAGGTATGCAAATTTTCCCTCTTGAGAGACCAATGCTAGATATGCTAGCATGTTTTTTGCACAGATGTATGCATGTTTTTGATAATGCATGATAATGCATGTTTTTGCACAGATGTGAATTAATTTTTAATTTGAAAAAATATTACATTTTTTTCCCATTGCCCGTTGCGAATTCAGGCAGTCGCATAATATCGCACATCCGACTGCTTTTTGCGTGAAGGCTTTGCATTCCTTGTCACCAGCTTCCCTTGCCATTCAGGCGAGCTGTAATCCAACTACAGAGGCACATGTGGTATAACAAAGATGGGTTTAATATTAGTCTAATCTGAATAGCAACCCATCTGTAGAAATATAAATGTTATTGGACAATATTTGCCCAAGTTATCACGCTTTGGACTATCAGCTTAAATCTATAAAAATGGTTTTATTATAGAAACTGCAATGAAAAACTCATATAGTGTTATGAACAATTTCAACAGTATGTTTCATGAGCAAATCTCAACTGATGAAAAAACAATAATAAAACTGTTGTTACTGCTTGTGTAATACCGCTTTTTTAGGCTGTGTAGGACTGGGGGGACATGTGCCTGTGGAATTTAATGGCTGCATGGATAGTGCAGTCACTGCTAAACTGTTCAGGTGAGGATTTTTCTTTATGCTCCCGACAGAAAAAACTACTTGGCCGTACCATGAATTGAACACAGGTCCCCAGCATGGGAGACGCAGTCTACACAAATATAAATGTCCGTGATAAGTTGTAGCTTTATGTTCTGTTGTAAATGTAAAGAAATAAGATAGATTCTAGCATTACTCCTAGCAGCTACAGAGAAGAGAGAAGTCAGGTTCTTACGAGGCCGCGGACAATATAAAATAATCACTGACAAAGCAGTTACAGAGAAATCTGGTCCTTACAAGGCCGCGGACAATATAAAATGATCACTGACAAAGCAGTTACAGAGAAGTCTGGTCCTTACGAGGCTGCGGACAATATAAAATGATCACTGACAAAGCAGTTACAGAGAAGTCTGGTCCTTACGAGGCCGCGGACAATATAAAATGATCACTGACAATGAACAGAACAAAATGAGAAAAATCTTACAAGATTCATCATTCAGATTAATTTTATCTTGTCATGGCATAACAATATTTTCCTCTTCTACAGCTTTTTCTCTGGACAAGATCTTACACCTGATATAAAGTTGTCTATGTTGAGATAACCAGAAAGAACTCACACATGATCAACAAACATGTGCTCACTTTCCTAAACAGTTCAGTGTCTGGTGAATGTGATACCCATCATCAACAGTCTTCATTGCACACAATAACACACAAAGCAGTAACAACAAAATTTCCATTCAATTCAATCTTGTGCATTTCCACTATGGTATCTGAATCTTCATGAGTAGTTTGGATATTTTCTATTCCTGTTTCTGAAACTGTTTAGAGATTTAGAACACATTGTGACATCTGGTAAAATCAATGAAAGATGAGGCAGAGAAAGATAGAAAATATTCTGGAAAGTCTGGCTTCATGGCATGGAGAAAAGTCAATATTCAAACTGATAGTCCACACCTAAGATAGTCGTAGGTGAAGATCCCCGATTGCCTACGCCAGCCAGTATGGCACATGATGATGATGATAACACAAACAAACTGATATTAAATGTTGGAAAAAAAGGTTTAAACAATCAAGAATTTCAGTGCTTGATGTTTTGCCATATAGTTTGGTCTCTCTGTCTGTACGACACCTGCCAAAGTATTGCAAAAACACAAAAATAGCTCCAGAGTTAACAGAGACATATTATGGGATGTTCTCGAAAATAGCTCCAGGGTTAACAGAGACATATTATGGGATGTTCTCGAAAACTACGGAATAAAAGGAACACTGCTAGACTGTGTTAGAGCCATATATATATGGAAAGTGAAAGTGCCATACGAACAAGCGCCAGACTCACAAATTGGTTTCCAGTAACATCAGGAGTACGGCAAGGATGTGTATTATCACCTCTTCTCTTTATTATATACATGGATAGTATCACCAAAATAGATGAAGCATCACTCAACGCAGACCAACAAAATGAACTGCTCTTTGCTGACGACCAGTGTATATTCCATAATAATATTGAACAGCTTCAAGAACACATAAACTTACTCAACAATAGCTGCCTCAAATACAACATGAAGATCAATATTCAAAAGACAGAAGTCATGACTATAAGTAGAGAACATAAAGATATCAACATAAAATAAATGACCAAACGCTAAAGCAGGTGAGAGAATTCAAATACCTTGGAAGTATCTTCACATCTGATAGTAGACTGGACAGAGAGGTCGAAACTAGAATCCAGCAAGCCAACAACATTACATACCAACTTACCCCAATTTTGAAACACCCAGCTATTCCAGTAGTGACTAAAAGACAGATTATAAATTCAATCTTTCTACCAACACTGTGCTACCAGAGCCAAACATGGCACTGACAAAAGAACAAGAAAGGAAAATTACCACATGCGAAATGAGATGCCTGAGGAAAGCAGTAAATAAAACAAGAGACCATATAAGAATGAGGAAATTAGAAGAACAGTCGGAACAACACCTGCTATTAGATTTATTGAAAAACAGAGACTCAAATGGTTTGGCCACTTGGTCAGAATGAACCCGAATACACCAGTTGCAAGAGCGTACAACCTGAAAATGGAATCATCAAGAGGAAGGGGCAGACCAAGAAAAGATGGGTTGATGGAGTTACAGACATCTTAAAACTCACAATACCACACCATATCAAGCGACCGAGCGTGCATTATCTCAGAAACCGATCATCAGTTAAACCTGCTACGCCTAGCTGCAAAAAAGCAGAGAAGGACAAAAGAAAAGAAGAGAAGAACAATCATAGGGATCTACCAAAACTGTACTTGTGAACTGCAACACACTGATCCAGATTTGAACCCATGACCATAAGAAAAGAAGGCATTTTCAAATGGCATGTCCAATTTGCCAAAGAGACCCTGATATCAAAATGATGTGTCTAAAGGTACAAGATTGGACAGAATAACTGCTGTAAACCACAGCACAACATACTTACATACTGTGGTTAGAATTACACAAGAAGTGGTTAACAAGAAGTTAGTCTAGTGGATAGTACTATCCAACATGTGTATATATTGGGATGCATCCGACTCATGACTGTGGAGACCCGGGAGACATATGACAATTGCAATTATAATAGTAATAATAAAGTAATAATAATAGTAATATGGCCAAAAATAATAACAGATAAAAACTGAATCCTGACTACAAGTTTGATATTTTTGTTTAACATATTGTGCTCATGAAAACGCCTGAGTGGTTAGCGGGCCCAAATTTGGGGTGTAAAGAATAGAACCACTGTTACCTGCCACACATGTTGTAAGAGGCGACTAAGGAGGTTTGGCTGAAATCGGATGCATGTGTCCTAAATGTCTATGCGTTTAGGGGCCTACCAAACCAACATATACACATTCTTGGCAAAGATCAAACATATCACAAAGAGTGATTGAAATTGGTGGTAAAGAATGAACGCAAAGAAGAAGAAAAAGTGCTTATGAAAAAAAACAACCATACAGTTATTCATAAAAAAATTTGTGTTGATTGAAATTCTGATTAATGCTAAAGCTGAATGAATAAAATAGGGTGCCAGGGATGTAGCACACAGGTAGCCTAACCCCCCGCCATGTTGTACTGCACTGGTCTAGAAGAAATGCTAATAAACAAAGAAGCTGTGACTTTCAACTTACCTGGGAACACGTGGGTCATGCCATGTACTCACACCTGTCTGTGTGTGCAGGAAGTAGACCTGACCTTGCTGTGTTGTGCGTTGCTCTGGAGAGAGACAAGGAAAGATTCAAGTAAAACTATGTATCAAATGTGAAACACATAAAAACAAAGTAAGGTAGTTTATAAAGTATCCCCCCCAAAAAAATACAGCAACGTTTTGACCAAAAGATCTTTATCAAGCAAACCTTCTTCAAATGATCCATAACAACCACTATTTGTGACCTGTATGTGATCTGAGTCTAAGAGCAATTGTATGTTGTGTCAGTTATGTGCATACACATAGGCCAGCTTCTTCTTTACCCTTTGCCCCTAGGGAAGCATAGGTCAGCAACCAAGGCCTTGCAAGCCCACCTATCCTAGGCCATCCTTTCCAGATCTCTCCACTCTCTCCTCATTTTCTTGCATTTCGTCTCCAACTCCCATCTCCAGGTGTTCCTGGGTCTTCCCCTACCTCTATTGCCCTGGGGTTGCATCAGAGAGCCTGTCTTGTGATGCTGTTAGGGGGTTCCCTCAGTGTGTGTCTGTGACATATACCAGCACATCTGATTTATGCTTTGCTTTTGATTTACTAGGAGCTTCCCTAGGCTCTCACCTCAGTCGCCTCTTATTACATGCCTTGTAAGTCACAGTGTTACTATTCTTTGCTCCTCTGCGGTTCCAGCACATTATGCAAAGGCACAAATGGAATAGGACTATAGTCTCCATCCCTTATATTTTGTATCATTTGCTTGATAAAGACCTTTTGGTCGACATGTTGCTGACATTGTTTTGTATGTAAAACTACTTCACTTGATTTTTTTTTTTTTTTAACATGATTCGTCTCCGAAGAGATAGAGAATAGAACAGGTTGTCAGTGCTGATACTCTGTCCTGATTGTCTGTGCTTACATGTAACAAATAAAGAGTCTTGTCACTATTTCAGTGAGATGCTACAGAAAATATATGGAAACTCTTAATATTAAATACTGCTTCCAATTGAACGACCACGTGGCTGCAACTGTTTCTTTTCAATGATTTCTATACTGGGTAATCAATTTCAACTCTGCCCATGAGGCTCTGACATCTTGGTAATCCTATTATAAGTTTCTCCATCTTATATTCTTTGGCCTTGCCACTCTTCTCCTTTCCTGTGAGTTCCTGTCAAGTACATGTTTGGTTGTTTTCTGAAACTATTTTCTCAGAGTGGATCCTTCTTCTTCTTCTTTGAACCTTCAAATTGACCACTTGTTAAACCACTCTTTGTGATTTGTATGTGATCCAAGCCTAAGAGCGATTGTACCTTGTGCCAGTTAAGTGCCTACAAGTAGGCCAGCTCATCCAATTTCTGAAACGCTTTTTATTGACTAGGATAGCTTCCCTAGGTCCCCACCTCAATCACCTCTTATGACATGCCTTGTAGGTCGCAGTGTTACTATTCTTTGCTCCCCTTGAGGGCCCCAGCAACACATGGGTGAGATTGAGAGTGAAACAATATCCTACAGTTTGTGATAATGTAATACAGCCTGTGACAATATAATACAGTCTATGACAAATTGTAAAAGAAACACTGACCGTATCCATCAGGTAGTTCTACAGCGTCATGAAGTTGTGCCCGGCTCATGTAATTCCGATGACGACTTGACCGTCGTCTAACAAAATGGTGTGTTGCTGTGCTGGTAGTGATGTTGCTACTGGTTTCAGTATTGTTCCCTCCCACGCTGACACTGTTACTACTACTACTATTACCACCACCACCACCAACACTACTACTACCATTGTTAGTGCCACTACCACTATCTCTAATGCTGGAATCTACGGTGGTGCTACTGTTGGTTGTTGGTGTATTGCCGTTTCCACGGTTACTTGAGCTTGCAATAGAGGTTGGAGATGCTGGTCTGTCACTACAGCGATGAGGACTGACTGCATTCAGAATGGGATGACTAATCTCTTCTGCTGGCCTGAGGAAGTTGATTGTATGTGTCAGTCAACATCAAGAGGTACAAAAGGATCATTACTGACAACAATATAAAATTTTTTAACAAGTTTGAAAACAGAAAATACAAAAAGTGACCAACAAAGAAGTGACAAGTATGATCAGAGAAGACAAGCATACAAAAATGTGACAAGTTTGATCAGAGATAACAAGAATATAAATGTGACAAGTTGCCCACCTGCCCCACATGTTCGTAGCGCTGGACGACGGGTGAAAAGCCCCTGTGAGCGGTTCAATACGCGGGCTGGCAGAAAAGCCACAGTTTCTCCAGATTTATGGTGTTCGTGACACCAAACCGAAGGGTTACGTTGTCCATGGCACGGCCGAAGATCTGAAAGCTCAGAGACGTCTGGATCGGGAAAGCGCCCGTGGTGCCGGTGCCCGTGCGGAAGCAAAGAATAGTATCACTGCAACCTACAAATACATGCAGTAAGAGGCGACTAATGAAGGCACTAGGGATGATACCCTAGTAAATAAAAATCAGCGCAGAAATCGGATGTGCTGGCCTATTTGTCGCATAACTGGCACAATGTACAATCGCTCTTAGGCTCAGATCACATACAAATCACAGAGTGGTTGTTGGCAGGTGGTTGATATGGAGTGTCAAAGAAAAAGAAGATCGGGAAGGAAGGGGAGGGGAAGTGACAAGTTTGGTTAGAGATAACAAGAATATAAATGTGTCAAGTTTGACTAGATATGGTAAAAATAAGAAAAAGTACAGAAGTTTGATTAAAATAAACAATAGTAGAAAAAAAAGTGCAGCAAGTTTAGTCTTAGGTTTAGTAGAAGGAACTTGTGGCTAGCAGTTGATCTCAGCGTCAACTAAAGAATTTCTTCAAGTAGAAAACTTAACAATACAAAATGCTTTATGTAACGGTATATAGTGCAGAACCAACATCTCAATTTGGTTGTAGTGAGTACGTCATTCGATTGTGGTATGTTCATCCTTCGGTTGTAGTGAGTACATCATTATGTTGTGGTGAGCACATCATTATGTTGTGGTGAGCACATCATTATGTTGTGGCGAGCACATCATTATGTTGTGCTAGCACATCATTATGTTGTGGTGAGCACATCATTATGTTGTGGCGAGCACATCATTATGTTGTGGCGAGTACATCATTAGGTTGTGGCGAGCACATCACTATGTTGTGGCGAGCACATCATTAGGTTGTGGCGAGCACATCATTAGGTTGTGGCGAGCACATCATTAGGTTGTGGTGAGTACATCACTAGGTTGTGCAGCACATCATTAGGTTGTGGCGAGTACATCACTATGTTGTGGCGAGTACATCATTATGTTGTGGCGAGCACATCATTATGTTGTGGCGAGCACATCATTATGTTGTGGCGAGCACATCATTATGTTGTGGTGAGCACATCATTAGGTTGTTAGGCACATAATTTGTTGGCACATCATTATGTTGTGGCGAGCACATCATTATGTTGTGGCGAGCACATCATTATGTTGTGGTGAGCACATCATTATGTTGTGGCGAGCACATCATTATGTTGTGGTGAGCACATCATTAGGTTGTTGCGGCACATCATTATGTTGTGGCGAGCACATCATTATGTTGTGGTGAGCACATCATTATGTTGTGGTGAGCACATCATTAGGTTGTTGCGGCACATCATTATGTTGTGGCGAGCACATCATTAGGTTGTGGCGAGTACATCATTAGGTTGTGGCGAGTACATCATTAGGTTGTGGCGAGCACATCACTATGTTGTGGCGAGCACATCATTAGGTTGTGGCGAGTACATCACTAGGTTGTGGCGAGCACATCACTATGTTGTGGCGAGCACATCATTAGGTTGTGGCGAGCACATCATTAGGTTGTGGGAGCACATCATTAGGTTGTTGGCGGGCACATCATTAGGTTGTGGGGGTACATCATTAGGTTGTGGGGTACATCATTAGGTTGTGCAGTACATCATTAGGTTGTGGCGGGTACATCATTAGGTTGTGGAGCACATCATTAGGTTGTGTGAGCACATCATTAGGTTGTGGCGAGTACATCATTAGGTTGTGGCGAGTACATCATTAGGTTGTGGCGGGTACATCATTAGGTTGTGGCGGGTACATCATTAGGTTGTGGCGGGTACATCATTAGGTTGTGGCGAGCACATCACTATGTTGTGGCGAGTACATCATTAGGTTGTGGCGAGCACATCACTATGTTGTGGCGAGCACATCATTAGGTTGTGGCGAGCACATCACTATGTTGTGGCGAGTACATCATTAGGTTGTGGCGAGTACATCATTAGGTTGTGGCGAGCACATCACTATGTTGTGGAGCACATCATTAGGTTGTGCAGCACATCATTAGGTTGTGGCAGCATCATTAGGTTGTGCAGTACATCACTAGGTTGTTGAGCACATCATTAGGTTGTGGCAGTACATCATTAGGTTGTGCAAGCACATCATTATGTTGTGGCGAGCACATCATTATGTTGTGGCGAGCACATCATTATGTTGTGGCGAGCACATCATTATGTTGTGGTGAGCACATCATTATGTTGTGGCGAGCACATCATTATGTTGTGGTGAGCACATCATTAGGTTGTTGCGGCACATAATGTTGTTGCGGCACATCATTATGTTGTGGCGAGCACATCATTATGTTGTGGCGAGCACATCATTATGTTGTGGCGAGCACATCATTATGTTGTGGTGAGCACATCATTAGGTTGTTCGGCACATCATTATGTTGTGGTGAGCACATCATTATGTTGTGGTGAGCACATCATTATGTTGTGGTGAGCACATCATTATGTTGTGGTGAGCACATCATTAGGTTGTTGCGCACATCATTATGTTGTGGCGAGTACATCATTAGGTTGTGGCGAGCACATCATTATGTTGTGGCGAGTACATCATTAGGTTGTGGCGAGTACATCATTAGGTTGTGGCGAGCACATCACTATGTTGTAGCAGCACATCATTAGGTTGTGGCGAGTACATCACTAGGTTGTGGCGAGCACATCACTATGTTGTCAGAGCACATCATTAGGTTGTGGCGAGCACATCATTAGGTTGTGGCGAGCACATCATTAGGTTGTGGCGAGCACATCATTAGGTTGTGGCGAGTACATCATTAGGTTGTGGCAGTACATCATTAGGTTGTGGCAGTACATCATTAGGTTGTAGGGTACATCATTAGGTTGTAGGCGGGTACATCATTAGGTTGTGGTAGTACATCATTAGGTTGTGGTGAGTACATCATTAGGTTGTGAGAGTACATCATTAGGTTGTGGCGGTACATCATTAGGTTGATGGGGTACATCATTAGGTTGTGGCGAGTATATCCTTCGCTTATGCCAGTATATCATGTTCATTGACACAATAATAACCGCTTCTACTGATATTTGACCAAATCTCTATTAAACTGCTGCATGCATCTCTCTGCTGGGAGCCATGATAGCAGTGGTTAGTGCGCTTGGCTTCATAAGTTCTTCATGGTTTTCTCAGTTCGATCCCTAGTTTAGAATGTTCCTGCAAACTGTTCCCATGTCGACCCAGCCTCATGTGGGTAGTGGAAAACACTGGAAAGTAAAAGTGGCTGGTGTGATGCTGATCCCATCCATGGACATATCATATTCTCCAACAAACAGCATGGTATGAAAATTTATAATCCACTTGTACTACTTCTCTCCTTTGCCTTTTACCCGGGTTGGGGCATAGACCCTCAACCAACTCATGCCAAGTCTTCCTATCTCTAGCTATCTCCTGCAGCTCCCTCCAGCTACTTGTACTACTTAAGGACACTTTATCATTCTTTTAGAATAAGTAACTTTTATGTAACTAAAATATTCATTATCATCATGTGCCATGCAATTGGATCTCCACAGAAGTCTGCCCTGATCAGTTTGGCTGCTGACATTCTTCTGCACCATGAAGTTAGACTGTCCAGAATTATCTCCATCTGTATATACTTCAAGACTGCCCCAAATACGATATAGTGAGGAAAACTCACTGGCCTAACAAAACAACACTCGACAGAAAACTACACAGACCTCTGTGTGAGCTACAAAAGGCAGTGAAGTTTATACAGAAGACAACATTGAATATATAGACAATATATCAAGGGAACGAAAGGAAAGAAGGAAGAATCAGCATCTGTCATACTATCTGACTTCCAATTTTTTAAATATTATCATTCACATAACAAATGCTAAACATAAAACCACATCAAGGTTGATGGAAACAGGGCATAAACATAAAACCACATCAAGGTTGATGGAAACAGGGCATAAACATAAAACCACATCAACGTTGATGGAAACAGGGCGTAGTAAACTCTCTAGTGAAACATATAATACATAAAACAGTGGTGCTAACGTATTCAATGACAAGATTACACATCTCACAAACGCTGCTCTAACTCTGTCAGATAGAAGAATCAAGTCTTTGTACTATATATACTCCCATTCATGTACGTAAGAGAATAACAGCTCTCATTCTACACAACCAAACGTTCTCTGGATTCAGTTTTTTTAAATAATGATATTCATTGTAAGTGCAATTCAGAATGAAAGGAAACATTAGCAACAAATTTTTACAGCATTATTTGAAGCAGGTAAGAGAGAGAGAGAGAGAGAGAGAGAGAGAGAGAAGAGAGAAAGAGAGAGAGAGAGAAGAAAGAGAGAAGGAAAGAGAAAAGAGAGAAAGAGAGAAAGAGAAAAAAGAGAAAAAGAGAGAGAGAAAGAAACAGAAAATGAGAGAAAGAAAGAGAAATAGAGAGAGAAAGGGAGTGAGTGAGATTGACGAATGATTACTTTCATTACGGGTCGCCGATAACTAGGTTGATAATACTCTCGGTTAGCGACCACGTTAACAAGTGGTCGAAGAATAAGTCTTGATCAAGAGTAAGGGACAGACCAAGACAAAGATGGATTGATAAGAGTTACAGACATCTTAAAACTCCACAATATCACAGCATATCAAGCGACCTATCTCGGAAACAGATCATCAGTTAAACCTGCGACGCCTAACGGCAAAAAGCAGAGAATGACAAAATAAAACAGACTGCAAAATTTAACCAGTCACTTAACCAGTTTTTTTTGTTTAAACATGATTTTAAAAGGAAGATATGTGTATGAACGTGCGCGCTTTTACTAAATTAATTGTTCGTAGCTCAGTGTGTATAGTAATGTTGGGTAGGAATCGTGGACATGGACAAATAATTTGACGGACCGGTTCAGGCCCGCAGGCCTTAGGTCGTCCACCACTGGCTAGAAGTTTAGCTAGCTTTTCAAGAACAGATCACACAGATTAGAGATGTTCGTAATGGCAATTTCTACAGAATTTTAGAACTGATTATAAAGAAGAAGTGACATGACCTCTCGCCAAAGTTCAACAAAATCCGGTGGAAGGTTAAAGGTATGAAAGGAATGAACATTATTTGCCGTGATATTCTCAAAAATGTTTATCGCTTCTTGTGCAGATAAAAAGTTCTCCAAACAGTTCTAGATAACAAAAATGAGAAGCAGTTATCTACGGAATAGTGGTAGATACAACATCAGATATCTCTTACATTGAACAAAACGTCATCATTCACAGACACATATTCCCAAAACAAGACTAGAGAATAAAAATACGAATTCGAAATGAGTGAACATATTAATGAGTTCACATGGCACAAGAAACTTTACTGGTAAAACGATGAAAGAAATAACCTCGACACTTGCACAATTCTGGGAAAAATCAACACAATACATGGACAGTGAAACGACAGCGAGAATTAGGAACGTGACAGCGAGAATTAGGAACGTGACAGCGAGAATTAGGAACGTGACAGCGAGAATTAGGAACGTGACAGTCAGACTGTGTCGTCTTTGTGGTAAAGAGAGAAGATATAATAATCAACTCCCTTTGAAGTCGGACAAGGCTAGCCTGAATGGAGAGGGACACTGATACAGAAAGCAAGCGTCACGCAAATATCAGTCAGAAGCGTCGCTCCTGTATTGAGGTGGCTCACAAGGAGCAAAGAATAGTAACACTGCGATCTACAAGACATGTCCTAAGAGGTAAATGAGGTAGGGGTCTAGGGAGCAAAGAATAGTAACACTGCGACCTACAAGACATGTCCTAAGAGGTAAATGAGGTAGGAGTCTAGGGAGCAAAGAATAGTAACACTGCGACCTACAAGACATGTCCTAAGAGGTAAATGAGGTAGGGGTCTAGGGAGCAAAGAATAGTAACACTGTGACCTACAAGACATGTCCTAAGAGGTAAATGAGGTAGGGGTCTAGGGAGCAAAGAATAGTAACACTGCGACCTACAAGACATGTCCTAAGAGGTAAATGAGGTAGGGGTCTAGGGAGCAAAGAATAGTAACACTGCGACCTACAAGACATGTCCTAAGAGGTAAATGAGGTAGGGGTCTAGGGAGCAAAGAATAGTAACACTGCGACCTACAAGACATGTCCTAAGAGGTAAATGAGGTAGGGGTCTAGGGAGCAAAGAATAGTAACACTGCGACCTACAAGACATGTTGTAAGAGGCAAATGAGGTAGGGGTCTAGGGAGCAAAGAATAGTAACACTGCGACCTACAAGACATGTTGTAAGAGGTAAATGAGGTAGGGGTCTAGGGAAGCTACCATAGTAAATAAAAAGCCTCGCATAATCGGATGTGTTGGTCTACTTGTAAGCGCATAACTAGCTCAAGGTACAATCACTCTTAGGCTCAGATCACATACAAATCACAACGAGTGAGTTAGCAAGTGTTCAATATGGAGAGTTCGAAGAAGACGAAGAAATCAGAAGCGCCATACCGGGATCTCGCGAGAGAGAGAGAAGCGCCATACCGGGATCTCGCGAGAGAGAAGCGCCATACCGGGATCTCGCGAGAGAGAGAGAGAAGCGCCATACCGGGATCTCGCGAGAGAGAGAGAAGCGCCATACCGGGATCTCGCGAGAGAGAGAGAGAGAGAGAGAGCGCCATACCAGGATCTCGGAGAGAGAGAGAGAGACGCATACCAGGATCTCGCGAGAGAGAGAGAGAGAGAGAGAGAGAAGCGCCATACCAGGATCTCGCGAGAGAGAGAGAGAGAGAGAGAGAAGCGCCATACCAGGATCTCGCGAGAGAGAGAGAGAAGCGCCATACCAGGATCTCAGGAGAGAGAGAGAGAAGCGCCATACCGGATCTCGGAGAGAGAGAGAGATAAGCGCCATACCAGGATCTCGAAGAGAGAGAGAGAAGCGCCATACCGGGATCTCGCGAGAGAGAGAGAGAGAGAGAGAGAGAGAAGCGCCATACCAGGATCTCTGCGAGAAGAGAGAGAGAAGGCCATACCGGGATCTCGAGAGAGAGAGAGAAGGCCATACCAGGATCTCGGAGAGAGAGAGAGAGAAGACGCCATACCGGATCTCTGGAGAGAGAGAGAGAGGAGAGAGAGAAGCGCATACCAGGATCTCGGAGAGAGAGAGAGAGAACGCCATACCAGGATCTCAGAGAGAGAGAGAGAGCGACCAGATGAGAAGACCATACGGGATCTCGGAGAGAGAGAGAGAGAGAGAGAGAAGGCCATACCAGGATCTCGAGAGAGAGAGAGAGATGAGAGAGAGAGAGAGAGAAGCGCCATACCAGGATCTCAGAGAGAGAGAGAAGGCGCATACCAGGATCTCGAAGAGAAGAGAGAGAGAGAAGCGCCATACCGGGATCTCGAGAGAGAGAGAGAAGCGCCATACCGGGATCTCGCGAGAGAGAGAAGAGCCATACCGGGATCTCGGAGAGAGAGAGAAGCGCCATACCGGGATCTCGCGAGAAGAGAGAGAAGCGCCATACCAGGATCCTCCGGAGAGAGAGAGAAGCGCCATACCGGGATCTCGCGAGAGAGAGAGAGAGAGCGCCATACCAGGATCTCAGGAGAGAGAGAGAGAAGCGCATACTGGGATCTCGGAGAGAGAGAGAAAGCGCCATACCGGGATCTCGGAGAGAGAGAGAAGCGCCATACGATCGGGAGGCGCATACGGAGAGAGAGAGAGAGAGAGAAGCATACAGGATCTCGGAGAGAAGAAAGAGAGAGAAGCGCCATACCAGGATCTGCAGAGAGAGAGAAGCCCATACCGGATCTCGCGAGAGAGAGAGAGAAGCGCCATACCGGGATCTCGAGAGAGAGAGAGAAGCGCCATACCAGGATCTCGAGAGAGAGAGAGAAGCGCCATACCGGATCTCGCGAGAGAGAGAGAGAGGAAGCACCAACGATCTCGCGAGAGAGAGAGAAGCCCATACCGGATCTCGCGAGAGAGAGAGAAGCGCCATACCGGGATCTCGCGAGAGAGAGAGAAGCGCCTCGGATCTCGCGAGAGAGAAGCACCATACCGGGATCTCGCGAGAGAGAGAGAGAGAAGCACCATACCGGGATCTCGCGAGAGAGAGAGAGAGAGAAGCACCATACCAGGATCTCGCGAGAGAGAGAGAGAGAGAGAGAGAGAAGCGCCATACCGGGATCTCGAGAGAGAGAGAAGCGCCATACCGGATCTCCAGAGAGAGAGAGAGAGAAGCGCCATACCGGGATCTCGGAGAGAGAGAGAAGCGCCATACCGGATCTCAAGGAGAGAGAGAGAAGCGCCATACCGGGATCTCAGAGAGAGAGAGAGAAAGCACATACCGGGATCTCGAGAGAGAGAGAGAAGCGCCATACCGGGATCTCGCGAGAGAAGCCATCGATCCGAGAGAGAAGCACCATCCCGGGATCTCGAAAAGAGAGAGAGAGAGAAGCACCATACCGGATCTCGCGAGAGAGAGAAGCACCATACCGGATCTCGCGAGAGAGAGAAGAGCCCATACCGGATCTCGCGAGAGAGAGAGAGAAGAAAGCGCCATACCGGGATCTGCAGAGGGAGAGACCATACCGATCTCGAGAGAGAAGCGCCATACCGGGATCTCGCGAGAGAGAGAGAGAGAAGCGCCATACCGGGATCTCGCGAGAGAGAGAGAGAAGCGCCATACCGGGATCTCGAGAGAGAGAGAGAAGCGCCATACCGGGATCTCGCGAGAGAGAGAGAGAGAGAGAGAGAGAGAAGCGCCATACCGGGATCTCGCGAGAGAGAGAGAGAAGCCCATACCGGGATCTCGCGAAGAGAGAGAGAGAAGCGCCATACCGGGATCTCGCGAGAGAGAGAAGCGCCATACCGGGATCTCGCGAGAGAGGAGAGAGAGAAGAAGCGCCATACCGGGATCTCGCGAGAGAGAGAGAGAGATACAGCAGCCATACCGGGATCTCGCGAGAGAGAGAGAAGCGCCATACCGGGATCTCGCGAGAGAGAAAGCCCAGATCCGCAAGAGAAAGCACCATACCGGGATCTCGCGAGAGAGAGAGAAGCACCATACCGGGATCTCGCGAGAGAGAGAGAGAGAGAGAGAGCCCATACCGGGATCTCGCGAGAGAGAAGAGAGAGAAGCCCATACCGGGATCTCGCGAGAGAGAAGCGCCATACCGGGATCTCGCGAGAGAGAGAGAGAGAAGAAGAGAGAGAGAAGCGCCATACCAGGATCTCAGCAGAGAGAGAGAGAAGGCGCCATACCAGGATCTCGGAGAGAGAGAGCATGATCGAGAAAAGAAGCGCCATACCAGGATCTCGAGAGAGAGAGAGAGAGAGATAAGCGCCATACCAGGATCTCGCGGAGAGAGAGAGAGAAGCGCCATACCGGGATCTCGCAGAGAGAGAGAAGCGCCATACCGGATCTCGCAGAGAGAGAGAGAACCGCCTTACCAGGATCTCTCTCTCTCGAGAGAGAGAAGCGCCATACCGGGATCTCGCGAGAGAGAGAGAGAGAGAAGCGCCATACCAGGATCTCGCGAGAGAGAGAGAGAAGCGCCATACCGGATCTTGCAGAGAGAGAGAGAAGCGCCATACCGGATCTCGAGAGAGAGAGAAGCGCCATACCGGGATCTCGCGAGAGAGAGAGAGAGGAAGACCATACCGGATCTCGAGAGAGAGAAGCACCATACCGGATCTCGGAGAGAGAGAGAGAAGCGCCATACCAGGATCTCGCGAGAGAGAGAGAGAAGCGCCATACCGGGATCTCGAGAGAGAGAGAGAGAGAGAAGCGCCATACTAGGATCTCGAGAGAGAGAGAGAAGCGCCATACCAGGATCTCGCGAGAGAGAGAGAGAAGCACCATACCGGGATCTCGCGAGAGAGAGAGAAGCACCATACCGGATCTCGGATAGAGAGAGAGAAGCGCCATACCGGGATCTCGCGAGAGAGAGAAGCGCCATACCGGGATCTCGCGAGAGAGAAGCACCATACCGGGATCTCGCGAGAGAGAGAGAGAGAAGCACCATACAGGGATCTCGCGAGAGAGAGAGAGAGAGAGAGAGAGAAGCACCATACCAGAATCTCGCGAGAGAGAGAGAGAGAAGCGCCATACCGGGATCTCGCGAGAGAGAGAGAGAGAGAAGCACCATACCGGGATCTCGCGAGAGAGAGAGAAGCGCCATACCAGGATCTCGCGAGAGAGAGAGAAGCGCCATACCGGGATCTCGCGAGAGAGAGAGAAGCGCCATACCGGGATCTCGCGAGAGAGAGAGAGAGAGAAGCACCATACCGGGATCTCGCGAGAGAGAGAAGCACCATACCGGGATCTCGCGAGAGAGAGAGAAGCACCATACCGGGATCTCGCGAGAGAGAGAAGCACCATACCGGGATCTCGCGAGAGAGAGAGAGAAGCACCATACCGGGATCTCGCGAGAGAGAGAGAGAAGCGCCATACCGGGATCTCGCGCGAGAGAGAAGCGCCATACCGGGATCTTGCGCGAGAGAGAGAGAGAGAGAAGCGCCATACCGGGATCTCGCGAGAGAGAGAGAAGCGCCATACCGGGATCTCGCGAGAGAGAGAGAAGCGCCATACCGGGATCTCGCGAGAGAGAGAGAGAGAAGCGCCATACCGGGATCTCGCGAGAGAGAGAGAGAAGCACCATACCGGGATCTCGCGAGAGAGAGAGAAGCACCATACCGGGATCTCGCGATAGAGAGAGAGAAGCGCCATACCGGGATCTCGCGAGAGAGAGAGAGAGAGAGAGAGAAGCGCCATACCGGGATCTCGCGAGAGAGAGAGAGTGAAGCGCCATACCGGGATCTCGCGAGAGAGAGAAGCGCCATACCGGGATCTCGCGAGAGAGAGAGAGAGAGAGAAGCACCATACCGGGATCTCGCGAGAGAAGAGAGAAGCACCATACCGGGATCTCGAGAGAGAGAGAGAAGCGCCATACCGGGATCTCGCGAGAGAGAGAGAGAAGCGCCATACCGGGATCTCGCGAGAGAAGCGCCATACCAGGATCGCGAGAGAGAGAGAAGCGCCATACCAGGATCGAAAGAGAGAAGAGCCATACCAGGATCGCGAGAGAGAGAGAGAGAGAAGAACGCCACACCGGATCTCGCGAGAGAGAGAGAACGCCATACCGGGATCTCGCGTGAGAGAGAGAGAAGCGCCAACCGGGATCTCGAGAGAGAGAGAAGCGCCATACCGGGATCGTGAGAGAGAGAAGCGCCATACCAGGATCGCGAGAGAGAGAGAGAAGCGCCATACCAGGATCGTGAGAGAGAGAGAGAGAGAGAAGCGCCATACCAGGATCGCGAGAGAGAGAGAGAAGCGCCATACCAGGATCGCGAGAGAGAAGCGTCATACCGGGATCTCGCGAGAGAAAAGCGCCATACCGGATCTCGCGCGAGAGAGAGCGCCATACCGGGATCTCGCGAGAGAGAGAGAAGCGCCATACCGGGATCTCGCGAGAGAAGCGTCATACCGGGATCTCGCGAGAGAGAGAGGAAGCGCCATACCGGGATCGCGAGAGAGAAAGCGCCATACTTGGATCTCGCGAGAGAGAGCGCCATACCGGGATCTCGCGAAAAGAAGCGCCATACCGGGATCGCGAGAGAGAAGCGCCATACTGGGATCGCGAGAGAGAAGCGCCATACTGGGATCGCGAGAGAGAAGCGCCATACCGGGATCTCGCGAGAAGAGAAGCGCCATACCGGGATCGCGAGAGTGAAAGAGAAGCGCCATACTGGGATCGCGGAGAGAGAAGCGCCATACCGGGATCGCGAGAGAGAAGCGCCATACCGGGATCGCGAGAGTGAAACGCCATACTGGGATCTCGCGAGAGAGAGAGAGAAGCGCCATACCGGGATCTCGCGAGAGAGAGAGAAGCGCCATACCGGGATCTCGCGAGAGAGAGAAGCGCCATACCGGGATCGCGAGAGAGAGAAGCGCCATACCAGGATCGCGAGAGAGAGAGAGAAGCGCCATACCAGGATCGCGAGAGAGAGAGAGAGAGAAGAGTCATACCGGGATCGCGAGAGAGAGAGAGAAGAGCTATACTAGACGCTCTGATTACATATGAATTCATAACGGGCAAACGAGAAGAAGAATATAATCAACTTCACAAGGGTACGGTGAGAAGGTGGACTGTGGGATGGCTGCTACAGCGGAGGACGGATCACGTATGGGAATGCCAAATGTAACATGATATAGATGGCATAACATATTTATTTCCCAGATGCAGACACGCACATAAAGAACATGCAACAATGACATCTTCATATCAGCATCAACAACATACGATAGTCTCCTCGATGAACGATGCTAGTAATGATAGAAGAATTCCTTCCACCTTGACGGAAACGGCAGCCAACATGTTTATTACTGTTGGCAACGTGACAGCACCAATATAGGAAAGTATGAATAGATGTTGTCTGGAACTTTCTGAAACTCTCTCCAACATAATTCTTCAGTAACAATCAAGTTACCTGGAAAGTATGAATAGATATTGTCTGAAACTCTCTCTCTCCAACATAATTCTTCAGTAACAATCAAGTTACCTGGAAAGTAAACAAGAATAAACACGACAAAGAAAGAATTTTTTTTTTTTACGTTCGACCGCTAAAAATTCAGGAGCAGCCGTGGCGCTTAATATAATGCCTCTGACTAATTTTGAGTGAAGTCTTGCTTTTCTCATCAGTGTTCCTCTCCATTCAGGCGAGTTTTACTTGGACATAAGAGTTACTTGTAAGTTAGATCCCCAAGTAAAGGACTACAGAAAAGTGATTATATAAATACATATTCTCAACAAAGAAAATTCTAACGTGACTTGATGTTTATAATAATGATTAATTAAACAACGAGATTTGTCCGTGTGTGACCGGCTCTCACAAGGGAAGCAAAGAATAGAAACACTGCGACCTACAAGATATGCCGTAAGAGGTGTCGAAGGTAAGGCTTGACTTGGACTGGTGACTCAACCTGGAACAACACTTAAGTTGGATGAGTACTTAATGTAACCTCATCAAATAGCTTGCCCTGGGCAGAACTTTGCCACCCTAACAGTCCTTCAGAATTTCTCTCTCTCATAGGCCAGATGTCCTGCCTTTGCAGCCGTTATATTCAAGTCATCATTTACATCATGCATCCATTTTCTCCGAGGTCTTCTTCCATCATTAATCCATTTTCAATAAGGTCTTCCCCATCTCTTTGCTGGGATACCTCCTTCCATAACAGTCTTCTCCAACCCCTTGGTGCCTATGTCCAAAATACTTCAACTTTCTCACTCTTATTTGTAACATCAGCTAGTTTTCTTCGATTTTGAGTTCTTTCTTGATATATCTACTTGTTCTCTTCTCTAACCTTGGTATACGGATGACTCTTCTGTAACATTTATATTTAAAAGCACATATATGCTGCCTTGTTAAATGTCCATGCTTCACACATATACGTTGCTACTGGGAATATGCATGCTCTTAGTATTGTGAACTTTGTTTTCCTATCAGTTACATTCCATACTGTAGTATCTTTTTTGGACGGCCATGTTTGTTCTGTTAATTTCCTTCATCCCATTGTCACAACAGCGGTTAAAAAGGTACAAGATAGGAAGAGAGAGAGAGAAAAACAGAGTTTATTTATGTTTAAATGATATGTTAGACAGGCTCTCCGATGGAACCCCAGGTCAATAGAAGTAAGGAAGACCCAGAAACACCTGGAGACGGGAGTTAGAGATGGAATGCAAGAGGACGGGGAGAGAGTGGCGAGATCTGGAAAGGATGGCCTTGGAAGGCCTTGGTTGCGGACCTATGCTCCCTAGGGGCGAAGGGTGAAGAAGAAGAAGAAGATATGTTAGAACGTATGACATAACACCGACAAGTTAACAAAACGACAAATGATGTGGACATACATTATTTCAATGACAATATTGGTATATCAATCGGGGATCTTTATACCAAACATTACAGAAAAAACATCCAATCATTTCAGAAAAAAAAAAAAATGCTACAGAAAAATTCTTAAATGATCATGCCCAAAAAATGTACAAATATAGACATCCTATTGGCTGAAATCGGATGCACGTGTCCTAAACGTATATAAATCTATGCGTTTAGGGCCTACCAAACCAATGTGCAACGTAAACACGTTCTTGGCAAAGATCAAACATATCACAAAGAGTGATTAAAATTGGTTGTAAAGAACGAACGCAAAGAAGAAGAAGTAGACATCCTACAAGACCTATATAATTCCCAGTGGCCATGCATGGGTGTGAAACATGGACATTTAACAAAACATATATGTGCTTTTGAAAACAACAGTTTGGGCAAAATGGTATTGCTACTGTGTTATACGTTATGATTGTGTATGTACATTATTATCATGGCATACAGTTGTAGAATGGGAAGGGTTTGTGTCCCAGCATCGATATAAGAGAATATGGAGGATCATTCTAATAGTAATATTCTAGCAAGTACAGGGAAATAGAAGTAAAACAAGAGTTACATTGTACATAGTGTGGGGAAGAAGAAAGGAGACTGGGGAAGAAGGAGACTGGGGAAGAAGGAGACAGAGAAAGAAAATAATATTTTCATTTTGATTGATAGAACCATCACTAATGCACTTCGGTGAGTAACCATGTGTGCTCCCATCTCTCTCTTACACAGGAAGGTCTCAGTTGCAGTACGCGAGGATCCCCGGTGTAATTTTGAAGATGATTTTTTGGAGGAATTTTATTTTTAATCTTTTTCTAATGAATTTTGCCCGGACAGCGGCTTTCCAACCTGCTCTTCTCCATTTTGAACTTCCAAGGGTTCTTTTACATGCTCAAATTGAACGCGGGCCCTACGTTTTATCGTTCGTCTCCGATATGACTAGGAACTCGATCTCACCTACACTGAGATCAGGATCTCTGGAAAAATATTCAGATGGCTTCACGAGGTAGCGAAACTGGTACCTTTGGCACGAGAGACAAGCACGTAACTTCCACGCAACAGAGACCATGTTGTACTCTACAGAAAACTAATGTCACAAAGTCCTTCTGCGCAACAGAGACCATGTTGTACTCTATAGAAAACTAATGTCACAAAGTCCTTCTACGCAGCAGAGACCATGTTGTACACCACAGAAAACTAATGTTACAAAGTCCTTCTACGCAGCAGAGACCATGTTGTACTCCACAGAAAACTAATGTCACAAAGTCAATAATATTTTTTCTTTCTATTCTCCAATCTTGTTTTGCCGTACAGCGTCAGGATAAAAGGAGATTTCTAAACGGGCTTTTGTGTGCGTTTCATAAACTGTTTTTCGTGGTCTCTTTTACTCTGATGTCCACCTTTTGCGAGGACGGCCTTTTGCTTTGTATCCACTGTATCGGAGCAATATTGCTCTCCGAGGCGCACTGTCTGTTGGTAATCTGATTATGTGGCAGAACCATTTCATTTGTTGTTTCTTGATGAAGATCAGTTATGATGCTGTACGCACTTTTTCCTGGTGTCTTCCTTTCTAAACCGGTCTCTTCTTGATACTCCCAGCATTCTGCGTTGTCATTTCATCTCTGTCGTGACTAGTTTTCTTCTATCGTTTGCTGTCAGCGTCAGGGTGATATTATAAAGTTATTGTTAGGATAATGTTATATAACGTCAGCTAATAAATAAGTTAACATACACCAACAAGGAAACACACAGTCTACAACAGACATCAGACAAGTTGTATAGTTTGATACAACACAATACTGACAACTGATGTATGATACAACATGTTGGTGGTTTGACATTAACTATTTATTTATAAACATTATTCAAAGAGTGCACTGATGAGAGGACGATAATAGAGGTGGAGTAGGAATACTAGTTGAGTTGAGATTGGAGGAGAGTGGATAGTGAGATAGGAGGGATAAAGGAGAAGCATTGATGAGTGTGGGAGAGGGACAGCGAAAGAGTAGGAACGAAAAAAGATGAATGGACAAAAGTGAAGGAGTGGGGAAGTGAAATGGCAGGAGGGAGGACCGTGAGATAGCAGGAGAGAGGACCATGAGATAGCAGGAGGGAGGACCATGAGATAGCAGGAGGGAGGACCATGAGATAGCAGGAGGGAGGACCGTGAGATAGCAGGAGAGAGGACCATGAGATAGCAGGAGGGAGGACCATGAGATAGCAGGAGGGAGGACCATGAGATAGCAGGAGGGAGGACCATGAGATAGCAGGAGGGAGGACCATGAGATAGCAGGAGGGAGGTAGTGAGATAGCAGGAGACCGGAGATAGCAGAGAGAGGACCGTGAGATAGCAGGAGGGAGGACCGTGAGATAGCAGGAGGGAGGTAGTGAGATAGCAGGAGAGAGGACCATGAGATAGCAGGAGGGAGGACCATGAGATAGCAGGAGGGAGGACCATGAGATAGCAGGAGGGAGGACCATGAGATAGCAGGAGGGAGGACCATGAGATAGCAGGAGGGAGGACCATGAGATAGCAGGAGGGAGGTAGTGAGATAGCAGGAGAGAGGACCGTGAGATAGCAGGAGGGAGGACCACGAGAAAGGAGGGAGGACCACGAGATAGGAGGGAGGACCACGAGATAGGAGGGAGGACCACGAGATAGCAGGAGGGAGGACCACGAGATAGCAGGAGGGAGGACCGTGAGATAGCAGGAGGGAGGACCGTGAGATAGCAGGAGGGAGGTAGTGAGATAGCAGGAGGGAGGTAGTGAGATAGCAGGAGGGAGGTAGTGAGATAGCAGGAGGGAGGTAGTGAGATAGCAGGAGGGAGGACCGTGAGATAGCAGGAGGGATGACCACGAGTTAGCAGGAGGGAGGACCACGAGATAGCAGGAGGGAGGACCATGAGATAGCAGGAGGGAGGACCACGAGATAGCAGGAGGGAGGACCGTGAGATAGCAGGAGGGAGGACCACGAGATAGCAGGAGGGAGGACCACGAGATAGCAGGAGGGAGGACCACGAGATAGCAGGAGGGAGGACCGTGAGATAGCAGGAGGGAGGACCACGAGATAGCAGGAGGGAGGACCACGAGATAACAGGAGGGAGGACCGTGAGATAGCAGGAGGGAGGACCATGAGATAGCAGGAGGGAGGAACACGAGATAGCAGGAGGGAGGACCACGAGATAGCAGGAGGGAGGACCGTGAGATAGCAGGAGTGAGGACCGTGAGATAGCAGGAGGAACGAAGTTGGACGATGAAAGAATGAGGGATGAGTGAGATAAGAACATTGAAAGGAGCGACACGAAGAAGGATGGATAATAGTGAAGGAGAGAGTAGGGCTGAGCAGGGGAAGATAGAAGAAGGAATATATTGGTTAATCAATTGACACTGAAAGAGGAGAAGTAAGGAGGAGGAGGAGGAGGAGTAATGCAGAAGTATGTACGACGTACAAGAGTTGTACGCAGATCATGTCCATATTGTTGGACATTGTCAAATCATACTGTCAAATTAGTTGAGACTTCAGGCATCTACAATTCTAACCTTGTAGGACGCTCCCATTGGGTGGTTCTCGTCACATGATTGACATAATGTACACGTCCATTGGTCGTTCTTCGTTCCTCCCACCTGGCATAGAAAATAATGAGGTCATTAATGTATTTTTTTCTTTGGTTGCCGTGTTCATTTTAAGTTTGTATTCGAGAGAGTGGGACGGAATAGCGTAATGCATACGCGTTTGTTCAATCCTACATTCAATATTCCACACGTGAAGACAGCACTTGGTCCTCCTACCCCCTGCACTCTAGAAATGTGAAATGACATTTACTTCTTACCCTAAGGTCTAAAAAAACTACGGGGAATTTATTTTAAATTATTCAAGACAGTATATGTGCTTCAACAAGGTCATCATCATCATCATCATCATCATGTGCCAATAAATATATATATATAATGAAATTTTCCGTAGCCTTTTCAGACCTCAGGGTATGAACTTACTTCCCTTCCCATGTCTAGACCCTAGTGTGCGGGGGGTAGGAAGAACAATTCATTTTTCCCACGCGTGGAACGTCGAGTGTAAGGTTGAACTCACAACCCTCTTGTGTCCTAGTCGACAGACGAACTTTTACGCATTAAGCTAGTGCCATGTCGGACAGCCTACGCGATCATGGAGAATCACCCCTAACGTCTATCCCAGTACTGACTATCAGTTGAGGTGGTGTTGACATTTTCCCATGCCATATTGATATGTTATATATAATATATCTCTTTGTATGTGCTATACAGGAGTAGAACTATATACCGACATTTCAAAACACAAAATAAGAGTGGGTTTACAAACTACAACAACAGAATAAACGATGTTTCGACATAAATGTCTTTTTCGGGCAAGGATATAAGATACAAAACAGGCAAATTACAATGTCACGGTAGCAAGATAATTAATGTGAAGCCTTATCTATAGAATAAAACCTGACTGCGAATGGAATAAAAGTAAACACACAGTATGAAGATAAAGAACTCATAATATTTAACTTAGTGAGAAATGAGAGTAATACTAAGTGTATCCATGTATAGGAGTGTATCCATGTATAGGAGTGTATCCATGTATAGGAGTGTATCCATGTATAGGAGTGTATCCATGTATAGGAGTGTATCCAAGTATAGGAGTGTATCCAAGTATAGGAGCGTAGAGTATTAAGCGCAAAGTACGTTACGTACAGTGTCATTCATTAATCAAATAGCCGGTTTTGAGCAGAACTTTGCCACTCCAACAGTCTTTCGAAATTCTCATAGGCCAGATGTCCGGACGCTTCTGCAGCCGTCATGCTCAAACCATCAGTTACATCATCAATCCACCTTCTCTGTGGCCTTCCTTTACTCCTCTACCAAGATGCCTCCTTCCACAATGGTCTCTCCAACCCTTTATGTCTCTATGTCAAAAATACTTCAAGTTTTCTCATTCTTATTTGTAGCATTAGCCAGTTTTCTTTGATTTTGAGTTTCTACTGTTACGATCTATTTGTTCTCTTCTCTGTCCATGATAGAGACACTTCTGTAACACTTATATTCAGAAGTACATATATGGGTTTCATTGGATGCCTTGTTAAATTCCCACGCTTCACATCCATACGTTGCCACTGGAAATATGCATGTTCTTAGTATTCTGATCTCTCTTTTCTTATCAGTTCCATTCCATACTGTTTTTTTAGTGAAGTTTTTGTAAGGTCATGTTTATTCTGCTTTTACTTTCCTTCGTCCTATTTCCATCTCTTTTTAATATTTAGCGAGATATTCGTTGGTACTATCGTTGGTACTATACCATGCATACAGTACATCGAGAAGCAAAGATTCAAGTGGTTCGGCCATTTAATGAGAATGGAACCACATTTACTACCATCACGTGCCTATAATAATCGACACTCAGGGCGCAGAGCACGAGGCAGGCCAAGAACAAGATGGATAGATAACATCTCAGAGTCCCTGCGAAAGCATGGACTGACAACGTCAAGCGCAACACACCTGGCACAAGATAGAAACTAACTCTCCCACGACGCTTCACGGCAAATGTGGTTAAGATAAGATAAGATAAGATAAGCGAGATATTCATAACTTCAGATTTTCTCTCCGTTGATAAAAATATCCTTTACCGTGCTTGTTTTATCAGTTGTCATTATTTGTGTTTTTGCCACATTGAGATGCTTGCAATATATCATACAGAGCAATATATCATACAGAGTAATATATCATACAGAGCAATATATCATACAGAGTAATATATCATACAGAGTAATATATCACACAGAGTAATATATCATACAGAGTAATATATCACAAATATATCATACAGAGCAATATATCATACAGAGCAATATATCATACAGAGCAATATATCATACAGAGTAATATATCACAAATATATCATACAGAGCAATATATCATACAGAGCAATATATCATACAGAGCAATATATCATACAGAGCAATATATCACACAGAGTAATATATCATACAGAGTAATATATCATACAGAGTAATATATCATACAGAGTAATATATCACACAGAGTAATATATCACACAGAGTAATATATCACACAGAGTAATATATCACACAGAGTAATATATCACACAGAGTAATATATCACACAGAGTAATATATCATACAGAGTAATATATCACAGAGTAATATATCACACAGAGTAATATATCACACAGAGTAATATATCACAAATATATCATACAGAGCAATATATCATACAGAGCAATATATCACACAGAGTAATATATCATACAGAGTAATATATCACACAGAGTAATATATCACACAGAGTAATATATCACAGAGTAATATATCACACAGAGTAATATATCACACAGAGTAATATATCACACAGAGTAATATATCACAGAGTAATATATCACACAGAGTAATATATCATACAGAGTAATATATCACACAGAGTAATATATCACACAGAGTAATATATCACAAATATATCATACAGAGCAATATATCATACAGAACAATATATCATACAAACAATATATCATACAGAGCAACATATCATCATCATCATCCAACTTGTCCTGAGCAGGAACTTTGCCACCCTAACAGTCCCCCGGAATTTCTCTGAGCAATATATCACACAGAGTAATATATCATACAGAAATAGATAAGTGATTCACACTAAAAAACCGTTTTGTATTATTCAAGATTATATTTAACATACATGTTGAGTAACTCTCGAAATATGTAAACTGTTACAGACAAAATCAGTCAGGAAAAAAAAAACACTGCTCTGCTATCTTCTTCTTCTTCTTCGAACGCTCCATATTGACCACTTGTTAACCACTCTCTGTGATTTGTATGTGATCCGAGTCCAAGAGCGATTTTACGTTGTGCCAGTTATGCTCCTACAAGTAGATTTCCAGCACATCCGATTTCTGCGATGCTTTTATTTACTAGGTAGCTTCCTAGGCCCCGACCTTTGTCGCCTCTTACAACATGCCTTGTAGATCGTAGTGGTACTATTTTCTGCTTCCTTCGCACCCCGGCACCACACCGGCGGCTCTGCTATCTAAAATATCTCATACTGCAAGCTTTAAAATATCACTACTTGAAGAATATGCCATTTATGTTCTTTATTTGTCGAAGGATTGACTTCATTGCACCGGGTTTTACCCCACATGGCTCGGCACCTCTACGCACAAATAGCATGTCACATGCCGGGGATATTGCATAAAGCACGAATTCTGTATCTCCGGCAACAATCCTAGGGGTTATTCTCTCAATATAATACATAATCTGACCTCAAGATTTAGTTTATCAAGAATATGATTAACTTATGTCAGCAGTTATCTATTTTTGTGAAAGGGTTGATCAGAAACGATAGAATATTACAAACAGTGATATAGTTGTACAAACAATAACACCGGATAGTTTTACAAACTGCCATTATGACATCAAATACTAGTAGTAAATACGTGAGGGTTGGTTACCAAATATGGTGTCATTGTTGTTAACATAAATGTCTATTATGTTTGTTTATTTATGATTGTTCTTATCAACCAGGTTAACTACTATGTGTGATTTGCATCGAAAACGTGAGTACGTTGCGCCCCCTTTAAGGCTTCTAAAACATGTAGGACATGTAGATTTGAATTTCAGTCAAAGTGTATGCACATTATCCAACAGGACACACATTTATACAGACTTTTTTGCCAAGAGAAAAGCTCGCATTTAAAGTACACCACACCTAGAGTTATACTGTAGCATGACATCAGATCTGATTGTATCACAATCAGGCATTGAGAGCTGACCTCGTAACTAACAAGGCAAACAGACAGTGCACCACAAAGAGCAATGTTACTCAGATACAGTGGATACAAAGCAAAAGGCCGGCCACGTAAAATGTGGACCTCAGAGATAACTGAGGCGGAGAAAGACACTCCATGAAGCGCACACAAAAGCCAGTTCTAGAATTATCGTCTTACCCTGAAGCTGTGAGGCAAAACATGATTGGAGACAAGAAAGAAAGAACTAACAAGTTACACACTGTTATCTGTAACACTGAATACTGTTGTTATCTTATTGTTATACAATTATTCAAATATCTGACAATCTCAAGACCTGAGTATATAGACCAAAGTTAAATTGTTTAGGTCATGTGTGATTCCTGTACCGACCAACGGTTGTGAAAGTTGGAAATCAACAAAGAAAATTGATACGAAACTGGACAGCTTTGAGAATAAATGTCTCCGAAAATTATTAACAGTAATATGGAGTGATTTGGTTTCTAACAACACAGTGAGATATAGAACACACCAACAACCCATATCAAATATTATAAGGAAACGAAGGTGGAAATATTTAGGTCATGTTCTTAGATCAGACGAAAAGAGACTAAATCGACAAGTCCTTATGTGGTCACCAGTTGGGAAAAGAAAACGTGGAAGACCTAAGACCACTCTTCGAAGAACAATCCAACAAGAAAGTAAACTATTGGGATGTAAAACCATACGAGATCTCCAACTGCTAGCAACGAACCGCATTACGAACGAATTAACTAACTGTTATACAACAAAGGAGTCGATGTATAAAGTTAGGTTGTATTTAGACAAGACATAACAAATTAATGTTAATAACGTTCATCATTTAATAAACTAAATATTTATTGTCATTTGTTGCTGAAGTGAGCGCACAGGTTACATAACAGAAAATACAATGACAGCGTCCTAGTATGCTCTTGAACGGCAAAGTTGCAGATTATAGAGGTAACCAAGTGATGCAGATATGAAATGTAAACAAAAAAATACATGACTATGTAGAAAACTGAGAAAAACTTTAATGAAAAAAGCAGAGATGGTCTGTATCAACTGAATCTGAAATGTTTACCCTGCTTAGAGATTAAAGAAGGTTAGTAAATATTTGTGAGGAGATACAGCAGACGAGATGTGAGCCAGGGGTGCAGACGTGACAGCAAAACTCGACATGTGAGTGAAACATCATAGCAGATTCAGTGCCATGGGGCTAGCCCTAATTACATATCTACTATACCTTCTCGTGGTCACCTTGGGAACATACTACAACGTCGAAGTCTGACTATGTGAGTAGTAATCGAAGGAAAAGCTACTCACAAGAGGAGGTAGTAGTGTAAGTTAAACTTAGCATAGTATGGGATTGGCTCACATACAAGACTAGCAACATCCGAAAGTGACTGTGTCTACACGGATTCTTCCTGGCAGACTTCTATGTATTGAGTTCCAGCACAGCTACAATGCCAGTAGCAGTTATCGTCTGTCGATTAACAGAATGCAGTAATGACAGTTGTGTTCTACTAAATAACGTTGACAAATAATAACTGATATGTGGGGTCAGAGCTATGTCCGTGCAAACAAAAGGTAAATACTTATGTTAAACCAATTCTTCTTCTTCTTTGCGTACGTTCTTTACGACCAATTTTAATCACTCTTTGTGATATGTTTGATCTTCGCCAAGAACGTGTATACGTTGCACATTGGTTTGGTAGGCCCCTAAACGCATATACTTCTACATGTTTAGGACACGTGCATCCGATTTCATCAAACCTCCTTAGTCGCCTCTTACATGCGTGGCAGGTAACAATGGTTCTATTCTTTACACCCTAAATTTGGGCCTTGTTAACCACTCGGGAGGTTAAGCCAATTGTTCTGAACCAGTTCTGCGAAGATATGTGGTGTAGCTTTGTTTTGAATACCTTGTACTAATGATTGTTATTGGTTACTAAACTGACGTCATTGCACTCCGGGCAGACCCATAGGTGCTCAGTCTCCACCAACAGATATCGAAGAGTATGCATACTGATGGTTCCTGTGGCTCGCTGATTAAACACACCTCTCACTCTGCCTCTCAGGCATCCAGTTCGACTTGAACAACGGGTAACTCCAAACTGTTTAAATCGCTTGATCGATTCAACATCGATTTAAGTGTCCTCATCCAACAGAGAGTAGCGAAGAGACCAAAGAATATCCCCTTATCCATCTTCAACTCCCCAACAATCGATGCTGTTGATGCAAGCCTGCCGCTCTCTCATTACCGTAAACACCCGCATGCCCAGGACAGTATATCCACGTAAGCCGCTGGAGGTTAGAAACTTCTATAGACGACATCCACTCATACAGAGTAATATATCATATACTAATGATTACGATACCTTAACTATGATATTACAACAACAGAGTTGGGATATTCATAAATAATACGGCTGTAAGCTTTAGGTAAAGAGTTAGTACTATACTAACGTCATACGACTATCAAGTTGTATACAACAGTTGATCAAGCGACAAAACTGTAAACAACAATTTGAGGGCATCCCAAGTCTGGCCTCCTAGAGAGAGGAGAGACGAGGCCGTGGAAAGTTTTATAGAAAGTTCAGGAATATATCTACAGAAATGTGAGCGTAATAGTAAAACACCTCAAATATTTCACCTGTTTTCCCGCATGTAAAAATCATTTCAAAAAAAATGCTAACAAAAATATGTGAGAAACATGCGGGCATGTTCTAGACAAGTGCTGTGATATTTCATTTCTCATCTCTAATCGTCAATTGTGTAAACAGACAGCCGGGACTATCCATCAACCATCAGCAGTCAGTCATAGAACTAGCATTCTCTGGAACGAGTTAATTCTTACTTTTCATCATTGTTGGCATACACGCTTTGAAATAACCAAAATCAAGGTTCGTCATTAAGTTAAAAGGGGGTGTCTCGGCTTTAAAAGTCTTAAATTCCCTACATAACACACAGACAACAATCACTCAATCATTGTTGGGAAATTAGTATACATCGATCTGGCAACAAGACATTCTATATACCTCTCTCTCTCATATCCCCCTCCTATATGGCATGCGAGTCTGCATTAACGGTTAAGCATCGTTCATCCTTCTCTTAATTTTGGGTATGAGATGTTTGTATGGATTAGTTCAATGCAGTTTGAGAACACGTAATACTCTTCAGATCATACACAAGACACAACATATTTCGATATCAGGTATTCAATAAGTTTTTGTGTGTTTTTTCCGATCCAGAAGCACTTGAGCTTTTCAGCTCTTCGGCTCGGTACCATGGACATCGTAACCTTCGGTTCGGTGCCACGAACACCGTAAATCTGGGGAATCTGTGGCTTTTTCTGCCATCCCGCGGAATTGAACCCGCACACACAGAGGGATAGTCACCGTAGTCCAACGCGCTACGAACACGCTAGGCAGACGGACATTCAATAAGTTAAAGACATATATAAGCTTCTTGTGGGTAGAATTGTGGTCATTATAAAACTGTTATATAAGTATTCACAAGTGAACGCCTAAAGAAATCTGATATTACTGTAGTCAGCATTTTTCTCCAGGACCAGTTTAATGTAGTTATCGTCGAGCTTTGGGTGAAGTTTCCTGTAAGTAAGTTCCAACTGAAGCTAGATAGTCTAGCAGCAGAAGAGAAGCACACATGAAGTGTGTGAGTTCTGAGTTCGAATCACGCTGCGGAGAATTTGGTTGCAAATTGTTTCGCTGGACTTTTACAAAAGGACGATGGCCCACCGTTCAGAAAACAATGGCAAACTACTGAACGTAATAATGCCTAGAAAATCACAAACAGCGTTTTAAAGCTGTAGTTGCTTCACAAAGTCCTGTAAAGGATATGCAATTAACTTTTTAGTATGTAGGAGGTGAACAAAAATCATACAGAAACAAAAGATGTATGCCGGAATCCTGTAACCTAATCTCATACATCCAATCAAAATCCTACGTCCTCCTAAATCCAAATCACATAAATCAAAACCAAATCACATAATATCCAAATCACATAATATCGACCTGGAAAAGTGGTTAACAAGTGTTTGATGTAGAACAAACAAACTAAGAAGAAGAAATATCAAATTGAGGTTAACATTCACATTATATTACAAATATACAGAACATTCTATTCCTGAATATTGTTACAGACAAAACTTGGTCTATTTATACAAAGTCACGGATTCATAATAATATATACACTGCAAAAATAATAAATAGTGAGTACAGAGGTAGATTGTACTATGCAGTGCTGTTCAACACGGCGCCCGTGTGAAGTGTTCCTGGCGCCTTATTTTACTGCGCCGGCTATGACGCTATCTATAAAATCAAGAGGAAAAAGTATTTCCTATTAAGTACGTTTCAGTTTTTCGTAATCACGATATTTAAACAAAAATGTAATCACGAATTTTAGTAGATCTCTACGTCAGTATTAATTTTTCATCTGTTGTTATTTATATTAATATTACAGCTAATATTACTATATGCAGACATGAGAAGAAAGAAGTGGCCCACTTACACCAGAGTCTAAGACAAACTGTATGGTGTGGCGAACAATCTGAGGCAGAAGTGAAAAGAAAGAAGTGGCCCACTTACACCAGAGTCTAAGACAAACTGTATGGTGTGGCGAACAATCTGAGGCAGAAGTGGCCCACTTACACCAGAGTCTAAGACAAACTGTATGGTGTGGCGAACAATCTGAGGCAGAAGTGAAAAGGAAGAAGTGGCCCACTTACACCAGAGTCTAAGACAAACTATGGTGTGGATGACAATTGAGGCAGAAGTGGCGAACAATCTGGGATAATCCAAACCCAAGTCTAAAAACAAAAGTAGAAATGGAGATATTCTAGCATTATTGCCACTGTCAACGAGCTCCTAAGACAACGTATTGTCAATAATCACAGATGCCCCTTACCCAATATATAAACACGTTGTACATGCACACTTTAGCAAAGTAAAAACTATTAGTGCCCTTTACACCGGTCAGACAAACATGGTTCAAACAATTTGGTCAAATTGGCTCATACACCAGAAGTCTTGAAAAGTAGTTTGGGCAACAATCTGAGAAAGACTACATAGAGCTAAACAAACTGTATGTCTTAGCAGACAGAACTGGCAAAGTGAATATGAAAGGTGCTACTTAACAGGGACTAATGTATTTGACAATCTGAGGCAGAAGTGGCCCACTTACACCAGAGTCTAAGACAAACTGTATGGTGTGGATGACAATGTGAGGCAGAGGCTGGCCTCTATTAGATAATCCGAAATCCCAATCTAGTGAGAACGCAGAAGTAGAAATGAGATATTACTTTTAGTATTATTGCAATTATCATACGGCTCCTACGTCATTAGTCACTAACCAGATTCGCCTCAATATATAAACACGTTGTACATACATCACTTTACTAAAGTATAATCAACTTTTATTTAGTGCTGTTTTGCCTAACACCGTCAGACAAAACAGGATTCATAACAATATTTGTCACAATTGTCATCAGCAAAATTGTACTTTGTAAAAGTAGATTGCAAAATATGATAACAGACTATATAGAGCTAACAGGATACGCATAGTCTTAGCAGACAGAACATGGCAGAGGTTCATTTATGTGTTCTACTTGAACATGGGACTTATGTTTTATCGTCCATCTCCGATAGGACTAGGAACTCGATCTCACCTACACTGAGATCATGGGTCTCTAGAAAACTATCCCAATGGCTCCACGAGAAACTTCACATCTCAGAAACTACGAACTAGATATTATAAACTAGAGATGAACATTTTCTACTCTAGTACAAACTATCACAGATACTATAAACAGAGATGACACAACTCAGTACAACTGACACAGATACTATAAACTAGAGATGAACATACACTCGAACAACCACACAGATCACAGAGTGTACTAAAACCAAGATCAAAATGGTCAACAGTACAAACCACACAGATCACAAAGAGTGGTCAACAGTACAAACCACACAGATCACAAAGAGTGGTCAACAGTGCAAACCACACAGATCACAAAGAATGGTTAACTGGTTGATAAGAATGAACGCAAAGAAGAGAAGAATTATTCGAGGATGTTCTTCCTTACAATGGGATGAGCTCACAGATGGTGGTACTTGGGTGCAACTCAAGTGCTGAACTCTGCAACCACAGGTGCATCGTTTCAGTTTTTTAAAACATGGTGAATCCATCTCGCATGAGCCATACCATCCCCCCAAAAAACATGTTCAAAATGTTAAATCATCAACACAGTTAACCTTTCTGTCCAGATTTGATCCGCATGCACATTTATATAAACATCGACACTAAACTACAAATTATTTAAAAACACAACTATTAAGTCTGTTATATAATAAGAGAAGACTGCAGTCAAACTATGTAACAATGACGAAACATGTAAGCAACAAAATACTGTAGCTTTATTACAACGTACACAAGACACAGCAACGTTTATCATATACACAATCCTAGCAAGTTTGTGAATAGCTATTCTCCTAATGTGGGTATAATGTGGCTTAGTGCTAGTCAGCTCGATCACAACCCAAATGTATCTGGTTCAAACTTCGCGACGGGTAGTTTGGAAGCAAATCCGTTTTCGTGGATTTTTACGAACGGGGGAAAAGACCACCTGTTCAGAAAGCAAAGATAAACTACTGAACGTATAAGTGGTGCCTAGAAAATCAACGACTCATTTACTGTGGCTGATGGTGAAGACCTGTAAAGGATATGCCCCGATTGTCATTTTCTGTACTGAATATCACCCACTCTGAGATAACAGTCTCGTAAGACAATCAGACACGGAGAAGAGTGGCAAGGCTAAAGAATATCTGATGGAGAAAATTCCAATACCATGTCCAAGATGTCAGAGTTTCATTTCATTCACCTAATGATTACCAACCGCCAACATGCTATTTTCGTCAGCCTGACACACTACAATAGTAGTTGAATGTAACCGGGTCACCTATGCAACACCTGATTGATATTCTCTGGTTGAGCGTGTCGTGATCTATTTCAGAAGCTGATCTCAGTCTTGGAAAAATTCCTAACACAAATAGACTGCATCAAACGTTTCTCTTCATTTTTTTACGATGTTTGATCTGCCAACATTTCTATTTCTATCAGGATGCATCATGAATATTTTCTTTTATTTTATCTTACATCACCAACTTTTCATCTTTTTCATCACCAACTTTTCATCTTTTTCATCACCAACTTTTCATTTTATTTATCATCAACTTTTCTTCTTTCATGTTACATCATCAACCTGTTCTCCCCATCTCTCCATCATCAACGTATTCTTGTCTTTCATATTTCATTATCAACTTTTCTTTCCTTCGTCTACTTCACCCTTTCCATATTTCATCATCAACATCTCCATATTTCATGTCTTATAATCAACCTTTCCTTCTTTCATCTGCTTCATCACTAACCATTCCTTTTCTCATTTCATCACATTTCACCATTATCCTTTTCTTCTTTCAACGGATTCATCCATAACCCTTCCATCTTTCATCTGTTTACACAACAAAGTACCAAGATACAAATTAAGAAGTTGAAGAAGACATTGCTGTATGCCGGGGTACACTGATATAAGGAAAATACGCAAAAATCGGTTAGAAGCGTCCTACCAGGCGCCTTGACTACTTCTCAATTGATAGCAGGCGAACTCAAGAAGAAGAAGAATATGTTGATGAAGTAGGTACAAGAAGGAAAAGGAAAATTAGTTGTGACAATCAAGTTTGAACAATGAAACAGATGAAAGATGGAAGGGTTATGGATGAAACCGTTGAAAGAAGAAAAGGATAATGGTGAAATGTGATGAAATGAGAAAAGGAATGGGTACTTTGTCATTAGCCGGCCACAACTGACAGGAAGACCTATTTTTAGAAATTGTCGGAAAGTGTCATCTATTTTTAGATATGTTGTAAATAGTCGTGGACAGTCCACTTTGGGACCCAGGTAGGTCAAGCATTAGTATGTGGATACATAAACAGTGATAACAACACAAATACAGCGAGGAAAGGAGGAACAATTATATTATAGGAAAAAAACCCGCAGAAATTGCCTAACCCTAACCCTGCCACAAAATATAAAATCTTGCGATTGTTTGTTACTACTTAATTTTTTTTTAAAGCCGAAAACGAAAGGTTTTCAACATGAAACCCTAAAAACGCAAATGGAATAAACCGTGCAGACTGTTCGACCTTCGGAAATCACTGACAATCCCCGACACGCCTACGGATACCCGGGTTTACCCGGAACTCGTTCAGGTCTTTTTGCGGCCGGCTAATGACAAAGTACCACGTTCTCTATATAAGTTAGACATGTTTCCCCAGTGTTGTCCAACTTCTCAAGTCCCCATTTATCACATCACTGACTGTGGCTTTTAGTCAACTACAACTTATTGTCAGTCACGATACTTCCAATGAGAAATTTGAAGAAAATTTGTTTTCTAAATGATGCGTTATAGCTGCCTGACAAAACAAGTAAAAACAAAGTACAGAAACAATATACAATGACGTTTCGACCAAATAGCATTAGCATTCAAGCACATGAGATACAAAAGTAGCCAAGAAGCATATTTTGTCAGATAATAAATCCATAATGATATTAACTTGGAAATATGTGACTAAAAACCAACATAAATGTGAAAAACTAGAAATGTGAAAACTAGAAATGTGAAAAATTAGAAATGTGAAAAACTAGAAATGTGAGAACTAGAAATGTGAAAACTAGAAATGTGAAAACTAGAAATGTGAAAAATTAGAAATGTGAAAAACTAGAAATGTGAGAAACTAGAAATGTGAAAAACTAGAAATGTGAAAAACTAGAAATGTGAAAAACTAGAAATGTGAAAAACTAGAAATGTGAAAAATTAGAAATGTGAAAAACTCGAAATGTGAGAACTAGAAATGTGAAAACTAGAAATGTGAAAAATTAGAAATGTGAGAAACTAGAAATGTGAAAAACTAGAAATGTGAAAAACTAGAAATGTGAGAAACTAGAAATGTGAAAAATTAGAAATGTGAGAAACTAGAAATGTGAAAAACTAGAAATGTGAGAAACTAGAATTGTGAAAAACTGGAAATGTGGAAAAACTCGAAATGTGGAAAAACTCGAAATGTGAAAAAGAAGAGGAAACAATAATAATTAAATATATAGTTGCCTGATATCTTCTTCTTCTTCGAACACTCCATATTGACCACTTGTTAACCATTCTGTGATTTGTATGTGATCTGAGCCTAATAGCGATTGTACGTTGTGCCAGTTATACGCCTTCCAGTAGGCTAGCCCATCCGAATTTTGTGACGCTATTTATTTAATAGGTAGCTTCCTTGGGTCACTACTTCAGTCTTACGACATGCCTTGTAGGTCGCAGCATTTCTTTTCTTTGCTCCCCTTGCGAGCTCCAGCAACACACGAGTGGTTGCCTGATATAATAGTCTCTAATCTCGCGTACGCTTGCTATGAATTCAGGCGTAGTCAGATCGCCTGGGATGACGCTTTCGATTGATTTTTGCGTGAAGGCTTGCTTTGCTTATTATCAGTGTCCCTCGCCATACAGGCGTGTATTCTCCGCTCTCAGAGGTAAGATAATAGTTGAAAATAATGTCAGGTGAAAACAAATGGAAACTGTTCATGACCTCTGCAAGAATGTTTGCTGGTGTAATAATATGTCAACTTTTTATTACAAGGAGACTCCACAAGAGCCTTGATCCACACGCAAGAGCCTTGATCCACACGCAAGAGCATTGATCCACACGCAAGAGCATTGATCCACACGCAAGAGCATTGATCCACAAGCAAGAGCATTGATCCACACGCAAGAGATTGATCCACAGCAAGAGCATTGA
This sequence comes from Arion vulgaris, assembly GCA_020796225.1. Lineage (NCBI taxonomy): Eukaryota > Metazoa > Mollusca > Gastropoda > Stylommatophora > Arionidae > Arion > Arion vulgaris. The sequence continues at coordinate 5,166,934 of CM036757.1, forward strand.
TCCACAAGCAAGAGCATTGATCCACACGCAAGAGCCTTGATCCACACGCAAGAGCATTGATCCACAAGCAAGAGCATTGATCCACACGCAAGAGCATTGATCCACACGCAAGAGCATTGATCCACACGCAAGAGCATTGATCCACACGCAAGAGCATTGATCCACACGCAAGAGCATTGATCCACACGCAAGAGCATTGATCCACACGCAAGAGCATTGATCCACAAGCAAGAGCATTGATCCACACGCAAGAGCATTGATCCACACGCAAGAGCATTGATCCACACGCAAGAGCATTGATCCACACGCAAGAGCATTGATCCACACGCAAGAGCATTGATCCACAAGCAAGAGCATTGATCCACACGCAAGAGCATTGATCCACAGCAAGAGCATTGTCCACACGAACTGATGCATTGCTCTGTTGAGCAGATTGATCGGAACTGTCTGCTGATGTAATCGATCTGCATCTGTGAATAATTGAGCGTTTCGGGGAAGTCAACTGTATCTGGGAAGGAACGAGCAAGAAAATATAACTTTCAGTTACATCTATACTGGTCACAACGACAACTTCAGATATTCATATCTTTCAGTCACTAATATGTTTCATCAAACTTTTCACTAGTTTGTTTGTTGATGTTTCAAACTTTTCACTAATTTGTTTGTTGATGTTTCATCAAACTTTTCACTAATTTGTTTGTTGATGTTTCAAACTTTCCACTAATTTGTTTGTCGATGTTTCATCAAACTTTCTACTAATTTGTTTGTTGATGTTTCAAACTTTCCACTAGTTTGTTTGTTGATTTTTCCCAAACTTTCCACTAGTTTGTTTGTTGATGTTTCATCAAACTTTCCACTAGTTTGTTTGTTGATATTTCAAACTTTCCACTAATTTGTTTGTTGATGTTTCAAACTTTCCACTAATTTGTTTGTCGATGTTTCATCAAACTTTCTACTAGTTTGTTTGTTGATGTATCTCTTCCTAGTTGATTCTAGGACAGCCACCCCCGTCTTGCTAACCGCTAGCTGGTCTTCTTAATGTTCGTCATATTTTTTTTTAAGTTCTCGTTTAATTGATGTTTGTTTGATTATTTCATATGTAAACTGCTCATAACATTTCAGCTTTTCTATTGTGTACAAACATCCATTACTACAGGGATGTTTCTATATAGTAGTTTTTTCTCCATGTTTCCCAATACATGGCCTCCAATAAACATACGGCGGGCAGGACCAGGTGAAAATTCTAGGAAATATGTTCACAACTATCGCGTGATCATAGCATTCCAGTGTTGTATATAGATTAATTCAGTTTAAAAACAACACAGCAAGGTTATATTATGTTACAAGTTAAATTTAAAGCTAAGGAATATCAGTATTAACATTTCTCATCAATAAATAACTATGAACGCATAGAATTGAGTAAAATTGTAAAAAAAAGCGTACCGTGTTCTATCAAACAAATACAAAAACCAGCCCCCATCAAACAGTAATTTCCGAGCTGTCGGCTAAGCTATTCGGCCGTATGTTACCAGGGGCTGCCGCTAATCATACATTAGGAACAACTTGACAAGTAGCAAGAATAATGTCTGAATAATCATGTCTGCCGGTGGTGAGATATTTGTTACGTCCAGTGTTCGACAAACCATAACCACCCCTCTCCTTAATATAGGGCTCATTCGGGAATTCGGGGAAATTCCGTTGATATGGGTTGACTTTTATATACATTTGAAAGAACAATGTAAGCTTAATTGCAATTGTACACAATTCTATGGCTGGTACGTGGTTATTTATTGATGAAAAGTGTTAATAAGCATTATAAACACAATTTTTGAAATAATATAACATATTTGCACGATGCGTTATTTTTTAAATGAATTCGTCTTATCTAACGATATTAGAATGCGTTGCCTCCGATAACATAAGGCCGGCGAGCTAAGCTTTAAAAAAAAATCAAAACAAATCTAGGAAATCAGACCACAACCGTTGCGAGATCTCACATTCTAGTATTGTTAGATAAAGACAGATATATTTTTTTAAAAAACACACAGCATGCTAAATCAAGGTTACATTATATGACAAATTAAGTTTAACGCTAAGGAATATCAGTATTATTAACATTTTTATCAATAAATAACCATGGACGCATAGAATTGTCAAAAATTGCAGAAAACCTTATATTGCTTTATCAAACACATATAAAAATCAGCCCCCATTAAATAGGAATTGTGGTTTTCCCATACGAGCTAGTCAGGCCTTATGTTACCGACTAATGTCATGGCCACGCCTGATTTCCAGGAATCTCCACAGTCTTATGATTACAGAAGGTATGTAGTGAACCAACCCTAAAGGAAAAAATTTTTTAACTTCTATAAAGTTTTAAAAGACGACCTACAAGTTCAAGCCAAACATGGTTGAAGAAGCTTGAGCAGAGAGAGAAAATTCTAATATGAACTTGGGAGAACACATAACACGTCTGAAGCTGTACCAAGTTTAAGCAAGGAGTAATAGTATCTCTAACATGGAAGCTACATAAAAAGTACTGAGCCTCCAAAGAGCTACCTTGACAATATAATACCTCGTTTGTGGGTTGCAGATTATCCAGAATTTAGAATACTGGAATAAGTGAAGCATGTATGTAACTTGAAGTGTAGAGGAAGGTTAAACAAAAATTGTGTTTGAAAAATGTATACTGCTTTGGGATTAGACCTGTTTCTTTAGCACACACACACACACAATTAACTGTCCGGACGAGAAACGATGACTGAAATTGTTGTTAAATATATTTTGACAGACAAAACACTATAGCGGATCAATAATTACCACCAGTAATAAATAAACTAAGTTTCAGGGCTGGCAATAGGAAACAACGGAGGCTGTAGAAAAGAAATTAGGAGACTAGCTATTGACATTCAGGGGTTAATTAATATGGAGAATCTCTGGGAAAAAATAAAAATTTAACCAAAATAAAAATTCTGGTGACATGTATTTTTCAAGTAGAAACTAATGGAAAATGTGAATCGAGTCTCTTTGGGGAGATGCGAGTACAGAAAGAACTCAAAATAAAAGAAAAGAAAATTGAGATATTTTGGACATATAAAAAGACATGAAGGGTTGGAGAAGACCATCATGGAAGGAGGCATACAGGCAAAGAGAAAAAGAGGAAGACCACGGAGATGGTGGATTCAAGATGTAACTGATGGTTGGAACATGACGGCTGCAGAGGCAGGACAATCTGGCCTATGAGAGAAATTCCGGAGGACTGTTGGGGTGGCAAAGTTCTGCTCAGGACAAGCTATTTGATGATGATGACCAAGTTGTAGTACCAGGAAAAGCACTACGAAGTAAAGGAGGTCGGCGCGATGTTGGCCATATCACCCGTGTCGTGCCAACAGTAAAAAAATACGGGCTAACACCGTATTCTCCAATATATCTCGAGTAATAAACAAGGGTTGTTCCATTAACTTATTGTTACATTTTCCTCTTAGTTTCTATAAAACATATCACTTTGATATTTGAAGTCTGTCTATAACCACGCCCACATATGATAAACATATAAACTCTAAAACAACTAACGACAATAAACAAGAGACACAGCTTGCTTGTTCATATGCGTTTCTGACAATGTAAAGTCAACAGAACTATGGGGTGTTTGTTAAGTCTCACAACACTTCATATGTAGGTCAACATGAAAAAATAAAGTATATGACGCCATAAAAAATGTGCTAAAACAAAGTAGTGAAATTAGTCCCAATAGTTACTGCTATGGTCTACTGTTGTTCTTGGTAAACTAGAAAGAACAAATTAAATATTCATTATAGCAGATCTTTGAAATATCCATCATGGGCTTCAAGATATGTCTGTACACGTTTCTTCATATTGTCCAATATTCTTTCTTCAGTTGAAAACACCATTATGGTTTGAGTGAAAAGAATTACATCAGCAGACAACAGTCATTCACTGAATATTGCGTCGCAATTGAATATGTTTTTTTCCCATTTGTTCTACATATAAAGTGTTGTGAGACTTTACAAACACCCTGTGTATATGTCTCTTTCCACCCCCTCCATTTTACTATGAACATAAACTGTGAACTGTTGCAATCAACAAAGAGTTGGACTCCTTGTTCATGCAGTAATAATAATAATAATAATAATAAAATACCATACAAGCTCCTACGAGATCTATTTAGAACGCTCAGCAAAAATATTACCCACAAACTATTCCCATCACGGTAGTACACGGAGCCAACATCAGACGGTGAAACTGACTAGAAGGTCAGGTAAATGCTACCCAAATGTTACCAGGTCAGACCGTTAGGTGAAGCCATTCGTCAGAATTACACCATTCAACTTTAACCTAACATGATGAGATGAAAATTGTGAGAAACTGTCCAGAAACTGTGTGACAACATCCGGTCTTACATGGACAACTTGTCCAGTCGGACATAAAACGCATGTCCAGTATATCATAGACAACCTACGACTGGCATGGCAAAGGCAACAGACGTCCAAACTAACAAAACACACAATAAATCTGGTTTCATAGGTTACAACAATAGCTACAAATACATGTAATACTTATACGGTATAATATGTATATAAAGGATAAGTATTATATTAACTTCGCTGTTGTTCGGAGTGGCTATTGACTGGGTGATGATAAATGTTACAGATGTGAAGATGGCTTCGGTTGGGTGGAAAACAAGACTACTGGAAGATTTGATTGCAGATATTGTCTTACTAAGTAAAAACAACATTGACATGCAAAGAGAAACAGATGACCTATCATTAATAGAGTCAAAAGTGTGATTGCAGATAAGCTATGAAAAAAAACACAAATATAACGAAGACACATATGACGACACGTAATGAGATATCAAGCTGGGATCCAAAACCATGAAAATAACAAAAGTTATCTAATTGTGTAGCAATTTTGAATGCAAGGGAACAGCAATAAAAATGATTCTACTAGTTGTCAGTGCAACATCAGCTTTAAAAGTCAATGGCCTTAAAACTAAATAAGAGAATTTTCAATTCCAATGTTATCTCAATCCCAACGTGTGTCAGCAAGAGTTGTAAGACAGCTGAAGTTGTAAGACAGCTGAAGTTGTAAGACAGCTGAAGATATAAGTCGTCCATCGCATGCGATGATGACAACAGTCTCAGACGTGTATTGTGCTGAACCTCTCTGATGTATGCGGATGTGACTGTAGCTGTCTGAAGCTTGCGATGTATTTGATTCAAGTGTGGAAAGTTGCGCTGTATTTGGATTTAGTGTGAAAGTTGCTGTATTTGATAAGTGTGAAAGTTGCGATATTCTGGTACAGGGCTATCTGTATCCAGAGACAAGACACGCCGAGACGTTTGAAGATAGTACCAGAAGCAGTGGATGACCAGAGCTTTCTACATGCAGTCCACATTGCTCTGCTGTGGTCCACCTTTCTACGTATTGGGTCGGCAAGTGGTCTCATCCGCAAAATCTGCCGGATTCAATCTTCACATGCGTAACTAGATAGGGTCTAAGTTATCAATGGTGTGAGACTCATCGGTTACCCTCACCTGGTTTAACAACTAATGTGACGATGTAACCGTTTTAGTCGTTGTTCATGCAACAAGTGGTCTACATGATGTGTTGTAGTCATGTTACAACGTTCGTTTGTTCTGACGTCATGGTATGTGTAAGTTTACATTTCAGCAAAGTTGCGACCTGTTAGAACGTTTAAGTTTGATTAAAAGTATAGAAAGTAAAGATAAATAGAGGTATACGAAAAATAAAGAACGTAAAATGGGACGATTTTTCGGAGAAGGGATGAAATCAAAGTAATGTCTAGTCAACCACTAGTAACAACTGTTATAAGAAAGAGAAGATGGAGATATGTTGAGGCATATTATAAGAAAAATGATCAAAAATCACAAAGCAGGCATGAAAATAGTATGCAAATATTTCCAGAAAAAATACATATAATAATGAGAACAAGACTACATATATAGACCAAGCAATACATACAATGAGAACAAGACATCATGTATAGACAAAGCAATACATACACTGATAACAAGACTACATGTATAGATCAAGCAATACATACAATGAGAACAAGACTACATGTATAGAGCAAGCAATACATACAATGAGAACAAGACTACAAGTATAGACCAAGCAATACATACACCGAGAACAAGACTATGTGTATAGACCAAGCAATACATACACTGAGAACAAGACTATGTGTATAGACCAAAATCACATAAACAGGAGAAAAAAGATCAAAATATTAGAAAAATACAATAAATGAGAGCAAGACTACATGTATAGACCAAGCAATACATACATGAGAACAAGACTACATGTATAGATCAAAGCAATACATACACTGAGAACAAGACTACATGTATAGACCAAGCAATACATACACTGAGAACAAGACTACATGTATAAACCAAGCAATACATACAATGAGAACAAGACTACATGTATAGACACAACATCTGAACTTGTACAATATCACAAAAGAACACTCACCCTTCTGGAAGTTCATTAGGATCGTATGGGATGGCTGGTGATGGTTGTGTGGATTCAGTTGTTTGATGATTGACAGCTGCCACTCCTCTGTCACGTGATATAAGGCTGATGACAATCTGTCCCCGTACAGTGTCCGCATCACCCGGGTTCTGTCGCTGGAGGTCTAGTCTCTGAACTGAAACACACACATGAGGAAGGCTTAAGCGACGGTCTCTTGTAAATTGAATGAGAGCACCATTGTTGGTTGAGGATGTTGCTGCAGTAGAGTTGGTATAGCTACTGTTGGTGTTGGAAGTGATGGTGCTAAGTGAATTGCTGGAGAAAGATCTGCTGGAACCACTAATGATATTGTTGGTAAGGCTGGTTAGTGGTCGCTGCGTTAGGATCTGATTGGTCGTTGGTGTCCATGTGTTGTTGCGACGATACTGATGTAATGCGGAGGGACGGTATGAGTAGAGTGGGGAGTGGCGAAGGGTGGACTTGAACGGGGAGGACTGAAGTGGGTAAGATCGAGAAGAGTGTAGAGGGGCGTGGGATGCGAATCTAACAGGAGTGTGGGACCTACTATCACAATCATCATCCTCATCATCATCTAGTGCATCGCCACAAATGCTATTACTTCTATTACTTGTCAAACTTGCATGTCTGCTTGAAGTTGGGACAACACTGGTGGAAATGAAAGTACTGCTTTGAGTACGCGTCGGGGGAAAACAAACCTCGTCTTCGTGATTATTTTCAGACAATGCCCCTTGGGATGCCCCATACTGGTCGCGAATCGAAGCCAAAGAAGATAGACCAGAGGAAGGAGGGCCAAACAACACAACTTGTGCTGAGGAGACCGCTAACTGGTTGAGGTTGCACGGAACGGATGCTGCAAGTCGAAGGTTGGTTCGAATAACAGGAGAATATGGTGGAGATTCAGCCACATAACGATTGGAGCTACGGAGTTGTGGTGGAGAGTTTTGCGTAATACAACGCTCCAACACCATTTTGTTGTTTATGTATTGTTAAACAACGCCCAAGCTAAAAATATATAACTAAAGTTATCGTCTAGCCAGACGAGGGCACAAACTGTTATCGTGGGTTATTCTTCCCCAACATTATCCGCTGTGATATACACAATGTCAACACCACTTGATATTTATATCTTCGTGTATTAATCAACTATTTAAAAAGTAAAATAAATAAGTTATAATTTACAACAGACTTAAATAAGCACAACAAACTAGCACCAGCACAGCGAACTAGCACAGCCAACTAGCACCAGCACAGCGAACTAGCACAACGTAGACCACCAGCGAACTAGCACAACGAACTAGCACCAGCACAGTGAACTAGCACAACGAACTAGCACCAGCACAGCGAACTAGCACAACGAACTAGCACCAGCACAGTGAACTAGCACAACGAACTAGCACCAGCACAGCGAACTAGCACAACGAACTAGCACCAGCACAGCGAACTAGCACAACGAACTAGCACCAGCACAGCGAACTAGCACAGCGAACTAGCCCCAACGAACTAGCACCAGCACAGCGAACTAGCACAGCGAACTAGCACAGCTTCAAGAAGGAAGGGGAAAAAATCACATCAAAAGTTGAAATAATTTTTGGTAAACATTATCCAACAACGCTTGGAATAAAAATGTTTCAAATACAATTTCTGGAGATGTACGGAAATCGACAAATTGGATGTAGTCAGACCAGACCAGAATTTCAGACAACCGTGGGTAGGTTGCGGTGATACTAAGTAAATTCGCGTTTAAGGACAAAGACCTCGTGTATATAGTATCACATTAAGTAAGCAAATAGTATCACATTAAGTAAATCAAATAGTATCACATTAAGTAAGCAAATAGTATCACATTAAGTAAGCAAATAGTATCACATTAAGTAAGCAAATAGTATCACATTAAGTAAAGCAAATAGTATCACATTAAGTAAGCAAATAGTATCACATTAAGTAAGCAAATAGTATCACATTAAGTAAGCAAATAGTATCACATTAAGTAAGCAAATAGTATCACATTAAGTAAGCAAATATTATCACATTAAGTAAAGCAAATAGTATCACATTAAGTAAGCAAATAGTATCACATTAAGTAAGCAAATAGTATCACATTAAGTAAAGCAAATAGTATCACATTAAGTAAGCAAATAGTATCACATTAAGTAAGGCAAATAGTATCACATTAAGTAAGCAAATAGTATCACATTAAGTAAAGCAAATAGTATCACATTAAGTAAGCAAATAGTATCACATTAAGTAAGGCAAATAGTATCACATTAAGTAAGCAAATAGTATCACATTAAGTAAGCAAATAGTATCACATTAAGTAAGCAAATAGTATCACATTAAGTAAGGCAAATAGTATCACATTAAGTAAGGCAAATAGTATCACATTAAGTAAGCAAATAGTATCACATTAAGTAAGCAAATAGTATCACATTAAGTAAACAAATAGTATCACATTAAGTAAAGCAAATAGTATCACATTAAGTAAGCAAATAGTATCACATTAAGTAAGCAAATAGTATCACATTAAGTAAACAAATAGTATCACATTAAGTAAAGCAAATAGTATCACATTAAGTAAGCAAATAGTATCACATTAAGTAAGCAAATAGTATCACATTAAGTAAGCAAATAGTATCACATTAAGTAAGAAATAATTTAATTAATAAAATTTAACACTATTCAGCAACACTACAGATAATACTACCCAGCACAGCTTCGAATAACAATGTTTCAGATAATGCTTCAAATAACAACTCGGCACAGCTTCGAATAACAATGTTTCAGATAATGCTTCAAATTACAACTCGGCACAGCTTCGAATAACAATGTTTCAGATAATGCTTCAAATAACAACTCGGCACAGCTTCGAATAACAACGTTTCAGATAATGCTCAAATGACAACTCGGCACAGCTTCAAATAACACTACTCGTTACAGCCTGACGTAACACAATTGAGCACAAATGAGGCACAGCTTCAACTAACAAGAACCTGGCTTACTACCAACAATAGTTAATATCACAAATCGCTTGCAAATAAGAACAACAGATGAACTACTTGAGAAGTAAATAAATCATACTGTAGTTGGATATATCAGTTGCGTTTACTAACAATTCTAAACTCGATCACAAACTCGATCACAAACTCGATCAAATGATTGTATAACGATAAATACAACTAGTTAACGGAACTATTATCTCTCTAACTGAACGATACGAGCAACGTATATGAATCACCAGTAGTAGCTAAGTGTGTTCTGTCAGAAGAAATGATAGAAAATATCCAACAATTTCTGATTCACCTGTTCGAGACAAACCGGTAGATACTAACTATCCACTTCGTTCATCCCCACATAGTGAACGTATCCAGTGTGTATATCGCACTCACTAGCAAGTTGGCAGGCAATCTTCGTGTGTCTCTACGTTTGCGCTCATTGACAAGACCAGGAGGCGAGCTCAGTAGACAATGCTCAGTGCTTGCTCTGTGTGTGTGTGAGTAATGGGTACAAGCTACGGCTTGCTTTAAGCTTGAGAACTGAACAGTTGCCACATAAACAGCCGTCACCATATCGACACTGTGGCAACCTTGCACATGCTTGTTACCAACTACCAGTTCATCCTACCTTTTTTGTGCTTTTCAAAATAGAATGAATATACATTTTTTTTTTAAAAATAGCGTTACTATCGTTCCACGCGCTTTTAACAAAAATCGTATTTCACGATTACATTCTTGCTTAGGTATATCTGTTATCTATCTGTTCACGTGTATATCAGTTGTTAGTGAATTCACTTCGTATGCTAGTGGTCCGGTCTCTCTCTCTCTCTCGCTCTCTCTCTCTCTCGCTCTCTCTCTCTCTCCCCGATCGTTCTTTTGGCCATTTTGATCATTCTTATTGTGATGTATAAACAGCCTTTGCCAAGAACGTATTTTTACGTCACATCATTCAGCGCCATTTGGAGCTCTAGTGCTTATCCTTCGGTGACGTGTCCGGCTTCAGCCAGCGTTTACTGGGTTCGCTCTCCGTCAGCCTTTGGCAGTCCCCGGTCTACCTGCAAGGCAGCAGGTTCCTATTTTCTTTAGGTAGCAACCCTTAGACAACCTGCCATCCCGGGTTATTGAGCGTCATCTGCTCAGGTTACCTGTCTTTTTTTGTGTGACTACTTGGTTTGTCTACCGTCCAGTTTTGTAACCGTTGATTGTCCCCAATCTAACTACAAGGCAGTACTAGTTCCCAGCGAGCGGGAACGCGCACTGGATTCAAGCCTCTGCTAGGCTTTCCAGTTTTTTTCTGCACACCTGGTCCGCTCGCCCCTACGCTTGCCACGCCCCTTTGTCGCTCCACCATCAGCACCGTGCACGTCTGCTCCACCGTTGGGCCCACCCGTGCATCGTCTGCATGCGTGTTCGCTCTGCCCCGGTGCCTGCCCACCGTGTCTATTTGTTCTCACCGTGCACACACTCTCCAGGCCGTCCGGACAGGAGCTCAACTCGGGCCCCCACATCAGGGCTCCGAGTTTCGCCCTATGTGGGCCCACGAGAAACTCAACTGGGGCCCGGAGGTACGTGCCCGAGTTTCGCCCCCACGTCTCTTCTATGGATGCACCTCATCCTTTTTGTTTGTCCGTTCAGCTTTCCCATCAGCCGGGAGAGATGTGCATTAATAGTCACTCTGGGATTCCGCTCGTCTGTGTCTCGAGCGGATCTCATACAACGTGACTGCGTCAGTACCACTACTTATATATTTTTTTCCGATCCAGAAGCACTTGAGCTTTTTCAGCTCTTCGGCTCGGTGCCATGGACATCGTAACCTTCGGTTCGGTGCCACGAACACCGTAAATCTGGGGAATCTGTGGCGTTTTCTGCCATCCCGCGGAATTGAACCCGCACACACAGAGGGATAGTCACCCGCAGTCCAACGCGCTACGAACACGCTGGGCAGACGGGCATCACTACTTATATCAAAGTAGCTCTCCCTCGATCTCTACCCGCTTAGCCAGATAGGAACCATTGTCTGTTTCCAGGGTCACCACGTGGAGGTGGGGTAGGCTCTTAGTTCCAGCTCACTAATCCTGGCGCGGCGTTGTCCCTTTGACCCCGTCTGTGTTCAATTCCATAGTGGGCGTGGAATATTTTTTGATGGTAACGGCTCTCAGGTAGACCCAGCCTCAATTGTGTACCAGGAATAGCTCTGGGAAGTAAAGGCGGCCGGTGTGATGTTAACCACATCCCCCATCGTCCGCCGCCGACATACAATAAAACAAAATATGGGCCTAACACCATATCTTTACTTTTACCTTTCACGCGTATATCTATGTGCTCAGGGTGCGGGCATGTGTGTTCAGTTCTTTTCGGTTAGTTTAAAAGTGTCAGCGGCTGAGCACTTAAATGGTAGTTTCGGTGACAATTGTAAATTCTTTTCCCTACTCAAAAAGTCCAAGTACCCATCTTCGGTTGCGTGATCAAAGAATCGAATGCACTGGGATTTGAACACTGTCCGCTGATACGCAAACCCAGTTCACTTAGCTACACCCACCGACTACTTGCGTACTTATGTCTCTCCTCCACAAAGTTAGATTGCAACTAGAAGATTAATAGAGATATAAAGGTGAAAGATTAATATCATTGCGTCGGGTGTACTATATGGGATCTATATGGCTCGGCGACTCTCCTCCACAAAGGTTGGGATTGCAACTAGAAGATAATAGAGAATAATAAAGCAGGAAAGATTAATATCATTGACTCGCTGTACTATATGGGATCTATATGGCTTGGCGACTTTCCTCCACAAAAACGGCACGCCAACTGTCGAGTGTATTGCACAAACCAAGACCTCCGTAGTTCCAGCAACAATTCTAAGAGATCTCTCATATTTTTTAAATGCATCCACGAAGCGAAAGACTTGTTCTGGATTCGACCTCACGACCTTTAGAACGCAAGGCATAACTACTCTGCCACATAAATCTCTCTACTAGAAAACTAATATTATATAGCCAAACAGAGACTTCGGTATTACTTTCTTTATAAATTGATATGCCCGCGTGCCCAGCGTGTTCGTAGCGCGTTGACTACGGGTGACAAGTCCTCTGTAAGTGCGGGTTCAACTACGCGGACTGGCAGAAAAGCTACAGGTTCCCCAGATTTACGGTGTTCGTGGCACCGAGCCGAAGGGTTACGATGTCCAGGACACCGAGCCGAAGAGCTTTCAGCTCAAGTGCTTCTGGATCGGAAAAAAAAAAATTGATATCGGTTTAAATATTTACTTTTGGTGAAGAAATGCGAGGAAAGTTCAAAAAGTAATACATCATATCGATTTTCTCATGAACTGTTACATCAAAATGCATGAAATGTATACACTATACACAAGGTCATATCATTTCAACATCTGTATTATTCAACATAATCTCCATCAACTTGTACGGCTTTATGCCAGCGTAAAACTTCTTCCAACGCTACATATCGACCACTTGTTATACCACTCTTTGTGATTTGTATGTCATCTCAGCCTAAGAGTGATTGTACGTTGCGCCAGTTATGCGCCTCAAGTAGGCCAGCACATCCGAATTTGTACGTTGTGCCAGGTATGTGCCTACAAGTAGACCAACACATCCGATTTTGTACGTTGTGCCAGTTATGCGCCTACAAGTAGGCCAGCACATCCGATTTTGTACGTTGTGCCAGTTATGCGCCTATAAGTAGCCAGCACATCCGATTTCTCGGACACTTTTATTTACTATAGTAGCTTTCCTAGGCCCCTACCTCAGTCGCCTTTTATGACATGCCTTGCAGGTCGCAGTGTTACTATTTTTGTCATTTTTCGTGGTGATTGCGGATGATGCCCCTCCATTGACTGTTTTTTTTTTGGTCCTAGGTTCAAAATGATGTACCCATGTTTCTTCTTCTGTAACCATCTTATCCACAAAAATTATCTCCATCAGCATTGAAACGGCCCAACAAATCAGACAAAAATTGTTTTACTTTCCATTTGGTGGTCAATTGTGAGACTTCGGGGAACCCATCTTGCTTAGACCTTAGAAAATGATACTAATGATACTTTTTGTAACTACATTTGCATGACCATTGCTGACTAATATCTATAAGGCTAATTTGTCTATCATTATGACTAATGCCCTCAGTTAAAGATATAGAAAGCAAGTTGAATGCATTTGAAAATAGATGTCTGCGAAAAATAATGAATATAAAATGGAACGAATTCAGGAGAAGTGATGAAATCAGAGACATGTCTAGTCAACCACTAGTGACAACTGTTATAAGAAAGAGAAGATGGAGATATGTTGGGCACACCTTGAGGAGAAATGATCAACGAATATCAAAGCAGGCATTGAAGTGGGATGCAAAGGGTTCAAGAAAGAGAGGTCGACCTAAGGAGACCCTGAAACGAACTTTGCTGAGAGAGGCAGGAAATATCGGTCTGAGTTCCATGGAGGAGATTGAGCAAGTTGCCCAGGATAGAGAGGTATGGAGAAATTACTTGCAGGCCCTATGTAACGTATAACGGTACGAGAGGAATTATTATAATGCCCTCAGTGCACTTTCCAATTTCTGAGTTGGTGGCTGTGGCAGGACGTCCACAGCGTGGCAGATAATGCAGCTCCGTCTCTCCACTCCCTGATTATTTTATTCTCCAAGCCAGCGACTGACTGTACTCCTGTCAACTTCAAGACTTCCATCATTCATGTCCCATAGACCCCTGTCAATATTTACAGTAGTTTCCTTCATTGCAACGTGAAATTCAATCACAATTCGTTGCTTGTTGTAACACAGGTTGATAACATACTCCATTTCAACGGTTTAGTTCATCTCTATTGTTTAGTAAGATGATGTGCAAATTTGATATACACAATCGGTAAATGCCATATTTGAAGTGTGCTAAATCTCATGCTTCTATCATCCTTATTAACTGATGAAACAGATGTGGTGTATTACCTTCTGAACGTTCCTCGTATATTTCTACAAATCTGTTACCTGAGATAGTGATCATCATAATCAGATCGACTGATGTGCACGCTCTGAAAATGGAGTTTGTTACCTTATATCCTAGTTTACACCCAGGCTGCCAAATTCCAGTCTTTCAACCCGACACATCCGTTTTCAACACAATTTCTATAACCGGATTTAGCCTCTAAGGTACCTACTATTATTCTCAAGTGGATACCAGCTCACTGTGGCATATCAGGAAATAAGTGAGCAGACAAGTTGGCTAAGGAGAGAACAAAATTGATACAACACACGTACCCAGTGTCACTACCAGAAATCAAGACACATCAAACGAAAATACAAAAAGTTGTGGAAGCAATACATCCACAAGATCCTACCAGCTGACAAACAGAAAGCAGCACATAACAATCTTTCGTTTCAGAACAGGACGCTGCAGGCTCAACCATCACATGCACAGAATAAAGCCTGCACAGACTGCAGGAGAATACGAGGAGAACGTCATGGCTGCATGGCTAGTGCAGGAGAACACGAGGAGAACGTCATGGTCGCATGGCTAGGCAGGGAGAATACGAGGAGAACGTCATGGCTGCATGGCTAGTGCAGGAGAATCGAGGGAGAAGTCATGGCTGCATGGCTAGTGCAGGGAGAACACGAGGGAGAACGTCATGGTCGCATGGCTAGTGCAGGGAGAATACGAGGAGAACGTCATGGTCCATGCTAGTGCAGGAGAATACGAGGAGAACGTCATGGCTGCATGGCTAGTGCAGGGAGAATACGAGGGAGAACGTCATGGCTGCATGGCTAGTGCAGGGAGAACACGAGGAGAACGTCATGGCTGCATGGCTGTGCAGGAGAACACGAGGAGAACGTCGTGGCTGCATGGCTAGTGCAGGGAGAACACGAGGGAGAACGTCGTGGCTGCATGGCTAGTGCAGGAGAACACGAGGAGAACGTCATGGCTGCATGGCTAGTGCAGTCATCGAGGAACTGTTCAGGTTAGAGGTTTCCTTTATTTCCCAGAAAACTCTTGACCATAACGGGATCTAGCCCGGGTTTCTCGAATTGGAGCCCGCGCTCTAATCCATTCGACCAGACATTAGTCACACACTGGACATAGCAATGTCCAGATAGACAAATCTGACCAAAGGGTACAGAGCTGGGGTAAACGATATAAGAAAGTTGTATGGATCTGAACAAAGACAAAATGATGAACTTGGTAATAGCAAGAGATCTGAACAAAGACAAAACGATGAACTTGGTAATAGCAAGAGATCTGAACAAAGACAAAACGATGAACTTGGCAATAGCAAGAGATCTGAAAAAGACAAATGATGAACTTGGCAATAGCAAGAGATCTGAACAAAGACAAAATGATGAACTTGGCAATAGCAAGAGATCTGAACAAAGACAAAATGATGAACTTGGTAATAGCAAGAGATCTGAACAAAGACAAAATGATGAACTTGGTAATAGCAAGAGATCTGAACAAAGACAAAACGATGAACTTGGCAATAGCAAGAGATCTGAACAAAGACAAAATGATGAACTTGGTAATAGCAAGAGATCTGAACAAAGACAAAACGATGAACTTGGCAATAGCAAGAGATCTGAACAAAGACAAAACGATGAACTTGGTAATAGCAAGAGATCTGAACAAAGACAAAACGATGAACTTGGTAATAGCAAGAGATCTGAACAAAGACAAAACGATGAACTTGGCAATAGCAAGAGATCTGAAAAAAGACAAAACGATGAACTTGGTAATAGCAAGAGATCTGAACAAAGACAAAATGATGAACTTGGTAATAGCAGAGATCTGAACAAAGACAAAACGATGAACTGAGCAAGATAGCAAAGAGTTTGAAACCATGACTGAAGCAAGAGATCGAACAAAGACAAAACGATGAACTTGGTAATAGCAAGAGATCTGAACAAAGACAAAACGATGAACTTGGTAATAGCAAGAGATCTGAACAAAGACAAAACGATGAACTTGGTAATAGCAAGAGATCTGAACAAAGACAAAACGATGAACTTGGTAATAGCAAGAGATCTGAACAAAGACAAAACGATGAACTTGGCAATAGCAAGAGATCTGAACAAAGACAAAACGATGAACTTGGTAATAGCAAGAGATCTGAACAAAGACAAAACGATGAACTTGGTAATAGCAAGAGATCTGAACAAAGACAAAACGATGAACTTGGCAATAGCAAGAGATCTGAACAAAGACAAAACGATGAACTTGGCAATAGCAAGAGATCTGAACAAAGACAAAACGATGAACTTGGCAATAGCAAGAGATCTGAACAAAGACAAACGATGAACTTGGCAATAGCAAGAGATCTGAACAAAGACAAAACGATGAACTTGGTAATAGCAAGAGATCTGAACAAAGACAAAACGATGAACTTGGCAATAGCAAGAGATCTGAACAAAGACAAAACGATGAACTTGGTAATAGCAAGAGATCTGAACAAAGGCAAAACGATGAACTTGGTAATAGCAAGAGATCTGAACAAAGACCAAACGATGAACTTGGTAATAGCAAGAGATCTGAACAAAGACCAAACGATGAACTTGGCAATAGCAAGAGATCTGAACAAAGACCAAACGATGAACTTGGCAATGGCAAGAGATCTGAACAAAGACAAAACGATGAACTTGGCAATGGCTAGAGATCTGAAAATCTAGCACGGCTACATACCTAAAAGCAAAAGAAGAAGAACTCAAGCATCTTCTCACTATGAAAGACAAGACAGGCGTGTTAAGGTGCTCTGCCAACTTAAATGTGTTTCTCCAAATAAAAAAGTGTTACAATTTTAATCAGGTTTATCACAGAGAGTGTACCTTACACCTGATGAAGATGCCTGGTGGAGATATCTGATGGAGATACCTGGTGGAGATACCTGATCCAAAGTTGGAGAAGATTCAAAAAGCTGGATATAAAAACTGTATCCGTTTTGTTTTTGTTTTGATCAGAAGATAATACAACTGTTATTTCTGTGGCACATTTCGTGTCTGGGTTTTGTTTATTTTCTTATTCGTTGTTGATATGAAATTCTTATATTTCGGTAGATTTCTCTTCTCTTGTTGCTTCTGCTGATTTGTGTGCAGTGTGTGCGTGCATGTGTGTGTGATGTTAATTAACTATTTACTGTTTAGACGATCATTAATTTGAACCTCTCTTGTTTTATGACTAGTCTAACCTCCTGCTTCTTATACTTCTTCTATATACATACTCTCTTGTTTTATGACTAGCCTAACCTACTGTTTCTTATACTTCTTCTATATACATGCTTTCTTGTTTTATGACTAGCCTAACCTACTGTTTCTTATACTTCTTCTATATACATGCTCTCTTGTTTTATGACTAGCCTAACCTACTGTTTCTTATACTTCTCTATATACAAGTGCAAATTATTTTCAACAAATAGATTTTCTACTCACGTTTTCCCCATTGATTATCATGTTTTTAATGCAACAAAGCGGCCATTTTGCCTTTAGTTATTTTTATTTTGAGGATGGATATTTCATTCATTGTTTGTGTGAATGAGATGACGTAATCATGTCACATGTACTGGCATCATTGGGAAAACATTGAGATCGCTTCACACGTTCAGCGAACCAAGTACTTTTGGAGTGAGAGGCCAGCATTTTATCTCCATGCCACAAAGACTTCCGATATATGATCATAATCATCAGATTGTGTGAAGCGTGATAACCATTGTCACTGCTGGATTATCCATGCATACCAGGAAATGATTATATTCTGTCGATGGTAGAGTAGTTATCAATACTTCATGTCCATGTTCTTGTAAGTACTACACATAGTCTACACGACATCACAGGGTTGAAAAGTACCTGTCTTTGCTTCTTGATCTGTGCAGGAAGTGGTGTATCTAGCATTGGCCGCATCTATTATAACACTTGCTCTGTCAAGTATCTATAGGGCTACATCAATCATAGTTTAGAGTTTAACACCAACATAAATCATAATTTAGAGTTTAACAGCTACATCAATCATAGTTTAGAGTTTAACACCAACATAAATCATAATTTAGAGTTTAACAGCTACATCAATCATAGTTTAGAGTTTAACACCAACATAAATCATAATTTAGAGTTTAACAGCTACATCAATCATAGTTTAGAGTTTAACAGCAACATCAATCATAGTTTAGACTTTAACAGCAACATCAATCATAGTTTAGAGTTTAACACTAACATCACCCATAGTTTAGAGTTTAACACTAACATCACCCATAGTTTAGAGTTTAACACCAACATCACCCATAGTTTAGAGTTTAACACCAACACAACATCTTTAGAGTTCAACACCAACATCAACCATAGTTTAGAGTTTAACACAACAAAACCATAGTTTAAAGTTTAACACCAACATCAACCATAGTTTAGAGTTTAACAGCAACAACCCCATAGTTTAAAGTTGAACACATCTAATAGTTTAGAGTTTAACACTAACATCACCATAGTTTAGAGTTTAACACCAACACCAACCATACTTTAGAGTTCAACACCAACATCAACCATACTTTAGAGTTTAACACCAACATCAACCATAGTTTAGAGTTTAACAGCAACATAACCATATTTAAGTTAACACCAACATCAACCATACATTAGTGTTAACACCAACATCAACATCTTTATGTTGAAACATCTACCAGTTAGAGTTTAACTCTTTTTTAAGTCAGATTTTTGTCTAGCAAGCTCGTACAAAAAAAAATCGAACAACGGGTGTACGGATCTACTAATTAGACCACACAATTAGTACTGATAGCATGACTGTAAAAACGACCCATTGTACAACTAATCTGAACTTTAATT
The DNA here is from genome assembly GCA_020796225.1 of Arion vulgaris. Lineage (NCBI taxonomy): Eukaryota > Metazoa > Mollusca > Gastropoda > Stylommatophora > Arionidae > Arion > Arion vulgaris. The sequence goes on from CM036757.1 coordinate 5,186,280, forward strand.
GTAGATGAAGAGACTTGCACGTTGCGATCGACCAGTGGGCTAGTAAAACTACCTCTACCGGCTAATTATAACTGTTTTGTGTCAGTCACACACACACACACACACATACAGACTCTGTGTGTATGTATGGTGTATGTGTGTACTTGCGTGTTGCACATGCAACTGTGTACTTAATACAACATAAACACAGATACGTCAATGTTGAAACCAGTTCAACTACAGTATGTTTAACGCGTGTAAATCGAATCCCTGGCTTGGATTACATCAGTGGTTCTCAAAGGGTGTGCCCAGGCGTACCAGTGTGCCAGGTGAAATTCCTAGGTGCGCCCTAGGAAATCCCAGACCAGGGGTCGGTACGAGGTGCCAGCGGGCACTAAGGTAAAAATCGCCGGCACATCGCGCAGGTGCTTCTCATAGGCAGAAATTAAATGATGGTACTATCGTTTTAATTCACCCCAAACAAAAGGTGTCGTTATTTTTAGAAAGGGTAAACTATTTTTAGATATGTTGTAGCTATTCTTAGCACGTAATTGTAATCCTGTAGGACAGTCGATTTTAAGGACAGGGAAAGTAATTTCTCAAATGTAGGTTAAAAATGATTTGTTGATGGCGGAAAAATCTGAAACTGTTTTGGCTAATAAATCAATTGATTACTGATCATCACTGAAGACATAAATCATGAATTTCCTTAAATATCAACATTGGCACATGACCAAGGCGAGTAGCGTTGTTTGTTTTTTCAAACAGAAAACCATAAAAATGATAATGGAATAAGCCTCAAGTAAATTTTTGCGTTTGTGAATCACCGGACACTTCATGGAAACTACCCGTAACCCCAGTCTCCCTTTGTTTGGGGTGAATTTAAACGAAAGTACCAGTTTGTGTGCGTAGTGCGCCTACGATTTTTTTGTAGAACTTCAAGTGTGACCCCATGTCTTTTCAGGAGGTCAAAACCCTCATACAGTGAAAATCTGCAGTAGACTGAAAGACAAACACTGGATATGATTATGGAAAAGACTTTAATCAAAGACCTAAGCAGAACAGACCATGTCATTATATTTCGACTACGTACCGGAGACTGCAGACTCAACAAGCACTTATATAAACTAGGAATAAGTCAAACAGCTCTCTGCCAATTTCAGCAGGCGGAACAGACACCGAAGCATGTCCTGCAAGACTGCACTCTCCTGGGGAAGCTGAGAAGCAACATGTGACCACATCCAGTCGACCTGAAAACTAAGCTTTGAGGAAACCTGACAGACCTGAAGCTGACTGCCCAGTTTGTGGTGGCACAGTAAATTATGCGCATGACCAGAGATCGCTGAAGAAGAAGAAGTGTGCCACGACTTCAACAAGTTTGAGAACCACTGGATTACATGATCACAAGTATCAGTAATGTCTTATAGAAATGTACCAGGCTTTTATCTGTCTCAGACGAGATCATGAGAAGAAACATAACAAGCGTTAGTTAACTGACAGTTCGTCGGTACGCACTAAATGTATACCACAGAATCACACAAACTGTTAGTAGAGTTAAGAATATTACAAAATGTGATACTATGGAATGTCAGGAGTTGCTTGGATTTACGATAACAGACTATGGATGCAGTAGATTATAACTTGAACAAAAGATAGGTGCTTGAGCATCAAACAAGTACAAATAAGTGATGACCAACTCATCAAACATTATCTACAAAAGAAGTGCACTAACAACTGTGCTATCTCGGTTCTCATTTAAAAACAAATATAAAAATTACACACGTACACACATAGAGCCAGATATATATATATATATAGAGAGAGAGAGAGATAGAGAAAGAGAGAGCGGGAGTTTATAAAAAAAAAACTGAAATCTAGTAAAGGAATGAATAAACTGTTATGACGCAGTATATTTCTGTTTGCACGAGAAATGCGTGTTCAGGTAAGGCTGTAGTTTCGACCAAGGAATGTCTGAGCAAGTTTTTGTGTTAGATAGAGTTGAGAGTTATAGTGCCCTTGTACGCTTGTGTGTGTGTATTCCCCCCTCAAACAACTAGGCAGGCAGATACACGAAGAAGTCTAGCGTAAGGTAGATGCAGTAAGCACTCACAAATAAAATCAGATATATTAATGGATTGTATAATTTGTTTGGGGGGGTCTCTGTGGCGTAGATATTAGATGCTCGTCTCTCGTCCCAAATGTACTCGGTTCACTTCCTCGTGGAGCCATCGAGATATTTTTACAGAGATTCCTGATCTCAGTGTAGGTCAGATTGAGTTCCTTGTCCTATCGGAGATGGACGATAAAACGTAGGTCCCGTGTTCAATTTGAGCACGTAAAAGAACCGTTGATTGTTCACAATCGAGAAGAGTAGACTGGAAAGTCAAATCGAGAAGAGTAGACTGGAAAGTCAAATCGAGAAGAGTAGACTGGAAAGTCAAATCGAGAAGAGCAGACTGGAAAGTCAAATCGAGAAGAGTAGACTGGAAAGTCAAATCGAGAAGAGCAGACTGGAAAGTCAAATCGAGAAGAGCAGGCTGGAAAGTCAAATCGAGAAGAGTAGGCTGGAAAGTCAAATCGAGAAGAGCAGACTGGAAAGTCAAATCGAGAAGAGTAGGCTGGAAAGTCAAATCGAGAAGAGCAGACTGGAAAGTCACATCGAGAAGAGCAGACTGGAAAGTCAAATCGAGAAGAGTAGACTGGAAAGTCAAATCGAGAAGAGTAGACTGGAAAGTCAAATCGAGAAGAGTAGACTGGAAAGCCAAATCGAGAAGAGCAGACTGGAAAGTCAAATCGAGAAGAGCAGACTGGAAAGTCAAATCGAGAAGAGTAGACTGGAAAGTCAAATCGAGAAGAGCAGACTGGAAAGTCAAATCGAGAAGAGCAGGCTGGAAAGCCAATGCCAATGCAAAATTCAATATAAATGATTAAAAATAAAATTCCTACAAAATATATTCCTCAAATTACATCTGGGACACTCGCCGGTGCTAGGAGTTCGTGCACTGCCGCCGAGATCCTCTTGTGTAAGAAATAGATGGGAACACACATGGTTAGTCACAGAAGTGCAATAATGATGGTCATATCATTCAATCAATCAATCAATCAATAATTTGTTGTACGTGAATGTAGTTGGTGAGAATATGAAACAACTAAAGAACTAAGTTAATCTTCAGTGTTGTACGATAAAGGCAGAATGTTGGTTGTGGTAATGTAAAATCAAATATGAGATGAGAACATTGTTATTCTAAGACAAGACAGACAGAACATGTTTTTGTCTAATAGATGTTTGTGAAGTTGTTCAAGGAGATTGGAAATGGAGAACGAACAACTGAAACTCAATTCACGTTTTACTTCGTGATGTTTACAATGTAAGCAGTTTGATCTTCTGATAGCTTCTTCTAGCATGGATAGCAGTACAGGATGGAATAGATTAACAGTGATAGTTAGAATAGATAATGTTATATGACGTGAGAGATTAGCAAAATTATAGAATACACTATGTTGTGAGTATAAGTGAGAGGGAGAGTAGCACTAGTAGTAATAGTGGTAGTATTGGTAGTAGCAGAAGTAGTGGTAGTAGCAGAAGTAGTAGCAGAAGTAGTAGTAATAGTAGTAGTCGTTGTAGTAGGAGTATTAGTAGTAGTAGGAGCAGGGGCGGCGCGTCATTAAGGGCTAGTGGGTCCCGACCCCACCAAAAAACGAAAGGGGAATAACTTCCCGGAATAGTAAATACTAAAAAAATACCATGATTTTTCCGAAAATTTGCGTCTGGCCCCTCCAAGAAAAATTACCACGAACCGCCACTGAGTAGGAGTATTAGTAGTAGACGTAGTAGTAGTTGTATGAGTATTAGTAGTTGTGGTAGTAATAGTGGTAGGTGGTGGATAGATTAAATAGTAGTAGTGTATTATATATGAGTGGATATTATGAGTTAGTAGTAACTTGTTGTGATATAATGAGAGGGTAGAGTATTAATAGTAGTAGTAGTGGTATTAGAGTAAAGTAGTGGTATTAGCAGTAAGTAGTGTATATGTAGTAGTGTGGTGGATTATAGTAGTAGTAGGGAACGGATAGTAGTGGGTGGTAATTGATAGATACTAGTAGATTGGTCATTATGCTCAGATAGTAGTAGGGTATTATAGTAACTAGTAGTGGTATGTATGAGTATTAGTAGTTGTGGTAGTAGAGTAGTAGGTGTGGTGGTAGTATTAGTAGTAGTAGTGGTATTATGAGTAGTAGTAGTGGTATTATGAGTAGTAGTGGTGGTATTATGAGTAGTAGTAGTGGTATTATGAGTAGTAGTGGTGGTATTATGAGTAGTAGTAGTAGTACTGGTAGTACGAAGCAGCGGTAGTAATGGACGATAAAGCATTGTTAGAAAACCGAGAGAGGTGGTGGATGAAAAAAAAAAAAAACAACCGATGTAATGTACGCCTATGAAATCTACACTTGTGGATAGAGAGATACGACTGACAGAGAGATAGGACTGATGGTGATGTGCCAAACATGATCTGAAGGTGTGGTCTGTAGGATACGTTAGATAACAAGATTGATGAGTGAATTCAGGCGTTAGCCATGACGCCTGGTATGGCGCTTCTGACTGATTTTTGCGTGAAGGCCTACTTATACCATTTGACTGGTGCCCTCCGCCATGCAGACAAGCCTTCGCTGACTTCAGGTCATTTGGGGGTCTACGTTACAAGTACAACTGAAGTTGGAGTATGGTTCGCCTTAACAGCAATAAACTAGTGGCAGAAAAAGCAAGACTTCACACACAAAAAATCAGTGACCGGTGTCATATTAGGCACCATGACTACGTCTGAACTCATAAAGGGCAAAGAAAACCAAGTTCTCATGTACAATGCGAGTCAAACACACAAAGATAGACATATATTATAGATAGGGTGGTTATCACAAGAAAATATCATATCTGTTGGCTGGTACTGTATACATAAATACATCAACACGATGACAAGCCATCCTTCTCTTTAGTTTCCAGACTTTGTCATCATAATCTTAGTTTATGTTTCTGTCAGATGTCTATGAACGAGTATAATGCTATCCCTTCTAGAGCGTTCTGACAATATATACAAGCCAGACATCGTTTCTTGCAACACGTGGTCTTACTCAACTTACTATCATTCTTTCATATCTAGACCTGCAGGCGGCCTTGGCGTGACCTCTCTTAACAAGAAAGAACATGCGCATTATTCTACTTCCAGACCGACAGTGAGATGTATTGCAGTTAGGTGCGTTTCAGCAACTAACATCTATTCGTTACTTTTGCAACAAATACTCGTTATTGGGTACTCGCTACTTAGCAATTGATAGTTAGTGATTACTGCTTGTTATCATCTAGCCGACATGTAGACAACTAGTACTAAGTTAGCACCATTAAATCTACAGCTTGATAACTGGACCTGCATCTGTTACTGTCAAATTAAAGTATATGTTCAACAGAAATATTTTTCAAATAATTCAAGTATAAACCACACGTGTAGTGCCGCGGCCCGTAAAGGAAGCAAAGAATAGTACCACTGCAACCTACAAGGCATATCGTAAGAGGCGACTGATGTAGGGCCTAGGGAAACTACCCTAGTAAATAAAAAGCATCGCAGAAATCGGATGTGCTGACCTACTTGTATGCGCATAACTGGCACAACGTACAATCGCTCTTAGGCCCAGATCACACACAAATCACAAAGAGTGGTATAACAAGTGGTCCATATGAAGCGTTCCAAGAATAATTTTGTTTAAAAATGTAAACTGTCGATACTGCCTGTAATACGGTATACTGATTTTTAGGCAGTGTAGGACGGCGGGGGCGTCTTTAATCGCGCATAACTGTTCAGGTTGGGAATTTTCGTTATGCCCCGACAGAAAAAATGAACCTAGTTTGGTCTCCCGCATGGAAGCCGCGCTCTATGATAATTAACATTGGCCAGGCGATAATTGAAACAATATAGTATATATGGTCATTTGGCAAGAGTTTTACTGTGACAACTTATGAGTTTACCCTTGTCTCTATTGCCTTATTTCTATCGCCCCCAAAAGCAATGTTCGTTCTCCTCGAGGGGCGATCGGTTTCCAAAGACCCATGATCTCAAAGTAGGTAAGACTGAGGTCCTAATCCTATCGATAAAACGTGAGACCCTCTTACTTAAATCTCTGACTTAAATGTTAAGCCTCTCCTCAAAACCATTGATTGATAGGGACATCATCATTGCACTTCGGTGAGTAGCCATATGTGCTCCGATCTCTTTCTTGCAAATGAAGATCTCAGCTGCAGTGCACGAACTCCGTAGCACCGACGAGGGTCCCCGATGTAAATTTGAAGATGGTAAAGATATTTTTGTATAAATTTTTATTTTTTTTCTCATGAATTTTGCCCGGGCAGAGGCTTTCCAGCCTGTTTTCTGTATTTTGAACTGCCAATGGTTCTTTGACGTGCTCAAATTGAACACGAGACCTACGTTTTATCGTCCGTCTGGGTAGGACTGGGAACTAGATCTCACCTACACTGAGATCAGGGATCTCTGGAAAAATATCTAGATGGCTCCAGGAGAGAGCGAACCTAATACTTCAACCATAGACAAAACCATATAAATCCCAAGCAATAACGAGATAACAATGAAACATAAATACACCAGGCAGGATAATAAAAGGTGTGTTCTGTTGTCCTTGTGATTTCTGTCCAACCACACAGTCATCATTTGATATTTATTTACACTCCCTGCGATGTCTTTAACGATGTGTTTGTTTCCTATCTTCAGATACTGGTGTCTTTGTTGACTTGTGTGAGTAGGAGATAGACCGAGAGTGAAGGAGAAAGCTAAACCGAGGGTGAGAGGTGAAAGCTAGACTGAGGGTGAGAAAGTACAAGAATACATACTCGTGTCAACATAAGATAACACTGACAGGCTGTGTGTGTCTTTGATCCGGATGGTGTGAGGGAGTTTCTCAGAGTCACTACTAATCTTGGGTTAGACATCACTAAACATATGTCTGGATGTTTCAAACAATGAGCCAAACACTCCTACTACTATCATATACCACATACAACTTCTCAAGTCGGAGTAAGGGCTCATCCGAATGGCAAGGGATACTTGTCTTCTTCTTCTTTGCTTTCGTTCTTTACGACCAATTTTAATCACTATTTGTGATATGTTTGATCTTTGCCAAGAACGTGTGTACGTTGCACATTGGTTTGGTAGGCCCCTAAACGCATAGACTTCTATACATTTAGGACATGTGCATCCGATTTCAGCCAAACCTCCTTAGTCGACTCTTACGACATGCGTGGCAGGTAACAATGGTTCTATTCTTTACACCCCAAATACCCCAGTAACCACTCGGGCGCGGGATACTGGTGATATGGAAAGCAAATATACCGCAATGTTCATTTTGTCAATATTTCACATGCAATCAGCTACTTTAGCAATATTGATATACTTGAGATATCCACGTGAGTGAAAAGGCAAAGGGTGAGATTAGAGGGCAGTAGAATGGTTACAAAATAAAACAAGACTACAAAAGCGGGAAGATCGTGTTCGTGTTACAAAAAAAACCCCAATGAAATGTAGTTTGTTTTCTTGAAGTCTGATGAACTTTAAAGCAGAAAGTATCGAATAGGGCGGCACGAATGTAAGACACGGCCGTGCCACGGCTCTCGCTACGTTGAACATCGTTGATGTAGACCATGCTATGACTCGTCTGCCCAGCGTGTTCGTAGCGCGTTGGACTACGGGTGACTATCCTCTGTGTGTGCGGGTTCAATTCCGCGGGATGGCAGAAAAAGCCACAGATTCCCCAGATTTACGGTATTCGTGGCACCGAACCGAAGGGTTACGATGTCCATGGCACCGAGCCAAAGAGCTGAAAAGCTCAAGTGCTTCTGGATCGGAAAAAAAAAGACCATGCTATGAGAACGTTATCGGTACAAGTGAGCCAGGCAAGAGAGATAATTGCATTTTTTACACAGGTTTCTTTAAGATTGCTACTATTAGACTCCCTTTAAGGCAGGAAAGCCGATAGATAAGTCACCCGCTATGCCTTCACTATAACTAACTGTCCGAGAAAGAGTTACAAGGACAACAGGTCTCCTGCAACGATCTCCCTTGAAGGATCTAATCTTCAAGTACCTCGGAAGTCGGCGAGGCTGTCCATATGGTTGAGGGATACCTGTAAAAGGGTAATATAGTCCCACGCAAAAATCAGTCAGAAGCGCAATACCAGGCGACATGACTTTCCACCTGAATTAACAGCGGGTGAACGAGGAAGAAGAAGGAAGACTCCCTTTACTAAAGACAAACAAATCGGAGATGACTTCCGAACTTCCTTGAAGTGTTGGGAAGTATAAGAACATGGAACAAGAAATATATAGCTATCATCACCAAAGAAGGAACATGTTAGCGGTAACAGGCGTGCACATCCAGCAAATGATATTGAATATGTACGCATCATCATACAGTTAATGACTTCTTTAATCCTGTTTTGCCTCACAGCGTCATGATAAGAAGAGATTTCTAGAGTGGGCTTTTGTGTGCGCTTCATAAATAGTGTCTTTCGTAGCTTCTGTTATCTCTGAGGTCCACCTTTTGCACGGACGGCCTTTTGGTCTATCCACTGTATTTGAGTAACATTGGTCTTTGAGGCAAGTCTGGTGGTATTTAATTTGTTGTTTCTTGATGAAGTTCAGCACTGATGTTGTACCCACTTTTCTTCCTGATGTCTTCATTTCTCAACCAGTCTCTTCTTGTTACTCCTGGTATACTGTGCAGACACTTCATCTCTGTCCTGACCAGTATTCTTCCATCATTTGATGTCAGCGTCTAGGTATGGCCCTAATAGCATAATGTTGGGAGAAAGATTGTGTTGAACAATGCACTTTTAGTGTTCATGGTGACATGTTTGCACTTTAAAATTGGCGCCATTTGTCCTATTAGTTGCTGTGTTGCATCTATGTTGTTTATTCTTTCGTTTGCTTATGCTCGGATATCTTAAAATGGGGTAGATGTTGCATAGGAAGATGAGGTAAATGTTGCATAGGCTGATGTGGCATATGTTGTTGTATAGAGGATGGAGACATTATAGGGAGATGGCAGATGGTGTATGGGAGGATGTTGCAGATGGTGTATGGGAGGATGTTGAGATGGTGTATGAGGATGTTGAGATGGGTGGAGGATGTTGCAGATGTGTATGGGAGGATGTTGTAGATGGTGTATGGGAGGAGGGTAGGGAATCAGATGTTTTGATATGGGAGGATGTTACAGAAGATTTGGTACAGCAGACTGTAACACTGGAATACACAAACTAAAATTTAACATGACAGTCTGGTATACTCACATCCGGCATCCTTCAGCTGCTGTATCGCATTGGACATGATACGGACACATCCCAGGAAGCCAGCTCCCTGCTTCTTGTGTATCTTCTTGTGGTTCCATAAACTGATAGTGATGGAATCTTTGTGTCCCACATATCTGAATGAACAGAGGTTACAGTAACAAGCTAAGTACATCTAGACATGTTAATAAAAGAAAATTAGAAGATGTATTACACAAATAGAAAGCTTCAATAAGGTTACTTTTATCTCCCAGATCTAATGTAGAATATACTCAAGTAGTAGCATGTCTCTTGCGGAACGTCTCTTTCATCACAGCCTGCCGGAACAACTCTCAGTCTCTTGCAAGTTATCCCACCTCTTCCAGCGCATGTTCAAGGTTTCTTTGATGTCCTGCTGCCATCTTCGTCGTCCCTCGCCTCACACTCCTGGAACCTTGCCTTCCATTACCATTCTCTCAAACCACTGATATTTAACACTGCCTAAATATCTCATCTCCCTGGACATGATATTATTTATGAGCCAATGCTCCTCTATGTGCAGGTCTTGTAGGATGTCTTTGTTTCTTCTCTTCTGTCCCTTTCAGCAGGCTAGAAGTATCAGCATCAAAGAACATACATAGTAGCTTCTGAACGATTTCACTGCCCATGTGTTGCCAGGGCTCTTAAGGGAGCAAAGAATAGTAACACTGCGACCTACAATGCATGTCGTAAGAAGCAACTGATGCAGGCCCTAGGGATGCTACCCTAATAAATAAAAAAAGCAGCGCAGAAATCAGATGTGCTGGCCTACTTGTAGGTGCATAACTGGCACAACGTACAATCGCTCTTAGGCTCAGATCAATACAAATCACACAGAGTGATTAAGTGGTCGATATGGAGCATTCGAAGAAGATATCCATCTCTCTCAGTCTGGTCAGCGAGTAGGAACTAGATACCAATAACCAGGAAACAAAAAAAAAGAGCAAACAGAAAGGAGAATAAAAAATTAAGACCAACAAGCTGAGAGAATCAACAGAAATTAGTTTCCTGGCAAATATTGCAGCAGAATTTGGAAACAGGAATTTAATTATAGAGTAATTAATCTACTGGTTTATGCTTTTTTTTTAAAAAGTGCCTTATAATAGATTTAAAGGGTTTTAAACAATAGATATTTGCATAAACTTTGGTCCAAATTCGGATCTGCCTGTCCTATATTTCAATGGGGTCAAATTATGTAGACCATTATGCTTTCATTCCAACACTGTCTCAGTTGGGTTTAACAAAAATGTTGAAAAGTAAATTCGGCCGGAGCAATTTTGTTCACATCACCCGCCTACAATGTGCCGCTTTGGTGAAAGAAAAATATGTCCTAATATTCAATTCTGAAAAATGCCTCATGGTATTAAAACTGGTTCCTTTACTTTTACTATGTCCACCTGCCAAGCGTGTTCGTAGCACGTTGGACGATGGGTGACAAGCTCCCTGTGAGCACGGGCTGGCAGAAAATCCACAGGTTCTCCAGATTTGCGGTGTTCGTGGAACCGAACCGAAGGGTTACAATGACCATGGCACCGAGCTGAAGGCTAAATGCTTCTGGATCGAAAAAAAACCAAACAATAGATGTCTTTATATATCCACATTTAACCTACAGGAAAATGATTAGCAAACAAATAAAAAACAATCATAAGGTTTGCTATCACTCACAAGTCATAATGCTGGTTCCATTTGGGGTCTAGTGTGTTCTTGCATATTTCTGTTGAGTGGCATTGACCAGAGCCATCGACTGTGATCTTGGCAAACGGGTCTGGCAAGCCTGTATGATGAACAAAATAATATTTGTCTTCAAGTACACAGTGATATCTAACTACTTGTATATACTAGGAAGAAGGAAATTGATGAAAGATAAACTGGAAAAAGGTAACCAAGTGGAGAAAGGTAACCAAGTGAAGGAAGGCAATAAAGTGGAGGATGGTTACAAAAAACAGGAGGTCAGCAGGCAGTGTCACAAGGTCTTGGCCAGTGTGGTTCATGACACCAATACAAGAACATTTTTGTATTCCCAAAGAAGTCACGAAAAAATGGAAATCATGGCATATCCTTTACAGCACTTCATCATCAACAACAGTAAACAAGTTGTTGATTTTCTAAGCACAACTTATACGTTCAGCAGTTTATCATTGCTTTCTGAACGGTGAGGTCTATTTTTACCATATATAAAAATCAATGCAGAATAAATTTGCTTCCAAACTGCTGGCTGTGTAGTTTGAACCAGGTACGCTTGGGTTGTGATCAAGCTCACTACAGCTTAAGCTACAGACACCCAGAGTTAACAAACTGAGCAAAAATCAACACACTATGCATACAATTCAAACAAGATTCCACAAGAATATGACTATAGAAAAACTCTCAATAAAATACAAAAATCTAAATACACTGATGTATAAATAAGTTCACTTTACTACTACACAAGAAAGAATGTTCAAAGTTAGTACTTACGGAAGAAATCTTTCTTGCCAATATTCTTTGCACACAAAACTGAGAATAGAAGAAGAATAATATATACAAGTTGTGTATCAACGTCAAAAACTACAATAAATAATTTGCTACAGACTGTAATTAGGCAAGAGCAATTTGTTTCTTATGTAGAGGCTATTAAAGCTTTCAATCTTGCCCGACTGCCCAGTGTCTTCGTAACACGTTGGACGATGGTGTGACAAGCCCTCTGTGAGTGCGGGTTCAATTCTGTGGGCTGGCAGAAAAGCCACAGGTTCTCCAGATTTATGGTGTTCGTGGCCACGAACCGAAGGGTTACGATGTCCATGGCACCGAGCCAAAGAGCTGAAAGCTCAAGTGCTTCTGGATCTGGAAAAAAAAAAGCTTTCAACCTAAGGATGAACCTTTTATTGGTTATATCAGAGCATGTTTACAACAAATATGAAATATAAGAATGAACTCCTTTCGAAGAATTCAAGTATTACAAGATGCCTGTGTGTTGCTGGGGCTTGCATGGGGAGCTAAGAATAGTAACACTGCGACCATCAAGGCATGTCATAAGAGGCAACTGAGGTAGTAGCCTAGGGAAGTTACCCTAATAAATACAAAACGACACAGAAATCAGATGTGCTGGCCTACTTGTAGACTGGCACAACGTACAATTTCTCTTAGGCTCAGATCACATACAAATCACAAGGCCTGGTTTAACAAGTGATCAATATGGAGTATTCGAAGAAGAAGTATTATATGGCAAGAGCATTGTTCATTTATTACACTGTTATTTAACTTGATGACTTTGCTATTTGAGACAGTATGTGCGTTTGTGTGTTCACTTCTGCTGATAGATTAGTCCAGATTTATATTTCCTTCACACATTATAGAAAGTTGAAAACTTGTATAGTGTTGTTATACTCTGTGAGACTTTTTAAATCTATAATTTTGACAAAATGTTGATGTCTTCATCCTTTTGATGCTGTTGGTTTTTTCGAATAATCATTTTGGTTGTCTCCCTTGGTTTTTGAACGTGATTATTTCCCCTATAAAAAAACCCTTCAATCTGGTCTTGTTTTGGTGCACATTTTGTGTAAACCCACAATGGTGGCAGTAGGGTCACCAGGAAAGATAAATTACGAAATGAGGACATCAGAAGCAGAGTGGGCATAACTTCATGCACTGAATACATTGAAAGACAACAAATGCAGTAGTTTTGGACATTTATTGAGAATGGGATATAACCAACCACCAATAACAGCATACAACAAAAAGAGAGTAGATACTAGAGCCAAGGGAAGACCAAGAAAAAGATGTGTAAACAATATCAAGACCACACTAAATAAACACGCATATAACACAATACGGGCGACTCATCTGGCACTGAAACGCATATTAAAGCTCTCACCCCTACGCTTAACGGCAAGAGTGGACAACCAATTCCACCATCCACCTGGGGAAAGACAAAAGACAATAGATAGACGTCATGTTCAGAAGAAACGAAAATAAACATTAATGGCGTGATTTTCATAACAGGTCAGGCCAGATCTCTGTTGTGTTAAATAACCTCTAGCCCCACGCTGTCGCCAAGCCTATTTGACATCTACACAGAGAAAATCTTCAAACAACTAGAGGGAATGCCAGGACTCAAGATCAATGGGAAAATAATAAACAACTTAAGATATGCAGATGACACAGTATTGGTAGCAGAAAGTGAACAAGATCTACAAGAACTAGTGGACCAATTGGACAGAACTAGCAAGGAATATGGATTAGACATTAACATACAGAAAACAAAAACTATGGTAATCAACAAGGAAATAAACCTAAAATGAATATAAAAATACATGGAGAATTACTACATCAAGTAAAAAGCTACTCCTATCTCGGTCAGATGATAACAGATGATGGCAGATGTATAACAGAAATTAAAAAGAGAATAGGAATGGCCAAGGATAATTTCAATAGTATGAGAAAGTTACTGACATCCAAACAAATTATAAACAGGCTAAAAATGAGAATGATCAAATGCTATATATATCCTATATTAATGTATGGCTCGGAAACATGGACAATGAACAAGCAGTTAGAAGACAGAATTGATGCATTTGAGATGTGGATATATGAAGAATAGGCAGTTTCATGGACAGAAAAACAGACAAATAAACAAGTTTTAGGAAAACTAGGCATGAAGAAACAATTATTAAGAGAAATAAAATTCAGACAAGTAAAGTATTTTGGGCACATAAAAAGACATGACACCATGATAAAATCTTTACTAGAGGGAAAGTTGAGGGGGAAGAGCAAGAGGAAGACCGAGAGATAAGTGGGAGGGAAACTTTAAGAAATGGACAGGTTACAGTCTGGCAGTGTGCAACACCAAGGCGAAAGACAGAGGATGCTGGAGATTCATTGCAGCCAACCTTCGATGTGGAGACGGCACCTGATGATGATGAGCACCACGTCCAGCCAATGATGTATAATATAATTATGAAATTTGAAACTTTTAGATGAATGCACTTTTGAAATCAACATACAGCAGACTATTTTCCTCAAATAGTTATTCAATATTTTTAAAGTCTTGTGTTGGTATGATTAATATTATAATATGTACATTTATGTGAACCCCATCAGACAATTGTTATTAGTAATTGATTTATGGTTATAGTTTTTTTTTTTTAATTCAGACTAATAAAAATGTAGCACTTTCATCTGAATGGGCAAGACTAAGATCAGCAATCAACGAATCCAACAATTGCCAAAACAACAAATAGCGTTGAAATTGTATGCAACAAAATGTCACTAGAAGAAATGGAAAGATTTGAGAGTTTTCTCATTATAATCATCGTCATCCTCTCTGTCTAAGGAGACGATACGTTGTGCGTTCTGTAGTACGTTCTGTTCTCAGTCCCATCGTCTGTTGTGGCCGTAGTAGCCTATTCTAAAGTGGCAACCCTTGCAACAGTTGAAACTGATGACTAAAGCCACAGTTGCTGCAGTTGAAACTGATGACTGAAGCCACATTTGCAACAGTTGAAACTGATGACTGAAGCCACATTTGCAACAGTTGAAACTGATGACTGAAGCCACATTTGCTGCAGTTGAAACTGATGACTGAAGCCACATTTGCTGCAGTTGAAACTGATGACTGAAGCCACAGTTGCTGCAGTTGAAACTGATGACTGAAGCCACAGTTGCTGCAGTTGAAACTGATGACTGAAGCCACATTTGCAACAGTTGAAACTGATGACTGAAGCCACAGTTGCTGCAGTTGAAACTGATGACTAAAGCCACATTTGCTGCAGTTGAAACTGATGACTGAAGCCACATTTGCAACAGTTGAAACTGATGACTGAAGCCACATTTGCTGCAGTTGAAACTGATGACTGAAGCCACAGTTGCTGCAGTTGAAACTGATGACTGAAGCCACATTTGCTGCAGTTGAAACTGATGACTGAAGCCACATTTGCTGCAGTTGAAACTGATGACTGAAGCCACATTTGCTGCAGTTGAAACTGATGACTGAAGCCACATTTGCTGCAGTTGAAACTGATGACTGAAGCCACATTTGCTGCAGTTGAAACTGATGACTGAAGCCACAGTTGCTGCAGTTGAAACTGATGACTGAAGCCACATTTGCTGCAGTTGAAACTGATGACTGAAGCCACATTTGCCAGTTGAAGACTTGCGATGACTGAAAGCCACAGTTGCTGCAGTTGAAACTGATGACTGAAGCCACAGTTGCTGCAGTTGAAACTGATGACTGAAGCCACATTTGCTGCAGTTGAAACTGATGACTGAAGCCACAGTTGCTGCAGTTGAAACTGATGACTGAAGCCACAGTTGCTGCAGTTGAAACTGATGACTGAAGCCACAGTTTGCTGCAGTGAAACTGATGACTGAAGCCACATTTGCTGCAGTTGAAACTGATGACTGAAGCCACAGTTGCTGCAGTTGAAACTGATGACTGAAGCCACAGTTGCTGCAGTTGAAACTGATGACTGAAGCCACAGTTGCTGCAGTTGAAACTGATGACTGAAGCCACAGTTGCTGCAGTTGAAACTCATGACTAAAGCCACAGTTGCTGTAGTTGAAACTGCTGACTAAAGCTGATGTAGAGAACAGTCTCTCTGTCATATGCACTCTATTTTGCATCTATACAGAAGACATTTCTATCTTTTGAGCCATCCCTCCTCTACCGTTCTCCATGTCTGCCTGTCTCTAGCCAACCGCTCCCATTTATCTTTGTATATGTGGCATGATATTAGATCATGTTTGCAGGTGCCAATAAAGCATAGTAATGGGCGCCTATATTGTCTAGTATCAACTGCGAGTTACCATATAAATGACCTAATATATATGACCTAAACGCCTAGGAATAACTTCATTGCACCGGGTTCCTCATATGGTACCCACAAATATATTTTTTAATGCGCATTAAAAAAACTAGAAATGTATTTTCTTTGGCTTCTTCATCTTCAGACTTTGTTACAGTTATTGGTTACTAAACTGACGTCATTGCACTCCGGGCAGACCCATAGGTGTTCAGTCTCCCCAACAGATATCGAAGAGTATGCATACTGACGGTTCCTCTGGCTCGCTGATTAAACACACCTCTCACTCAGCCTCTCAGGCATCCAGTTCGACTTGAACAACGGGTAACTCCAAACTGCCTAGATCGCTTGATCGATTCAGCATCGATGTCAGTGTCCTCATCCAACAGACAGTCGCGAAGAGACCGAAGAATATCCCCTTATCCATCTTCAACTCCCCAACAGTCGATGCTGTTGATGCAAGCCTGTCCGCTCTCTCATTACCGTAAACACCCGCATGCCCAGGACAGTATATCCACGTAAGCCGCTGGAGGTTAGAAACTTCTATAGACGACATCCACTCATACCGAAACCTGCCCTTCTGGATCTTGTAAAGTATCGACTGAGAGTCAGAGACAACAACTGCCCCAGTAAATAAAGTCCCAGAGATCCAATGCAGGGCAGCAGTAACGGCCTCAACATCCATGCTCATACTAGAAGTAGTTGTCCTAACACTTTGTTATAATCAATGTTAAAGTAGATTACATATTTTGAATGTTTGTACGCGAATTTACTTGAGACTCTTTATAATAAGAAGAATGAACAAACTCAGAATAGATACTAACATTCAACTCAATGCAACAACTCAAATCTTCATACCAAATCTAATGTATACAGTTTATGCAGAAAATGTCTTCAATTAGACAGATTGGTAAGGAAACCAGCAGACCTAGCTTCCGCTCTACCTATCCAACAACAGATTCTCTTTTATTTTCTAACAAAAGATTTCAAAAATAGATTTTTGTAAAATGACAAAATAAAGTGCAGAAATCACGATAGCCCAAAATTAGCGGATAAATATAAACCAGCTCTAAAACACCGCAACTAAAAGCTTCATACATGATCTCAAACTAGCCCAAATGGGCGGGAAAGCCGCGAACCTAGGAAACACTAACAATGTCCACATTGTGCATGAGTAGTTATCTTAAAAAGTTGAAGAATGTTTACATTGTGAACAATATAGGTTAAAAAAATATCACAGTGCACTGCACACAAATTTAGTAAGAAACATTTAATATGTGATGACAGAGTCGGTGGGAGACCTAAGAACTACACTGTGTATCCAACAGGGGGGAATCAGACAACTAAAGGGGGAACATTCACGATCAACAACATAAAACTATTATGACACACTTACAGAATATATGGACCGCTTCATACTTCTACTTAGTAGTTAAAACAAAAACAGGAATGGTTAATAATATGTTGAAGACAGGTAGGATAGCACATACTGTTTGACAACAAAAATAATGTTAATTAATATTCTGATTTGATTTGTGGGTGTCTGTAACTTAAGCGGTTGTGAGCTCCATCACAAACCAAGCGTACCTGGTTAAAATTCCGCGGCGGGAAATGTGGAAGCAAATTGTCGTGGGATATTTACGAAAGGTAAAAATATACCTCACCGTTCAGAACGCAATGGTAAATTACTGAACGTATAAGTGGTGCCTAGAAAATCAATGACTCGTTGTTGACTGTGGTTGATGGTTACATCATGTAAAGGATATGCTATGATATTCATATAACAAAATAAGGAGGAGTCCATGTATACAAACAAGAAACCGACAGCAAAATTTACAATTAAGATTTAGATATGAAACATCTTCAGAATTCAAATGATTAATTATTACGAACAATCATGAGTAAAGTCATGCAACCTTTCTTCTTATGCTCCATATCGACCTAATTGTTAAACCACTCTTTGTCATCTGTATGTACTCTGAGCCTAAGAGCGATTGTACGTTGTGTCAGTTATGCGCTTACAAGTAGGCCAGCACATCTGATTTCTGCGATGTTTTTTATTTATTAGGGTAGCTTCCCTAGGCCCTACCTCAGTGGCCTCTTACGAAATGTCTTTAGGTCGCAGTGTTACTATTCTTTGCTCCCATTGCGAGCTCCGACATGACAACACAAGGGGGCGCCTTTTATCATACCATGAGGTATATTGGGGAATAAGGAATTAGGTCTGTTTTTTTCATTGACCGTCGGCACACGATGGGTAAGTAAAAGTAAAGGAACCCTTTCATACCTCGTGGTATATAGGTCAATAAGTGTTAGGCCTGTATTTTTCATTGACCGTCGGCATACAATGGGTGATGTGGTCAGCATCACGCCGGCCGCCTTTACTTTCCCAGAGCATGTCTGGTACCCAGTTGAGGCTGGGTCGACCTGAGAGCCGTCGTGGTCGGGAAAAATTCCACGTGCATTGCGGGAGCTGAACCCAGACCACCAGCCTTGCGGAGCGAGCTCACTAACAACTACGCTACAGGGCTCTCACACGATGGGTGCTGTGGTCAAAATCACGTTGGCCGCTTTTACTTTTCCATCGCTTTTTTCTGGTAACCAATTGAGGCTGGGTCGACATGAGATCCGTTACGGTCAGACAAATATTTCCCGCCCACTGTGGGATTTGAACCCGGTCCTCTAGATAGTGGTAATCATTTCTTTGTTGTTCTTATGTTCTAATGGCCTTATGTAAACGGTGTCTGGAGACAGCATCATAAACAAGGATTGCCACCAGTCAATAATAATATTAGCAGGGTTAACAATGAGAACAGCAGGAGGCAGACAATTAGCAAAGGTGGCGGAGAGGTTGAGCAAAGATGTATCGGTAAAACCGACCAGGATGTGACTCTGACAACATACTCTCGCACTAAATATAGTAGGAAACAGTAATGTTAGGTCTGACTGTGTTTCTCTGTTAAACATGGACAGCACTGCGTCAATAATCGTCAAGACCGTCTGGATCAATGTGTCTCAAATTGCGTAGAGCAGACCTCTTAAGCTAAGTGTCTTGTAAATGTTGAAGATCTCGAATGGAATGCGAGTTATAATAATAATAATTCCTCTCGTACCGGTATACGTTACATAGGGCCTGCAAGTAATTTCTCCATACCGCTCTATCCTGGGCAACTCGCTCAATCTCCTCCATGGAACTGAGACCGATATTTCCTGTCTCTCTCAGCAAAGTTCGTTTCAGGGTCTCCTTAGGTCGACCTCTTTCTTGAACCCTTTGCATCCCACTTCAATGCCTGCTTTGATATTGGAATGCGAGTTACGTACCCATTATCCTGTGTCAGAAAGTGGTGCTTTTAGATGTAAGGTCTTTATGGTGGACCTCAAAGATAACAGAGGAGACGAAAGACACTATTTATGAAGCGCACACAAGGGATCGTTCTAGAAATCTCTTATTATCCTGATGCTGTGAGACAAAACAACATTGGAGAAAAAGACAAATCTTTATGGAATTAAAATCGTGGCATATCCTTTACATGACGTCACCGTCAATCTTAGTAAACGAGTCGTCGATTTTCTAGGCATCACTTATAAGTTCAGTAGTTTGTCATTGCTTTCTAAACGGTGAGGTCTATTTTTGCCGGTCGTTACCACTGGAACATATTTGCTTCCAAACTGCCTGCCGCGGTGTTTGAACAGTGTACTCTTGTGTTATGATCGAGCTCACTAGCGCTTAAGCTACAGACGCCCACAAGGTTTTTACACCTGAGCATATCAACCAGTTTGCTTTACACCTGAGCATATCAACCAGTTTTCTTTACACCTGAGCATATCAACCAGTTTTCTTTAAACGCAGATTACGTCTTCCGCTCCGTTCCCTCCGTGAATGTGGGTATGTCTACGTTTTTTCATGTATTTGTCCACTCGACATCCTTGTCGGCAAGGTAATTTACTAACTCGTTTGGTGTATGGATGTTAGGAAGCCATTCGGATATGTTCTGATCAGCTTATACGGTATGTCGGTAGTTCTATCATTTTGGTAGGGAAACCCTGAGAAGTTACAGTACATATCAAGTGGGTCTACGTTCACATAAGGATGAGAAACATTGGTAAACAGAACTAATTAACGCGGAGGTTGAGGCAATCTTGAATGACAACGTCAACGAAACAAGACGTAGCTATTCACACCGATGGTTCAGTCATTCGTCACGAACGATGTGCGTGGGCATTTTCGACACCCTCAGGATGATTAATAATAAGAGAGGTCAGTGGGGACTATGCAACAACCAAGTAGTTTGACAATGGAGGTGCGGGCGGTTACATATGCGGTGATGTCGCTTACATATCAAAACTACTCTCGTGTTTTCATATTCAGTGACTTCATGAATATGATTCGTACATTCGACACAGGAATGGTGAGACGAAAATGGGGAGGTATTGGCACAGAAGGGGATCAGAGGTAATGAACGTGCTGATAGATTGGCTGGCACGGCTACGATATCAGTGGGAGCTGCAATGGACCGAAAAGACATTCACTGAGGGAGTCTTTTCGAACAGAGGAGTTTCAGGGTTGTGAATCCCACTCGCTGACCAGATTGAGAGAGATCGGTATCGATACTGGTACAGCCCGAAAATAAAGACATACCAAATATGCAAAAAGAGTAATTAATCAACATCAAACGCGTGTTGGGCCGCTGGATGTCGCTGGACTTGTTCAGGCGCGGATCAGAGCACACATGGACATGTCCGGAATGCTATGAGAAATAGTCCTAATATAATTGATAAATATACGAGTTTGTTTAATACTTGTGAAGAATGCAACAACGAGATTTGAAAGTATTCTCCAGTGGGTCTATTTCTCTATAAGCTTGAGAACCTGTGACCGACATTCTTGTAGGCCTGCCAAATTAACGGCTATCAACAAACGTGGCTGGTTCAATCTTCTTGAAATAACATTCCCAGTGACTTCAAGTATTATATATCTTCACAAAGTTCATTCGTTCATTTCATAGTAAATCAATTCTGATATTGGTGGTCTTGGCTGCGTTCAGGTAGTGCGCTTGTTTGCTCCATGTTACAAAAATACTCAGTTTACGTCTCATGTTATTTTCTTATGATTTCATATCTCCAGGTAGGCGAGATCGGGTGTCTAGTCTTATCGGAGACGGACGATAGCATGTCAGTTCCGTGTTCCAGATTAGCAGGTAAAAGAACTCTTGATGGGAGTCTTTGTGGCCAAGCCCTTGCCCCACGTCCCAAAAGTCGTTGGTTAGAATCTGGAACGCGTCGTTCTGTTCACGGGTGCATTTTTTCAAAGACACCTAGGATTGTTGACGGATCAACGGAGTTCGTGCTTTGTGCAATACTATCGGCAGATGACGTGCCATTTCTACGGAGAGGGACCGAGCCATATGAGGTATATCCATGTGCAATGAAGTCAATCCTTCGACTTTCCTCTTCTTTGCGTTCGTTCTTTATGACCAATTTTAATCACTCTTTGTGATATGTTTGATCTTTGCCAAGAACGTGTATACGTTGCACATTGGTTTGGTAGGCCCCTAAACGCATAGACTTCTACATGTTTAGGACATGTGCATCCGATTTCAGCTAAACCTCCTTAGTCGCCTCTTACGACATGCATGACAGGTAACAGTGGTTCTATTCTTTACACCCCAAATTTGGGCCGGTAACCACTCGGGTGTTACATTTAGTTAATACCAAATCCCCTACTTATTAAAGTTGTTAGGCCAAAATTCGGTAACTCTGTCCTACAAGTGTATGGTACCATACATTTGTAGGGGCCTAAGAACTGAGAGTGCAACATATAGTCGTTCTTGGCAAAGATCAGTTATACATCACAATAAGAATGATCAAATTAGTCGTCAAGAACGAACACAAACAAGCAAATAAACATTATAGTTGTCATCTGTGTCAACTTGTTCACTCAAAATTAAAGAAATATAAATCAAATGGCAAACAATATGACCATCGTTCTGAATAGATTGTGTTACCTATGAACTAAACAGAAAAACACAGACCACAGTCTTCAGACTTAGAACGGGACACTGCGGTCTCAGGGCAAACCTCCATAGAATGGATCTCAGGGACTCGGCTGTCTGCACCTGTGGAGCCCTAAAGCAGTCCCCAGAGCACATCCTGCAAGACTGTCCCAGCCTGAACAGTGTGAGAATGGAAATCTGGCCAACAGAAACAACACTACAAAACAAACTATAGGGGACCAGTGAAGACCTCAAGCTCACCGCCCTGTTTATGACACATAACGGAGTAGTCGCACAGCAGAAGTTGATCGCAGAAGAAGTTACATATGAAGTCATAGATGGCTGTATGTCGGGGGAACATTTATTTCTTATTAAACATATATATCACAACCTGCAGTAGACTGGAAGACAAACACTGGATATGATTATGGAAAAGACTCCCTCAAAGACCTAAGCAGAACAGACCAGGTCATTATATTTCGACTACGCACCGGACACTGTAGACTCAACAAACACTTATACAGACTAGGAATAAGTCAAACAGCTCTCTGCCAGTGTCAGCAGGCAGAACAGACACCAGAGCATATCCTGCAAGACTGTCCTCTTCTGTGTGAGCTGAGAAGCAACATGTGGCCACACCCAGTCGACCTGAAAACTAAGCTTTGGGGAAACCTGACAGACCTGAAGCTGTCTGCCCAGTTTGTAGTCCACAGTAAATTAAGCGCATGACCAGAGATCGCTGAAGAAGAAGAAGAAGATATATCACAACATGGAGAACGAGAAAAAATAATAAATTGCAAACATTCATCAACTGGTATCTGCGCAGAATAGACGGACTGAGATGGTATGATAGAGTCACAAATGAAGAGTTTATGGAGAGAAAGAGACAGATTACAGTGAACCAAGAGGTGAAGAAATAACGTTGGTGCTAGATAGGACACATCTTGAGAAAACCCAAAGACAATATAACAAGAATGGCCCTTTCCTGGAACTAGCCGGGACGGCGAAAGAAAGGAAAGTCTAGAAATAAGTGAGGAAGTGATTTGGAGACAAATAAAATTGATATATAGAAGATATATACAATGTGGGCGTATGTATGCTTGGCAGTGGTGAGCGCGACTGTAACCCACGAGTACCTGGTTCAAACTCCGCGGCAGTCAGCTTGAACACAAATTTGTTCCCGTGAATTTTAACGAACGGTAAAAATTGACTACACCGTTCAGAAAGCAATGGGAAACTACTGCACGTATAAGTGGTGCCTAGAACATCAACGACCCGTTAACTGTAATTAATGGCGACGGCATATCAAGGATATGCCACGATTTTCATTCATATAGAAGAGCTGGAAGGAGTTGTGCTAGAGAGAGAGAGAGAGAGAGAGAGAGAGAGAGAGAGAGAGAGAGAGATAACTAATGATATGAGATAAGAAAACTTGACGTGAGTTGACTGAGGGCCTATACCACATCCGAAGTTTACAAGGAACAAGAGAAAGAGATACACTAAGCTTACACACATATGCACGCTCATGTCTAGTTGAATAAGTGTGACTATATGAATTCTCTCTCTCTCTCTCTCTTTGCCTTTTACCCCGGGTTGGGGCATAGGCCCTCAACCAACTCATGCCAAGTCTTCCTATCTCTAGCTATCTCCTGCAGCTCCCTCCAGCTCTTCTTTATATTGTTGATCTCCGCCTCCAAATCTCGTCTCCATGTATTTCTCGGCCTCTCCTTCTTTCGCTGTCCCTGCGGGTTCCAGGCAAGGACCCTTCTTGTTATATTCCCTCCGGTTTTCGCAAAGTGTGTCCTATCCAGCGCCAGCGTCTTTTTAACCTGTTCGTTCACTGGAATCTGTCTTGTTCTCTCCATAAGTTCCTCATTTGTGACCCTATCATACCATCTTATTCCCTCTATTCTGCGCAGACACCAGTTGATGAATGTTTGCAATTTATGCGCTATTGTTTTAGTTGTTCTCCATGTTTCTGACCCATACAGTAGAACTGCTTTAACATTAGAGTTAAATATCCGAATTTTTGTTCTAGATTTGATTTCTTTGGACTTCCAAATGTTTCCCAGTGCAATGAAAGCTCCTCTTGCCTTCTGTATTCTTATTTTAACATCTCTATCTGTTCCACCCTCTTTGTCTACGTTGCTGCCCAAATATGTGTATGATTCTACCTCTTGAAGTGGGATTTCACCCAGGGAGATTGAGTTGTCGTTTGCTTGGTTAATTCTCAATATCTTTGTCTTTCCCTTATGAATGTTCAGCCCTAGTTGCTGGGACCTTTGATTCAATGTGTTTAGTTTATCCTGCATCTGATTTCGTGTATGTGACAGAAGGGCTATATCATCAGCGAAGTCCAGATCATCTAGTTGCTCTGTCAGAGTCCATTGGATTCCATTTCTGGTGTTAGTTACTGTGGTCTTCATAATCCAGTCTATTGTCAGTAAGAACAACAAAGGTGATAGAAGACATCCCTGACGCACTCCTGTTTCTATTCCGAAAGTATCTGTTAGTTTACCTTCATGAAGAACTCTACATTTCATATCTGTATATGTTGCTTTTATTAGGTTAATAATTTTCTGTGGGATTCCATAATGCCTCATTAATTTCCAAAGGGTTTTCCTATCAATACTGTCAAAAGCCTTCTCATAATCAACAAATCCGATATAAAGTTGGGATTTCCATTCAATACTTTGCTCTATTATTATACGTAATGTGGCTATCTGGTCAGCACAGGATCTATTTGGTCGGAAGCCTGCCTGTTCATCTCTTAGCTTTATATCGATGGCATCTCTCAGTCTCTCCAGGATGACTCTGCTTAGTATTTTCCCAGGTACTGACAACAGCATTATTCCCCTATAGTTTTCACACTTCTGAAGGTCCCCTTTCTTGGTAGCTTCACCAGGTATCCTTCTCTCCAGTTTGCTGGTATTTCTTCGGTCTCCCAGATTCTGCTAAATAATTTATACAGTATTTCTGTGGATGTGTTTATGTTGGCTTTAACCGCCTCTGCTGGAATACCATCTGGACCGGCCGCTTTTCCATCTTTTAAAAGTTTAATGGCTTTACTAATCTCCTCCTTGGATGGTTTCTCACAGTTGATGTCCAAGTCAATTTCTGCCGGTTGGATATCTGGGGGTTTGTAGGTGCTGGTCTGTTCAGGAGTTCCTTGAAGTATTCCATCCATCTTTCCATTTGGTCTCTAACATTAGTGATAGTTTCCCCACTACAATTTTTGATCAACCCATTTGATGGTCTGTATTTTCCTGCTAGCTTTCTAGTGATATTGTAAAGATCCCTAAGGTTTCCTTTTCCTGCAGCTACCTCTGCTTCTCTTGCTAGATCTTCTACGTATTGTCTTTTATCTAACTTTATTTGTTTCTTCACTTTCTTGCTAGCTTCTGTGTACTTTTCCTGGGCTATGGCTTTGGCAGTTCTAGTTTTGCTATTATTTAAATCTGCTTTCCTCTTTTCCTTTCTTCTATTTCCTTGAGAGTTTCTGGAGTTATCCATGCCTTATGATTCCGCTCCTTCTTTCCTAATACCTCTGTGCATGTTTCATTCCAAATATTTTTGGCTTGCTGCCAGCATTCTTCCGCACTCACCTCATCTTCTAATATATGAATTCTAGTCAAATCTAAACTAATTATTACCCCGTTGTTTAAGCCCTTCAACATGTCTTTATTATTTAACATATACATCATCCCCCTCGCCCGAGTGGTTACGGGGCCCAAATTTGGAGTGTAAAGAATAGAACCACTGTTATCTTCCACGCATGTTGTAAGAGGCGACTAAGGAGGTTTGGCTGAAATCGGATGCACATGTCCTAAACATGTAGAAGTCTATGTGTTTAGGGGCCTACCAAACCAATGTGCAACGTATACACGTTCTTGGCAAAGATCTAACATATCACAAAGAGTGATTAAAATTGGTCGTCAAGAATGAACGCAAAGAAGAAGAAGAACATATTGTTTAAGCCCTTCAACATGTCTTTATTATTTAACATATACATCATCCCCCTCGCCCGAGTGGTTACGGGGCCCAAATTTGGAGTGTAAAGAATAGAACCACTGTTATCTTCCACGCATGTTGTAAGAGGCGACTAAGGAGGTTTGGCTGAAATCGGATGCACATGTCCTAAACATGTAGAAGTCTATGTGTTTAGGGGCCTACCAAACCAATGTGCAACGTATACACGTTCTTGGCAAAGATCTAACATATCACAAAGAGTGATTAAAATTGGTCGTCAAGAATGAACGCAAAGAAGAAGAAGAACATATTGTTTAAGCCCTTCAACATGTCTTTATTATTTAACATATACATCATCCCCCTCGCCCGAGTGGTTACCGGGGCCCAAATTTGGAGTGTAAAGAATAGAACCACTGTTATCTTCCACGCATGTTGTAAGAGGCGACTAAGGAGGTTTGGCTGAAATCGGATGCACATGTCCTAAACATGTAGAAGTCTATGTGTTTAGGGGCCTACCAAACCAATGTGCAACGTATACACGTTCTTGGCAAAGATCTAACATATCACAAAGAGTGATTAAAATTGGTCGTCAAGAATGAACGCAAAGAAGAAGAAGAACATATTGTTTAAGCCCTTCAACATGTCTTTATTATTTAACATATACATCATCCCCCTCGCCCGAGTGGTTACCGGGGCCCAAATTTGGAGTGTAAAGAATAGAACCACTGTTATCTTCCACGCATGTTGTAAGAGGCGACTAAGGAGGTTTGGCTGAAATCGGATGCACATGTCCTAAACATGTAGAAGTCTATGTGTTTAGGGGCCTACCAAACCAATGTGCAACGTATACACGTTCTTGGCAAAGATCTAACATATCACAAAGAGTGATTAAAATTGGTCGTCAAGAATGAACGCAAAGAAGAAGAAGAACATATTGTTTAAGCCCTTCAACATGTCTTTATTATTTAACATATACATCATCCCCCTCGCCCGAGTGGTTACCGGGCCCAAATTTGGAGTGTAAAGAATAGAACCACTGTTATCTTCCACGCATGTTGTAAGAGGCGACTAAGGAGGTTTGGCTGAAATCGGATGCACATGTCCTAAACATGTAGAAGTCTATGTGTTTAGGGGCCTACCAAACCAATGTGCAACGTATACACGTTCTTGGCAAAGATCTAACATATCACAAAGAGTGATTAAAATTGGTCGTCAAGAATGAACGCAAAGAAGAAGAAGAACATATTGTTTAAGCCCTTCAACATGTCTTTATTATTTAACATATACATCATCCCCCTCGCCCGAGTGGTTACCGGGGCCCAAATTTGGAGTGTAAAGAATAGAACCACTGTTATCTTCCACGCATGTTGTAAGAGGCGACTAAGGAGGTTTGGCTGAAATCGGATGCACATGTCCTAAACATGTAGAAGTCTATGTGTTTAGGGGCCTACCAAACCAATGTGCAACGTATACACGTTCTTGGCAAAGATCTAACATATCACAAAGAGTGATTAAAATTGGTCGTCAAGAATGAACGCAAAGAAGAAGAAGAACATATTGTTTAAGCCCTTCAACATGTCTTTATTATTTAACATATACATCATCCCCCTCGCCCGAGTGGTTACCGGGGCCCAAATTTGGAGTGTAAAGAATAGAACCACTGTTATCTTCCACGCATGTTGTAAGAGGCGACTAAGGAGGTTTGGCTGAAATCGGATGCACATGTCCTAAACATGTAGAAGTCTATGTGTTTAGGGGCCTACAAACCAATGTGCAACGTATACACGTTCTTGGCAAAGATCTAACATATCACAAAGAGTGATTAAAATTGGTCGTCAAGAATGAACGCAAAGAAGAAGAACATATTCCCCCAAAAAAATACAGCGATATTATATTTTGACCAAAAGTTATTTCAAGAAAGGGATATAGAACAAACCGATTGGAGACTACGATCATGTACACCAGACATCAAAGGTAAAGTTTGATGATAAATTATAACTGTTCGTAAATGATTTTGTATACATGGGAAGTAAATTATCGCAATACGTTGATTCGGAAAAGGATATCATTGGGAAAATTAAGAAAGCAAATCAAACTTTCGCCAAGCAAGCTCAACAAAATCTGGAACGCCAAATGATTACATCTGAAAACTTGAAATATATAGAAACAATGTGCTGAGAGTATTACTATGCAGTAGTGAGTGATGGAAAGTGTCTCACAACACCATTCACCCGTGTGTTGCCAGGTCCCGCACGGGAAGCAAAGAATAGTATCAGTCACCTAAAAGGCATGTCGTAAGAGGTGAATGATGTAGGATCTAGGGAAGCTACCCTAGTAAATAAAAAGCATCGCTGTAATCGAATGTGCTGGCCTACTTGTTGGTGCATAACTGGCACAACGTACAATCGCTCTTAGGCTCAGATCACATACAAATCACAGAGTGGTTAACAAGTGGTCGATGTGGAGCGTTCGAAGAAGAAGAAGATAATCCTATTCACAAGTTGGAGACATTCCAAAATAAATGTTTAAGAAGAATCTTTCAAATTTCCTGACCAAATACAATGGCAAATGAAGAAGGTTTAAAACAAACTGCGCATCATTGGGGACGATCATTAAAAGACGCAGATAAATTGGGCATGTTTGTTGTATGCCAATATCGGCACTGGCTAGGACAGTTCTCTGGTTGACAGTAGATGAGAAGGCCTGGACATCCAAGGAAAACGTGGGAAATGAGTTGAAGAATTGTCACCTGGCGTGTGAAACACTTAAACAAAAAGGCAGCAGAACGGCAACAATGGAAACCTCTTGTCAAATGAGACAAAGAAAATATCTATATATAGTTGTGGCATAAGTTCATGATACTTCTGTGTTCGCCCGTTATAAATCAGGACACCTTGTATGTTCTTCAACTGATTTGTTGCGTGAATGCATGCTTACCTTATTATCAGTGTTTCCCCGTTATACGGACGAATTAGTTCACACAGGAGACAGTTGTAAGCATTTCGTGTGATTTTCCTTGGCACAGGAACGGAGCAATTATGGGGTGACCCGTTCCAAAACCGTACTTATGAACTATGAACAGACGTGTTCGTAATACTTAAACTATAGATTGCCATGGCCAGACCTCATATTAAAACATGTGATAGAAATACAAGTTTGAAGTATGAAAGGGTACGCATAAGAAACACATACAGGCATAACAAACAGATACAGACAAAACAAACGCGTATCCTGTGAGAAGAAAAGGCATATAAAACACATCGTGACAAGACACACAAATAATTGTCTCATAAACAGAAGACAAAATGACAACAATATATCATATTGGACAGTTAAACAGTATTGCACCCAAGTAAGCCAATATAAAATCCTATCAACAGCTCTAGGGAGCAAAAGTTATGAAAGGTCATGACCGCTTTCACTGTCAGGTATGTCGCATGAGAAAGACAGCTGGGGCAGTTATGTGAGTCTTCTAAAGTGCCTGTCATAATAAATATATGTTTTAAACTTGAAGTCCGTCCTCGCTTCTGCTTATTCATGCTCCCCACTCAAGGTAAGTACCAGAGACTTATATGTTACACATAAAACCGGATTAATTTATGCCTCGGCCCTCTACGGTATACAAGTCCTACTGACTGGTACGGTGACGTCAGAAGGTGTATCTTTAAATTTAGTACACAAGTGAAGACTGCATTCTATTCACCTCTGTTTCTGTGTCACAAGATTAATATATAGCGCAGCTGTGTGGTATCAATTTTACTATACAGGTCAGAATGTTGAAGAATGACAGAACAAGATTTGTCAAATCTTTCCACCTTTTATACAACTTGTCTGCGAAAGATTTTAAGCGTGTTCTGGCCAAATACCATCTCTAACCAAAAACTGCTTAGTGTCAGCAAGAGAATACAAGCATCATACGCTGGAGATGAACTGGACATGTGATACGCATGGAGACAAACGCTGTAACGAAAACTGCAATGAAATGGACACCAGAGGGTAAACGAAAATACGGAAGACCCATCATGACAAGGAAGAGAACAGTAGAATAGGAATTGAAAGAAATGAATCACAGCTAGAACACAATACAGAAGATGACAAATAACAGAGAAGAATGGCATGCATGTGTTGCTGCGCTAACTACTACTGCAGACTACTACTGCTGCAGACTACTACTACTGCTACTACTATTGCGCATACTTCAAGACTGTCCTGAATATGATATACTGAGACAAACTCAACTGACGGGTGAAACAACACTAGGCATAAAACTACATAGACTGCTCTACTATGAGCTACCAAAGATAGTGAAGTGACTTATACTAGAGACTGGTATGAGTCAGCTATGACTTCTTTTTATATTAGATCTATCAGATCTGACACTATGATACAATATAACTTAGTAGATGTGTTACTATAAAATGGGGTCTTCTATTATTTTATGTCTTTACTCTACCGGTAGCCCATCTGTATAAACTGATGTTCTGATATACATGCACCCTCTGTGGTGTTAGAAATGTACCAGAATTATACTATACCTGGATTATACAACCCAGAGCACGACACTATAAATACACTAAACAGAAAAGCACAGACCACAGTCTTCAGACTGGGACACTGCAGTCTCAGAGCAAACCTCCATAGAATGGTTCTCAGGCACCTGTGGAGCACCAAAGCAGTCCCCAGAGCACATCCTGCAAGACTGCCCCAGCCTGAGCAGTGTAAAAATGAAAATCTGACCAACAGAAACAACCCCACAAAACAAACTATGGGGGCCGGTGAAGACCTCAAGCGCACCACCCTGTTTATGACACATACCAGAGTAGTCGCATAGCAGAAGTTGATCGCAGTAGAAGATACTATACGTGAAGATAGAGACAAGATCTGCAGTATATGATAATTAACACCAAATGTAAGGGTATGGGACGTATTGATTCTCTTGCCTGTCAATTTTGGACACATGCCCAAGAGTATAGTAGAACTCGACATGACCAGAACAAAATCTGGTTGTGGGGAATGAGCACAGTGAGCCCTAACGTGTCTGCTGTTTCGCTGAGCAGCATCAAGTCCACTATTACCAGAGCAGTCCAATTCTGACTCTGTTCAGGGTGGGACAAAGATACACAGGTATCCATGTTCTTCAGTGATATGTACTATATATCTGTATCTTCTGTGTTCTGTTTGACACATAATGCTTCTACAAAAGATTTTCACTGTCACTGTTAAGCCGTCTTTCTATGATTTATTTCCCATGCCATATCACATTCTTTCAACTCTCTTTACACAGTTCATCTCCATGTTTTCTTTGTACGTCATGCCTTATTTGTTCATTCCTGTCCATCAGAGAACAGTCCTAGCCGATGTCCCTACTGACATACAACATGCATGCCCAATAGTCTCCAGTGATGCCTGGTATAAAGTTCTAACATTCCAACATTCTTTATTGTCTAAGTATCACACAATAGTGAATCAAGTTAATATTGTGAATACTAAAATAATGAGAAATAGAAAAAAAAATTAGAAAATCCAACGCTGTTAAAATTAAATCATAAAGTGCAGGGTTTTGTATACCTTAATTCTTCTTCTTCCAACGCTCCATATCAACCACCTGTCAACCACTCTGTGTGATTTGTATGTGATATGAGCCTAAGAACGATTGTATGTTGTGCCAGTTATGCGCCTACAAGTAAGCTAGCATATCAGATTTCTGCGCTGCTTTTTATTTACTAGGGTAGCATCCCTAGTGCCTACATTAGTTGCCTCTTACGACATGCATTGTAGGTCTCTCTCTCTTTAGCCTGTTACGCCCTTGGCGTTTAGGGCAGCAACAAACGTACACCATTCTTCCCTGTTCATGGCCTTCCTCTGTATTGTGTTCCAGCTATGATTCATTTCCTTCAGCTCTTGCTCTATCGTTCTCCTCCAGGTCGTCTTGGGTCTTCCACGCTTCGCCTACCCTCTGGAGTCCATCTCAGTGCAGTTTTCGTGTCGGAGCCAGTCTCCATGCGCATCACATGTCCAATCCATCTCCAGCGTCGTCTTCGGATGATAGTGCCCATATTCTCTTGTTGGCATCGTGCAAGCAATTCTTGATTCGAGATAGTAGTCGGCCAGTACAGCGTAAGATTTTTGCAGACAAGTTGTATGAAAGGCGGAGAGTCTTGACATATCCTGTTCTGTCATTCTCCAGCATTCCGATCCGTACAGCAATGTTGACAGTACACAGCTGTTATAGATACTAGTCTTGGTTCTGATGCTGTATTGGGCAGATTTCCAGGCGGTCTGAAGGGTCATGAATGCACTTCGTGCCTTACTCAGTCTGTTTTTAATGTCAGATCCAGCGCCTCCTTCATTGTAGGTCACAGTGGTACTATTCTTTGCTTCCCTTGTGGACCCCGGCACCACACAGGCGGTATATCTTAATGAAAGTAGAAACCACCACACAGGCGGTATATCTTAATGAAAGTAGAAACCATGCCACAAATAATAGAATACAACCAGGAAATGCATTCAAGGAAAACGCAGCTACTACATTTCAGAAAAAAATAACACGAAGGTTAGAAAAATAAACAAAAGAAAAACAGAAGACTGTCCCAAATATAAGCTCAGGAACAGGAGGGAAGGCACACAGTAGCAGAAGAACATTTGATGTCCAAATTTACTAAAACTGAGCTACGGGAAGCAACACATGGTCTCAATCTTAAGATGTCAACTGGCAAAGACGGAGTGACCAATAAAATGTTTCTAAACATGAGATGTGGGACCTAAAGCAAGACCAAAGCTTTTAAAAATAGTAAACATCAACTGGAGAACAGGACAAGCAATTTACACATGAAAAAGAAGCTATCATGGTATTCATTCCAAAGCAAGGAAAAGAAAGACTTGATCCGAGTACTGCAGACCAGTCAGCATGCACATTTGCATGGGCAAGTTAATTTAAGAATTGGTCAACAAGACTCATGTGGCATTTGCATGGGCAAGTTAATTTAGAATTGGTGACGAGAGAGCAGATGTGGCATTTGCATGAGCAAGTTAATTTAAGAATTGGTGAACGAGAGACTCATGTGGCATTTGGAAGGAAATCAAATGATAATGACAGAACAGAATGGCTTCCAATAACACAGATCAACAGGAGATTAAGTTACATACATTACCCAAGAAATCAAAGATGTTTTTCAAGAAAAGAAGCACACATTCACAGTGAGTAGATATGGACATTTTTTAGAGTCTGCACAAAGGACATTAAGATCAAGCTCCTCAGACTGAGCATAAGAGGACACCTATATAACTAGAAATGTCAGCAACTAGAAAATGAAACAGCCAGATGCAAGCACAAGGAAACAGCAGGAAGACAATGATAGAGGAAGGTGGTCCCACAAGAAGGAGCAATGTCTCCTACTCTCTTCCAAATTTGTATAAACAATATTATGGAGGACAGCCCAAAAAATATACTCCACAATGTATGCAGATAAACTGGCACTGTAGACAGAGTCAATAGCATTTTTTCACCAGAGTGGTTACCGGGTCCATATTTGGGGTGTAAAGAATAGAACCACTGTTACCTGTCACGCATGTCATAAGAGGCGACTAAGGAGGTTTGGATGAAATCGGATGCATGTGTCCTAAGCCTGTAGAAGTCTATGCGTTTTGGGGCCTACCAAACCAATGTGCAACGTATACATGTTCTTGACTAAGATCAAAGGTATCACATAGAGTGATTAAAATTGGTCGTAAAGAACGAACGCAAAGAAGAAAAAGAATAGCATTTATAAACTTCAGAATACAAGATACACTTGCAAAATGAGAAAACAGGGCAAAGACATGGTTTCTAAGCGTCAACATGAAAAAACCACATACGCAATCTTTCGTCTAACAAGATAACGACTGCAACACTAAAAATAAAAGATCACACACTTCCCACACAAATAAACCCGATACACTGGAGCATTATAATGGACTGCAGATTTTAAATATACAAAGCAGACAGATAAGGTTGAGAACAGGATTAGACAATAAATAGGAATGTTAAATACGCTGACAGGTATTAATTGGGGAGCATACAACAACACTTCAAAAAGGTTATATATATGGAGAGTGTGACCAATATTTAAGTATGAATCAAAGACTGGGTCACATCATCCAAAACACTGTTTAACAAAGAAAGTGGAACACAAAACGAAGCCACAGGCATCATCAATGAAACCATGAAATCCCTACCCCTATAGAGATTAGTCATCATCTTCTACCCAGAAGGGTAGAGATTTTCAAGAATTAACAGCAGACTTCTCTATCTGATGTTTTCATTTGAGGGTTGTTCCTGTCCAGTTCTATATCAATCAAGGACTGCTTAATGCTGTTTTCCCAGTGCACCCTTGGTCGCCCTGGAGGTCTTGATCTCCCATGCTTGTCATTGTGGTCGATCCTATACCATTATGTATATATGTCCAAACCATCACAGTTATGACTGTCCCATTCTAATCTGTAGTGTCTAGGTTATAAAATCATTGTGTATTTTCTGGTTATGAACTTTGTCCTTTCAACGTCATTTGTAGCCCCTTTCTTCATTACATCATTCTGAGGCTTGAAGGTGGCTTTCATGGGTTGTGATCATTGCCCGAGACTTGCACCAGTAAGTCAAGACTGGCACATATGTAGAGCTGTATACAGCTATCTTTGTTTCCTTTTCTATTTCTCTTCTACTGAGGAATCCTCTACTTACGGTCTGGAAGTGTCTCCCAGTCCCTATACTGACATTAGACACAATATCAGACCTTCAGTCAATGGAGGATATGAAGAGACATGAAAGTAATGGAGCAGGCAGATAAATACGAGAGGTAGCTGAATTGTCCTATGTACTTCTATAGAAGAGAAACTGTATGGTGGAGCTGAAATTCTGAAACATACTATATCAGAGATTTGGAAATCAAGTCTAAAATTAATGATACTCGCACAAGAAGAAGAACATAATCTAAACTTCTTCTTCGAACGCTCCATATTGATCACATGTTAAACACTCTTTGTGAGTTGTATGTGATTGTACGTTGTGTCAGTTATACGCATACAAGTAGGCCAGCACATTCGATTTCTGCTGTTTTTTATTTACTAGGGTAGCTTCCCTAGGCCCCTACCTCAGCTGCCTCTTACGACATGCCTTTTAGGTTGCAGTGTTACTATTCTTTGCTCCTCTTCGAACCCCGTAACACATGGGTGATAATCTAAACAGTAAAATAAAAAACTCTATGAAGTTGAAGTAAGGAGCTTGGCTCATGCTCCAACTGTGCCTGGTTTGTTTTGCAAGTAGTGTAATCAGGTTGTCTCTTTTTTTTATCTCTTAGTAGGTGAGACAGAGTGTCTAGTCCTATCATAAACAGACAATAAAACATATGCCATTCGTGTTAAAAAGCCCATGACAGTTCTGCAGAACATTTTGAAGGAGAAGGCTGTAAATAGTGTAAAGTCACTTTAAGAGATATTTAAGCAAGTGAGATATACTTCCTACAAAATCTACTATCACGAAATAACAGGGAGAGCAAACCAGAACAACAACACGCAGGCTGAAACTGGATACGTTGCTGAAGGATAAGCACCAGAGCTCCAAATGGCGCTGAATGATGTGACGTAAAAATACGCTCTTAGCAAAGGCTGTTTATATATCACAATAAGAATTATTAAAATGGCTGAAAAAGAACAATCGAGAGAGAGAGTGAGAGAGATCTCAGTAGGTGAGATCGAGTTCCTTGTCCTATCGGAGACGGACCATAAAACGTAGGTCCCCTGTTCAATTTGAGCATGTAAAAGAACCCTTAGCAATTCAAAATCGAACAACAACAAAAAAGGGTATGGGAATACCCTGTTTCAGAAAGGCGCTAAGATGGCAGTTTTGTTGTAAACATAGCAGAACATATTTAGGCTTCAATCACAAAGTTGACAGTCATAAAGAGTGATTCATAATTGAGCAAACCAAGAAGAATATTTCAGGATCATATGCGGCATCATCATTCAGAATCATACCTATAAATCATTACTTACAACTACTGGCAATTATACACATTAAATTATTAAATTACAAAAAAATTCCTTTTAATATCATACATATATATAAAATACATGCGCAACTTTACATTTTCTTCAAAACTATAATTTAGAGTGCACACTTTACTGTTACATACTCAGTTACTGATAGATACTTCAGGGTGCAACACTGACAGAGCTGATGATTATAATTCGCTGTCAACAAGCCCTAAATAGTAAAAAAGTGTAAACTCACTAGCAATATGTTGTTGCTTGGTATGGACCAAGCTATGATCGGATGATGACAAATCATGGAACAATCAGTATGAGTATCACTACTAAATCACTCAACAATCACACAACAATGACTGCAATCACCCAATGTTTCTATTCGTAAACAGTGATGTAATAGTTAAATAGAGCATATAAGTAAGTGTTCTGCAAAGTATAAGTACGTGAGATTATTCACTGAGCTATGTAGATGGAAAGTTGCAAGATAAAAAGAATTAAAGTGACAAAATGTGTTCACCAAAAACACAATGAGATACTCGTTAAAGTGCAACTAAACGGTGGCCATTTTTCTTGGTCAAATTGTTACATTCTATGAATAATAAACAAAGAACAGATAACAACGATATGGAACGCAACAATAATTACCAGTGAGTAAGATTTTCATGTGGCCATGTCTCCTTGACCCGTCACTAGTCATCTTGAAGCACAAAAGTAAAATTTAACATCCTGTGTATATGTAACTAATGTTAGGAATCCGACATTTTTTGCCCTCTTCACCGCTGCGACCCTAAAAATAGGTCGGTATGCAAATGTGAAGATCGTCACTTCCTTCATGACTCCATCACGTTACTTCTTAACTCACAACACCATTTGGGAAACCACCTTTCTATTTTGGGCCCTTCTGAAACCAAGATATATTTCTGTACGGCATATAAGCTGCATATACCTATGGTTGCCAGACATCCCGATTTTCCTGAACATGTCCCGGTTTTTAACGGAAAAATGTGGTGTTCCAAAAAATACTTTCGGGAAGTTCATTTGTTCATTTCTGGACGGTTTTTATCATCGTCGAATTGTCGAACGAAAGTTGCAAAATTTGAAAGTTGGTAGAAAGCAAAAATTTCACAGGCAGCTAAGCAACAGATGATCAACATCATTTTATACCTACTTTGTATTACCAAAGCCAAACATGGACAATGAGCAAAGAGCAGGCACAAAAAATAACTACATGTGAAATGTGTTGCCTGCGAAAAGTTACCAACAAAACCAGAAAGGACAGAGTCACCAACATCAGCATAAGAAAGAAAGTTGACACAGAACCTTGCTTGAATTACATTGAGAAACAAAGAATGAAATGGTTTGGCCACTTAATAAGAATGCATCCAAACTCCACAGTACACAGAGTCTTCTACAACAGAACATCGGGAAAGAAGGCGAGAGGAAGACCACGAAAAAGATGGTTAGATTGCATAGCAGAATCCTGTGAAAGAGCAAAAATAACAACCACCATAGCCACCAGAACAGCGCAAGACAAAAACATAAAACCACGACACTGGGCAGCAACCCGGTAATAGTGTGACGACACAAGAAGAAGAAGAAGAAAGTAGAAAGCTGAATCAAACCAGCATAAAAACAAACAGGGGACACAAAATGGAGTGCAAATAACTTCAACAACACCCCCAAGAAGAGCAGATCACTAAAGAAGGTAAAGGAATAAATAACATCGTAAAACATACTTCTTTGCAGACGACAAATCATTAATTGTCACATTAGAAGAACAATTACAAGACCACATGACTATCTTACAACAAACATTTAATATGCAAAACAGAAATAATGACAATAAACAACAAAGAAATACCAAAAAAATCAAAATTGGAAACCAAACCTTAAAACAAGTGCATAACTTGTAGACCATACGGAATATAATATCACCAGCTGGCATATCACAAGTGAAAATCGAAAAAATATGTAACAACGTAAATAAATTTATTGTGCAGATTACATAAAAACTGAACAACAGATACGTGTCAATAGACATAACAAGAGCCCGATATAACATTATATTTAAACCATCCCAGTGCTGACAATGTCGAGCATGAACAATGACATCAAAAGACAAGAAAAATAACAAAAACAGAACGTCCGAATGGTTTCCGGGACCCAAATCAGGTGTCTAAAGAATTGAACGACACTTGCCGGCCACACATGTCGTAAGAGGCGTTTAAGGAGGTTGGGAGAAGAGCTAGCTACCCCACCCCGTAAAAAAAATACTAGATAGCTACATAAACTACAACCAGCGAAATTCATAACTCGTCACCCGAGAAAGACGAAGAATCCCGCAAGGAAGGACTCACGGTGCGACCTGATGAGGCGGGAGTTAGAAACGGAATGCAAGAAAATGGGGAGAGAGTGGAGAGATCTGGAAAAGGTGGGCTTGGTAAACTTGAGTTATGCCTTCCTAAGTGTGAAGAAGAAGAAGAAGAAGAAGAAAACAAGAGAAATTAGATTTGTGAGGGGAATACTCAATGTATCAAGAAGAAGAAACAATCGGATATTAAGGCTCAAAGTGAGTTCGGTCACATAACACGATTAATAATATACAACAACACGCAATGATACACATTGTAAACGGAAACAGGGGGAGAGGACGGACATGCAAGCGCTGGACTGATGAAATAGCAGAATTCCTTTATCGTACCTCTACACCATAGATTCCCAAACTTTTTCGGCCCACCGCCCACCTTGCACGATATTAACTTTGTAACGCCCCCACCGCCCACCTTGCACGATATTAACTTTGTAACGCCCCCCCCACCGCCCACCTTGCACGATATTAACTTTGTAACGCCCCCCCCACCGCCCACCTTGCACGACATTAACTTTGTAACGCCCCCACCGCCCACCTTGCACGACATTAACTTTGTAACACCCCCACCGCCCACCTTGACGACATTAACTTTGTAACGCCTCCCCACCGCCCACCTTGCACGAATTACTTGTACGTACCTCCACCGATTGCCCAAACTTTCGTAACCCACCGCCCACCTTGCACGACATTAACTTTGTAACGCCCCATCCCTATTATAACTGCTTGCCAATCCCCCACCCACATATATATACATGCTCTATTTTCACTTTGACATAGAAAATTTACATATATTCCCGTCATACATGATCAATTTTCAAACGATTATATACATGTAATAGAAAATTGATGAAAAAAAGAATCGTGTAAGATGAGCATAAGATGAATTAAAATGCAGAATTTAAATTTTAATGATTATTCACTCTCAAAATCACGGAAAAAACTCCCCAAATGCTTCTGAACCCACCATCGCCCCCTGGGAATTCAGCGCCCACGGGAGGCGGTACCACCCACTGTGGAAAACGCTGCTCTACACAAACATGAACACCTCTATATGAACATGTACCACCTCCATATGAACACCTCTGTATGAACAAGTACTACCTCTATATTAGCACATTTATATAAACACCTCTCACGCACTCTATAATTAACATCGACACCGCAAGGCTGCAAGAGGAACAAGATGAGATGCAACTCTTTCTTGCTGCCATTGGCAATCAATTGTTGATTAAATGCTGCACTCTTATAACGTATGCTTTTTATAGATGATAATCTTCGGGCTATTAAGGTTGAGACATTTCTTCTTCTTACTCTCTCTCTCTCTCTCTCTCTCTCTCTCTCTCTCTCTCTCTCACTAATTCCATATCAACCATTTTCTTTAGATGTTTTCCATATTGCCGCAGTTAGAAAAGAATTTTCACAACTAAAGGTATCTAACTTTGAAAAATGTAACCAGCTGTAAACTTGTTGGAGTTAATTCCCATATTTACAGTGGACTACTTTTGAGTATTGATTAGTTGCTTCCCTTGTGGTACTTTTAAAAAAACATAACGTATTCTCATCTTATTAGTCTTTACCCTGACAGTGAAGAAGTACTAGAAGACGTTGAAACTAGACACACTCTACTTTTTCTTTTTCGTTCACTTTGCATCAAGCACTTATCAAACCACTATTTTGTCTTCTTTTGATCATTTCTTCTCAAGGTGTGTCCACCATCTCTCCATCTACTTCTTATAACAGTTGTTACTAGTGGTTGACCAGACATTTCTCTGATTTCATCACTTCTACTGAATTCGTCCCATTTTATATTCATTTTTTTCGCAGACATCTATTTTCAAATGCATTCATCTTGCTTTCTATATCTTTAGTCATTTTCCAACTCTTGTACATACATTAGTCAACAGTATCGATCTTGTATATAGTTAGTCAGGTAATCTATTGTTACAAGTTTAAAGTCAAAAGTAATCGATTTTTACATATATTAGTCAGGTAATCGATTTTGTACATACAGTAGTCAAAAGTAATCGATTTTGTCATAATTAGTCAAGGTAATCGATTTTGTCTTAATAGTGTAAAAAATAATGGATTGTACAGACATAGTCAAAGTAATCGATTGTGTACATACATTGTTTAAAGTAATCGATTTTGTACATACATTAGTAAAAGGTAATCAATTTCGTAACGATTAGTCAAAAATCAGTAGAAGAGTTCTGGTATAGAACAAAGTAAATAACTGTTAGGAAGATTCGGTATGAACAAAGTAAATAACTGTTCAGGAAGAAATCCACAGAAGAAGATAAATGGATAGGACACATGGTGGGAAACACCGACAATAGCTTTACATCATGCACTGAACTGGAAACCCACGGGGTAAAACGGAAAAGTGCCAGACCAGGAACACATAGAGAAGAAACTGGACAAAACATCGAACAACAATCTCAGTTGGGTGTCTGAAAATTGTCAGAACAGGAAAGATGGAAGACTATCATTTTTTCCCATCGCTTGGCTTTTCCGTTTCGGCTCGGTGCCATGGACATCGTAATCCCTTCGTTCGGTGCCACGAACACATGATAAATCTGGAAATCTGTGGCTCTTTCTGCCATCCGACGAATTGAACCCGCAACACAGAGGGATAGTCACCCGTAGTCCAACAGATACGAACACGCTGGGCAGACGGGCGAGACTATCATTCATGACCTATGCTTCTAATGTGGAAAAAGGGCTTAAATAACGGCAAACAATCCGGTAACGTGGTCAACATCACGTCAGCAGTCCTTGTTTCCTAGTGTTTCTCTGGTAATCAATTGGTAAATAACGGCAAACGATCGGTAACGTGGTCAACATCAC
Source organism: Arion vulgaris (assembly GCA_020796225.1). Lineage (NCBI taxonomy): Eukaryota > Metazoa > Mollusca > Gastropoda > Stylommatophora > Arionidae > Arion > Arion vulgaris. The sequence continues at coordinate 5,227,598 of CM036757.1, forward strand.
GTCAGCAGTCCTTGTTTCCTAGTGTTTCTCTGGTAATCAATTGATAAATAACGGCAAACGATCGGTAACGTGGTCAACATCACGTCAGCAGTCCTTGCTTCCCAGTGTTTCTCTGGTAATCAATTGGTAAATAACGGCAAACGATCGGTAACGTGGTCAACATCACGTCAGCAGTCCTTGCTTCCCAGTGTTTCTCTGGTACTCGAGTGAGCCTGTCTATCTAAGAGTCGTTACTGTATACAAAACATTAATTACACATCCACTATGCAGTGGTATTGAAGCTGGACCATGCGTCTAAGAAGTGGTTTAACTAGCCCCTACGCTATATTACTGCTTTCATAATAAAACATAAACTGTCGTTGCCGTCTGTAGTAGCGCTTTTAGGGCAGTGTAGGACAGTGGGACGGAACCTGCGGGATTTAATGGCCGAATGGCTAGTGCAGTCGCCGCGAAGCTGTAAAGGTTAAGATTTTTTCATTTATATCCACAACGGAAAAAAATCCTTGGTCTTACCGTGAACTGAACACAGGTCTCCCACATGAGAGCCGCGCACTAATCTATTCGGCCAGACGCTACTGTGCTTTCATAATAACCAAGGTAACAACTAAAAAATGACGTGAGCTGGTAGATAACTCCTCAAATATTTTATTTTCGCTTAATATAAGGGTTGCCGTTCTTTGCCCAATATCTTGTTCTATTATTTCTAATATTGACATTTCGGGGTGAGGGGTCTAGGGGGAGATTGTCTGCATTGCATTAGGCCTTCCTACATGGCTTGGTCCTCTACTACAAATGGCAGGGTAACTGTCGCGAGTATGCACAAAACACTAACTCCGTATCTCGAACAGCACTCTTAAGAGAGAGAGAGAGAGAGAGAGAGAGAGAAAGACAGAAGAAGATAGACAGAAAGATAGAAAAAAGACAGAGAAGAGAGAAAGAAGAAGAATAGATAAAAAAAAGAGCAGAGAGAGAGAAGGAGAAAAAAGAAGAAAGAGAGAAATGTAACATGGTTTGAACAAATAATGTAGAATCCTGCGAGTAAGAAAGAAAGAGAGAGAAGAAAGAGAGAGAAATGACTAACATGGTTTGAACAAGTATGTAGAATGTCTCCTGCGAAGTAAGAAAGAAAGAGAGAAGAGAGAAGAGAGAGAGCAAAAATGAGAAAAAAAAGAGAGAGAGAGAGAGAAAGGACTAACATGGTTTAAACAAATAATGTAGAATGTCTCCTGTGAAGTAAAAGTTCTCTCTGAAGAAGAAGACTGCCCATCTCGTGGTATTCTCTCACCGCTACAATAAGTTATCTTGTTCTTCTGAGATTGCCTACCAGCATTGCTCCCTTTGTCACATCGAGCCAACCTTCTGAGATTTGAAAGGAATCTCCTCCATCAGGGAAAGAGTCATATCAAGATCCACCACTATAAAAAATAATAACAATAAAAACTATTGTTACTTCCTGTAATACCGCTTGTTAGGACAGTGTGGGACATGGAGGACGTGAGCATGAGGAATTTAATGCTGACATTTGCTAGTGCGAGAGGAGTGTTTGACGAGTAGATTAGATCGCGGCTCCCATGCCGGAGACCCGTGTTCGATTCACGGTAAGGTCAAGGATTTATTTTCTACTGTGGACATAAATAAACAATCCTAACCTGAACAGCTTCCCGGTGACTGTACTAGCCATGCGGTCATTAAATTTCTCAGACTCTCCCTCCACCTGTGCTACGCCGTCCTAAAAAGTGGTACTACAGGAAGTAATGACAGGTTTTTTGGGGGGGAAAATCTGGCCAGCAATGGCGGAATGCGGGAGGGCCATTCAGAGTCAGAACTGTTTGATTCTGAACACGACTTTGCTAGAGCATTTTCGCCATGTTTGGTCTGATATTTTCCAGTTTCGTTTGCCGAGCTACTGAGTTAGTGCTTGAGCAACGCTGTGAGCTATGACTGTTACATGGAATGTTTTTTGCTGTGTCAACCATGCTTTTGTTGTGTGTATTCAGAAAATGGTGGACAGCGGTTATGACGAACAAGCTCAATCTGCCGTATGCAGTTATATTGCGAGTGCTGAAAGCTCGATTTTGTCATGATTGATGTTCCCTTCGACAAGAATTGCAATTCAAGTGATGAACAGTTTTGTGTTGCTACATTAGCGACGGCCATATGTATTTTATGCGAAGCAGGTTGCTTTTTGTGGCGGTACGCGGCTGTTTCATTCTGGAATTAGTTCACACAGGAAACATTTCACAGTTGTTAGCATTTCGTGTGATTTTCATTGGCACAGGAACGGAGTAATTATGGGGTGACCCATTGCAGTGAAGTTGGAACCGTACTTATGAACTATGAACTAGGACAGTTTTTAAAATTTTTTTATTTGCTAGTGGAGTCACAGCGAAATTGTCCAGGTTAGGTTTTTTTTTACATTTTCCGCGACAGAAAAAAAAAACTCATTGACTTTACCGGGGTTCGAATCCGGGTCTCCTAAATGGGAGCCCGCGCTGTAATCAGTTCGGCCAGACGCTCCTGCTCACTACTAAGCAGTGAAAAGTACAAACTAAACCACCTGGCACCACCAAGAAACAAGTACAACAACTCGTACTCCATTGCACGATTGTAAAGAACAATAACAGTTGGTATTAGTTATCTTTGACAACATTCCTATGATCAATCAAATGTGATATCATGCCTACAGTATAAATTCTTCTTCTTCTTGTGTTCGCCCTCAATGAATTCAGGCGTAGTCATACCACATGGTATGACGCTTCTGACTTATTTTTGCGTGAATGCCTGCTTTCATTTTTTTATCAGTGTCTCCCACCATACATGCGTGTCTTCTCCGAGTTCAGAGGTACAGTACACCTTCATATGTGGTACTTCAAAGTGAACACTGTCTGTTTGTAAAGTTGAACAGTTACTTGTCTCTACACCTGTAGACATGTACAGAGTGATATGATGATAGTCCTCATATATCTTTCTTATTCTTCTGCTATCAACTTCTGCTATGCGACTACTCCGGTATGTGTCATGAACAAGGCGGCGCGCTTGAGATCTTCACCGGTCCCCCATAGTTTGTCCTGTAGGGTTGTTTCTGTTGGCCAGATCTCCATTCTCACACTGCTCAGATTGTGCAGTCTTGCAGGATGTGCTCTGGGGACTGCTTGGGTGCTCCACATGTGCAGGCTGCCGAGTCCCAGAGACCCATTCTGTGGAGGTGTGCTTTGAGACTGCAGTGTCCCGTTCTAAGTCTGAAGGCTGTGGTCTGTGCTTTTCTATTTAATATGTTTATACTGTCATGCTGTGAGTTATATCCCTCATACAACTGATAACTGATAACAAATTTGTGAACTATTGGATAATATGCAACGGATACAGCAGAAATGAAGAAATTCACTTCTTACATGGCACAGAATATATAGAATCGGATCATATATTCATAACAGCTCTAAAATGTTTGATATGTTCTGTGCCATGTAAGAAGTGAATTTCTTCATTTCTGTTGTATCCTTTCTTCTTCTTCTTCTTCTTTGCGTTCGTTCTTTACGACCAATTTTAATCACTCTGTGATATGTTTGATATTTGCCAAAAACGTGTATACGTTGCCCTCTATGGGTATATGTTGCATGTATTACATTCTTATGCTTCTTAGTACTTTCTCTTCCATGCTTTGTAATCTATATGGGTATATGTTGCATGTATTCAAGTTATATATTTACTAGATGTTTCATTGTTTCTTTTCTATTTCTAGTTTTTATGTGTGTTTTTGTGTTACATTTATTTCGTTATTCGTTTTTATTCCAGATTTTCCTTAGATACGTTGGTATTTGGTAGTCCATTTGTGTTTCATTTTAATTTGTCACTCCTGTTTGTTCGTTTGCTTGATAAAGGCCTTGTTGGTCGAAACGTTGCTGTTTATCGTCACTGTTTATGTCTTTTGTAAAACTATAGTACTTTGTTTGTACGTTTTTCACTATTTACCAAGTTTTACTGCAGTCTTCCCCCTATTTCGATATACGTTGCCCATTGGTTTTGAAGGCCCCTAAACGCATAGACTTCTATACTTTTAGGACACATGCATCCGATTTCAGCAAAACCTTATTAGTCGCCTCTTACGACATGCGTGGCAGGTAACAGTGGTTCTATTCTTTACAGCCCAAATTTGGGCCCCGGTAACCACTCGATAAAGACCTTTTGGTCGAAACGTTGCTGTATATTGTTTTTTTAATATTTGGTAAAGCGACAGTACTTTGTTTGTATGTGTTTCGCCATTGTTACATAGTTTTACTGCAGTCTTCCTTTATATCGGATAATATGCATACACTTTGACCGTAATTCTAATACGTCTATCCTACATGCCTTGAGAACTTAATGGGACGCATCGTACTCACGTTCTCGACACAGACCACACAGATCACAAAGAGTAGTTAACTTGGTTGATAAGAACGAACGCAAACAGACAAACAAACAAACAAACACAGCAACAGAAAGCTCTAGAAAAAAAGACAGGTGTTAGAAAGAGTTGCTAGGATACTATCTGTCGAAAGTACAAGCTTTAACACCTGGCACAGGTGAACAAGAATCAAAACATACACAACATCACGATGGCATACAAACAAATAAACATCTACAATTTAATGCTAGTTTCCATGTCGAATTTTCCAGTTCCTTCATCGAATCTACTTTTACCTTCATCAGCAGGAAACCTGATCTTCTTATTTTAATAATAGTTTTATCCAAATTGTAAGCCCGTCTGCCCAGCGTGTTCGTAGCGCGATGGACTACGGGTGACTATCCCTCTGTGTGTGCGGGTTCAATTCCGCGGGATGGCAGAAAAAGCCACAGATTTCCCAGATTTACGGTGTCCATGGCACCGAACCGAAGAGCTGAAAAGCTCAAGTGCTTCTGGATCGGAAAAAAAAAATCAAAATTGTAAATGTAAGCTGTTACTTCAAATGAAGAAGTTGTAGTCAAAGTTAAGATAGGGGAGTCCGACTCATTTTATTTAGTTCGCCCGCTGTGAATTCAGGCGAAGTCATGGCACCGAATATGAAACTTTTACAGATTGTGCGTGAAGGTTTACTTTTCTTATCACTAGTATCCATCGACATTCAGGCGAGTCTTACTTCGACTGCTGGGGTACTTGTAATTCAGATCCATCCCCAAGTGGGATCGCGAGAGAGAGAGAGAAAGAGAGAGATCCCGAAGTAAAAGATCAGGAAACATGTAGCCCAACAATGTACCGTGTGCGAACTGAAAATCTGGTTAGCCCAAGTTGACCTCGAACCTTGGAACTAGCACAGCAAGGGTTTACTATTGAAGTGTTTTATCAACTACGCTATCGCCGTCCTGTTTTAATTTTGTGTGGTTTTTTTTTCGATCCAGAAGCACTTGAACTGAAAGCTCTTCGGCTCGGTGTCATGGACATCGTAACCCTTCGGCTCGGTGCCACAAACACCGTAAATCTGGGAACCTGTAGCTTTTCTGCCAGTCCGCGGAGTTGAACTCGCACTTACAGAGGACTTGTCACCCGTAGTCCAAGGCGCTATGAACACGCTGGGCACGCGGGAAATTTTGTGTCGTAAAGGCTAGGTGCTCGTCTCTAGTGACACAGATACCAGGTTCGCTCCCTCGTGAAACCATTTGGATATTTTTCCAGAGATCCTTGATCTCAGTGTAGGTGAGATCGAGTTCCTAGTCCTATCGGAGATGGACGATAAAACGTAGGTCCCCTGTTCAATTTGAGCACATAAAAGAACCCTTAGCAGTTCAAAATCGAAAATAGCAGACTGGAAAGCCACTGCACGGGCAAAATTCATTTTTAAAAAGTAAAAATAAAATTCCTACAAAAATATCTTCAAAATTACATCAGGACCTCGCCGGTGCTACGGAGTTCGTGCACTGCAGCTGAAATCTTCCTGTGTAAGATAGAGATCGGAGCACATGTGGTTACTCACCGAAGTGCTTTTTCTTCGAACGCTCCATATCGACAACTCTGTGTGATGTGTATGTGATCTGATCCTAAGAACGTTTGTACGTTGTGCTAATTATGCGCTTAGAGGTAGGCCAGCACATCCGATTTCTGTGATGCTTTTTATTTACTAGCGTAGCATCCCTAGGGCCTACATCAGTCGCCTCTTACGACATGCATTGTAGGTTGCAGTGGTACTATTCTTTGTTTCCCCCTCGGGCCCCGGCACCACATGGGCGCCACCAAAGTTGATGGTTCTATCAATCAATCAATCAATCAACTTTTGATTCTCTACAAATTCAATCTTCTTCTTCTTCTTTTTCTTCTTCTTGCGTTCCCACGATATGAATTCTGATGTAGTCATGAAGACTGTTTTGGTGCGTCTGACTGATTTTTGCGTCAATGCTTGTTTTCATATTATTAGTGTCGCCAGAAATACAGGCGTACCTTGTCCGGTTTCAGAGGTTATTCATTTCTTATTTCTATATTTGTTGGCGAACACGCTCTGATATAACCAATAAAAGCCTTGTTCTCTCTCTCTCTCTCTCTCTCTCGCACGCGATCCCCCTTAGACTGATGTACCAGATGTCCCCATAAATCTCAATCATTTAGAAATATGATTCATGCAGCCTAAGAATGGGTGTAAAAGTAAAGGAACCCTTTCATACCTCGTGGTATATAGGTCAATACAGTGTTAACTTGTATTTTTCATTGACCGCCGGCACACGATGGGTGATGTGGTCAGCATCCCACCGGCCGCATTTACTTTCCCAGAGCATGTCTGGTACCCAGTTGAGGCTGGGTCGACCTGAGAGCCGTCGTAGTAGGGAAAAATTCTACGCACACTGGGAGCTGAACCCAGACCACCAGCCTTGCGAAGCGAGTTCACTAACAACTACGCTACAGCGGCTTTCCGAATGGGTGTAGTTCGTCACATCTTTAGGGCCATTTTGAGCCCTGGTGCTTATCCTTCAGCGATGTGTCCGATTTTAGCAAGCGTTTACTAGGTTCGCTCTCCGTCAGCCTTGGCTGTCCCCCAGGTTGCTATTTTCTTTTAGGGTAGTTACCCTGAGACAGTGAGCGTATGTAGCTCAAGCGATAGTGAGCTCGATCACAAACCCAAGAGTACCTGGTTCAAACCACACCATGAGCAAATTTGGAAACAAATTCGTTTCCGTGGAATTTTTACAAAAGGTAAAAATAGACCTCACCGTTCAGAAAACAATGGCAAAATACTGAACGTATAAGTGGGGCCTAGAAAATCACCAACTCGTTTACTGTGGTTGGTTGCTACGTCCTGTAAAAGATATACAACGATTTTCATTTCTCACCCTTAGACAAACTTCCCTTCCGGGATGTTGAACGTCATCTGCCCAGGTTACCAGTCTTTGTTTGGACTACTTGGTTTGCCTGCCGTCCAGTTTTGTGTAGGGTTTGATCCGCAAAAGCCTTGTTCTTCTGAGGTTGAAAATAGCGCGCTGTTGTGTCTTCTTCTTCTGTTAGCTCCCCATGAAGCATAAAGCATCAACAAATTTCCTCCAACCAGATCTGTCTTGAGCAAGTCAGCTTAGTTCATTCCAAAAAGGGGAAGACAGCAGTAAAACTTGGTAAAATAGCGAAACACGTAAAACAAAGTACTATAGTTTTACAAAATACAGAAACAGTAACATCATCATCATCATTAATCCTCTCCGCTCCTCGTGGAGCATAGGGCCTCAACAGTTGTTCGCCACTCTTCTCGGTCTCTGGCTGTTCTTTTTATGTTCTCCCAGGTCAATTGAGCACTCTTCAGCTCCTCAGTAAGACCTCGTCTCCAAGTCTGCTTAGGGCGTCCTCTTTTTCGTTTTCCTGCGGGTTCCACTCGAGCACCTGTCTAGTGACACTCGACTGTGTCTTCCGCAAGGTATGGCCTATCCATCGCCATCTTCTCCTCTTGACCTGTGTCATCATAGGTTCCTGCCCTGTTCTTATCCACAGATCCGTGTTTGTAACTCTATCATACCATCTCAATCTGAGAATCCGCCGCAAACATCCGTTGACAAAGGTCTGGATCTTATTTGTATTTGCCCTAGTGACTCGCCAAGTTTCCGAGCCATACAGCAACACCGACTTCACATTTGAGCTGAAAATCCTGAGCTTTGTTTTCGTGGAGATGGCAGCGGACTTCCACACCATGTGCAGGATCGCAAAGGCCTGTCGGGCCTTCTTAATCCTAGCATTAATGTCCTCATCTGTACCTCCTGATCTGTGATCTTACTTCCAAGGAGACAAATTCATCCACATCTCCTATGTCCCTTCCCTCAATCCGTTTTGGGATCTTGCTGTATGTTGTTGCTACGCATTACTTTAGTCTTTTCTTGACTGATTTTAAGGCCGACTCGTTGTGCCGTTTGTGCCAGAGCATCCACTTTTCCTGCATGTCTTGTAGTCTATGCGAAAGAAAAGGCGAGATCGTCCGCAAAATCCAGGTTTTTAGCTTGACATAAGTGTCCACTGATCCCTTTTTTCCTCCATGAGGCCATTACCTTGTGGGTGGTGGGGAGGCTTAGTGCCCCAAAATGATACAGTGAGCTATGACGGCGGGAACTTATGTTCCCGGAAGGGTTACCCAAGCCGGAAAGGTCACTGAAGAGGGGACAGACGAAGCATCGTCTCCTGGTCCTCCAGGTTGGGGGTTGGGCTTGGGACTAACGATCCCATCCTTTTAAAAAAAAAATTAAAGTTACGGAAACAACAACAAACATACAACCTATCTACGGGCATGAATGGCTACCAGAGTCATTGACTCACATGACTGGAAGTGGTGAAAGCGAAAGGAAGCTACTTTCATGAGGACGGAAGTCCTGAATGCCAAAACCAAGACCAGAATTGGATGCTGGAATGTAAGAACAATGTACGAAACCGGAAACTATCACAAATAACAGCAGAAATGAGAAGATATAATCTACATATCCTAGGGGTTAGCGAGAGCAGATGGACAGGAAATGGAGAAGTACCACTGCAACAGGTGAAACAGTCCTTTTTTCGGGACGAGACGATGACCTACACCATGAAGGAGTAGCAGTAATCCTAAGAAAAGGCGTGGAAAGTGTCTGTTAGAATGGAAACCTATCAGAAGCCGCTTGATTAAGATCAGGCTAAAGGGGAAGCATACAAACATCACAATCCTACAATGCTATGCGCCAACCAATGATAGGAAGATACAAAGAAAGACTCGTACTACGAAAACCTACAAGCAGAATTAGACAAGTCACCATCCCATATGTTATCATTGTTATGGGAGATCTAAATGCGAAGGTCGGACAAGACAACACGCATAGTTATAAAACCCATGGGAAAATATGGATGTGGTATGGATGAACGAAAATGGGGAACGTTTAGAAACTTCTGCAGCATGAACAATCTCGTTATAGGGGGAAACCCCTATTTCATTTAGATATCCACAAATTAACATGGTATTCCCTAATGGCAGAGAAAAAAACCAATGACATAAAATGATCAATGGCCCCTGAGACTTACAGATGTTGTAGTCAAGAGGTAGATGTTGGTAGTACCACCACCTAGTCACAGCTTATGTCAAACTTAAACTAAGAAAACAGACAACAGAAAATTTCCCAAAAGGGGTTTCGATGTGATAGACTAAAAGACACGGAAGTAAGGGATAAGTTTATAATACAGATAAAGAACAGATTCCAAGCCCTAGAAAGTAATGAAACTACGGATGAAACTGAAAACATAGATAGAACATGGGACAACATAGCATCTATATATAGCAAGAGCAGGAAACATGTCTAGGGTACCGCACAAAGAAAAGAAAAGAATGGATAACCCCAACAACATGGAAAATAATAGACAGCCGAAGAATATTAAAAGAAATTTTAGAAGCAAAGTCCGAAAGACGGGAAAGCAAGATACCAAGAACAGTACAAAAGCGCAAGTAAAGAAATCAAACGGGCTGTGAGAGCCGACAAAAGAATGTATGTTTAAGACCTGGCAGTACAGGCAGAAGAAGCAGCAAAAAAGTGTATCAGGGAACAGTGTACAAAATTACAAAGCTAATAAGGGGGAAACATTACAGAAGATCAAATCCCTTCATAAAGGATAAGAATGGAATACTATTGACAACGGAAAAGGAACAAGAAATACGATGGACAGAGCATTTTTAAGAATTGCTAAACAGACCACCTCCAACGGTAGTAGCAGACATACCAGAGCCAACAGAGGAATTAGAAATTGGCATTAAAACACCCAGCCAGGATGAGATCATTACAGCAATTGATCTCTTAAGAATAAAAAAGGCACCGGGGAAATGATAACTTAAACCAGAACTATTCAAAATAGACCCAGAATTTGCACAATATATTGCAACCTTTTTACTACTATAGGGAATCCCCAAAATAATACCTGATGCATGGAACAGAGGAGTAAATCACCAAGATACCCAAAAAGGGCTCCCTTGCCGATTGTAATAATTGGCGTGGAAAAACACTGCTTTCTGTCCCAAGTAAAATCTTAAGCAAATCATCGAAAACGATTACTGATGCTGTGGATAAGAAATAGAAAGGAACAAGCAGGTTTTCCCAGAGGACGGAGCTTATGGGCCAAATATTTGCTCTTAGAAATAAGAACAATGCACAGAATGGCAAAGCAAACTCTATATAACTTTGTAGATTTTGAAAAGGTTTGATAGCATACCCGGAAAGTCATTAGGTATCTTAAGATGGTATGGAATCCCACTGTGTTTTATAAATATTATGGGGTGTTACAGAAGTTTGCATGAGTGTTGAAACTTCAGAACTAAAGTTTGAATAAAAACAGGCGTGGGCAAGGATGTGTTATGTCAGCCCTATTATTCAACACTGTCATAGATTGGGTGATGCAAAACAACGGAAGATAAGGCAAGAGGTATTAGAGGTATCACATCCACTTGGAAGACCTAGATTTGAGATGACATCGCACTCCTATCTCACACATAGAGATATCCAGGAAAGACCTGGCCTTAACCAATATAGGAGATGGTTGGCTGAAAATAAATCAGAAGAAAAATGAAGTAATGACTCTGAACATAGCAACCCCAGCACCAGTCAAACTAGAAGGTAAAACCTCCGAGATACAACCGCTTTCACATACCTTGGAAGTGTTAATAGCAATGAAGGAGGCGCTGGATCTGACATTAAAACAGACTGAGTAAAGCACGAAGGTGCATTCATGACCCTTTCAGACTGCCTGGGAAATCTGCCCAATACAGCATCAGAACCAAGACTAGTATCTATAAAGCGGTCAACTTTGCTGTACGGATCGGAATGCTGGAGAATGACAGAACAGGATATGTCCAGACTCTCCGCCTTTCATACAACTTGTCTGCGAAAAATCTACGCGTGTACTGGCCGACTACTATCTCGAATCAAGAATTGCTTGCACGATGCCCAAAAAGAGAATATGGGCACATCATCCGAAGACGACGCTGGGGATGGATTGGGCATGTGATGCGCATGGAGCCTGGCCTGACATAAAAACTGCACCGAGATGGACTCAGAGGGTAGGCGAAAGCGTGGAAGACCCAAGATGACCTGGAGGAGAACGATAGAGAAGAGCGAAGGAAAAGAATCATAGCTGGAAACAAACAGAGGAAGGCCATGAACAGGGAAGAATGGTGTACGTTTGTTGTTGCCCTAAACCAGGGGGGAACAGGCCAAGAGAGAGAGGAGAAAGAGTATGTTTTTCCAGACCTGTCGTAGGCTGTGGGGTGACCCAATCAAGTAGCACCAAGAAGAGGGAGGGACAGAGGCATCCTGTCTAACACCAGTAGTGACCTGGAACTCCTCTGACGCTTCCATCATGAATAACCTGGCAGGAACCCTCACAGCTGCCTGATGATGTCGACAAAATCTTCTCGGCACCCCATAGTTTAGGGTCCCCACATTGATTTCCTACTAGCTGTCAAATGCCTTCTCAAAATCAACAGCACACGAGAGCGGAGCCTGCCACTCCATTGTTTGTTCCACTATGATTCTTAAGGTGGCTATCTGGGCATTGCAAGATCTATCTTTCCGGGAAACCGCCTGTTCGTCCCTAAGCCTCTGGTCTATAGCGTCTTTCATCCTGTCCAGAATAACCCTAGTGAGGACTTTGCTGGAATGGGGAGCAGCATGATCCTCTCCACTTGTCACAGTTTGACAAATTGCCATTCTTTGGCAGTTTCACGAGGAGGCCTTTCTTCCAATCTGCTGGTATCTCCTCCCTGTCCCACACCAAGTTGAACAATATGTGAGTGGTTTACCATCTCTTCTCCTCCCCCTCAGAGCCCGCTGATATTATCAACTCCTGCCGCCTTGCCCTTTTCAAGTTTTCAAGGCATTGCGGATTTCCGTTTGGATCTTTAAATTACGTTTATGTCCAGCGGGTCATACAAGGTAAACACAAAAACAAGTCTACAGTTTTCAAATAAGAAACAGTAAGATATACAGCAACGTTCGCAAGGCCTTTTTCAAGCAAACAATACAACAAGAATGACGAATTTCGGGAACACTACAAATGGACGATTACATATGGAAACATTCATACATATCTAATGAAAATCTGAAATAAAACAAAAACGAAATGAGTGAATCACAAACCAATGATGATCGCAGTCAATCTGCCCTGGAGAACCGTTTTATTTCGTTGTATGGCACCATGCGACCTCTTGACTCAACGCATTACATTCCTATGCTTCTTTGTCTTTCTCATCTCATACCTTGTAATCTATATGTGTATTTGCTTCATATATATAAGTTATATATTCATTTTATTGTTTATTGTTTCTCTTCTTTTCCACTTCTGGTTTTGTGTTTCACTATTTCGTTATTCGTTTTTATTCCCAGATTTTCATTAGATAAGTTTGAATGTTTCTACATGTAATCGTCCATTTGTAGTGTTCCCCGAAATTCGTCATTCTTGTTGTATTGTTTGCTTGATAAAGGCCTTTAGGTCGAAACGTTGCTGTATATCGTTACTGTTTCTGTATTTTGTAAAACTATAGTACTTTGTTTGTACGTGTTTCGTTATTTCATTCCATATCATTCCCGCCTCTTTTATTTCTCTGTGTACTTCTTTTTTGAAAGCTTATATCTACAACTTATTAACCATTCTCCGTGATTTCTATGTGATCTCGCTCGAGTGGTTACTGGGACTAAATTTGGGGTGTGAAGATTAGAATCACTGTTTCTCCACGCATGTAGTATAGAGGTGATTAAGGAGGTTTGGCTGAAACCGGATACACGTGTCCTAAACATGTAGAAGTTTATGCATTTAGGAGCCCACCAAACCAATGTGCAACGTGTACACGTTCTTGGCCAAGATCAAACATATCACAAAGGGTGATTAAAATTGATCATAAAGAACGAACGCAAAGAAGGAGGAGGAGGTATGTGATCTGAACCTAAGAGCGATTGTATGTTGTCCCAGTTATGCACTTAGAATTTGGTCAGTACATCCTATTTCTACGACGATTTTTATTTACTAAGGTAGCTTCTCTAGGTCCTACATCAGTCGCCTCTTACGACATGCCTTGTAGGTCGCAGTCGTAATATTATTTACTTCCTAGCGACCCCGGTACCACACTAGCGATTTCTCTGTCTAAAGTTCGTCTCTATGTCTTTCTAGGTTTTCTCACCCGTCTTTCCTCTCGGATTATATTTCAGAGCCACGTGTGGATTTCTGCATTTTTACTGTGTGTCACAACCACTTTCATCTCCTTCTTGTTATTTTCTGGTTGATATTATTGATGCCTGTGAGCTGGGTGATCTCAGTATTAATTATTCTTTTATCTCAACATACCGTGACTTATATTCCTTAAAAACCGCCACAAAAGCTATTAAAAAAACAACAAGCTTTCCATTCTTGTTCTCACTGTAGGGTCAAGGACACAGCGAACTCATTATTCCCAACCAACGAGAGTCAAGCCGGAAGGGTCAAACCTGGCGTCTGTCAGAGGCACGTTAGTTTGACGATTTGATTGTTTTTCTGTAGATGTTTATCTAGGCGCAAGTCAATTTTATACTAGGTACTGTTCTCTCTCCCTCTCTCTCTCTTTTTGTGTGTGTCTCATGTCTTTTTAACTCCGATTTGGACATAGACCCTCAACCAACTTATGCCAAGTCTTCCTATCTCTAGCTATCTCACGTAGCTCCAAGCTCTGCTGTACCTATGAAGTCGGAGAAGACTCGCCTGAACTGCGAGGGACACTGATGATATGGAAAGCAAGCCTTCAAGCAAAACTCAGTCAGAAGCACCATACTGGATGTCCTGACTGCGCCTGAATTCATAGTGAGCGAATGAGAAGAAGAAGAAGCTCTTCTGTATATTGTTAATCTCTGTCTCCAAATCTCTTTTCCGTGTATTTCTAGACCCCACACTCTTTCACTATCCGGGTGGGTTCCAGAAAATTGGTGAGACACAATGGGATCCCACATAAAATGATTACAGTTCGATGGCAGCACATCTGATAGTTTTGAGTTAAGAGTGGAGTCAAGCAGGGCTGTGTCCTTGCCCCACTCTCTTTGGTATCTTCTTCGCAGTCCTTTTGAACCACGCCTTATGGGACGCTGATGGTGATGTTTTCATCCGCACTAGATCTGATGGTTCACTGTTTAACTTGGCTCGCTTAAGAGCCAAGACAAAAACGACGGAAATACTTCTCAGGACCTCCTTTTCGCTGACGATGCTGCCTTAGTCGCCCACAGTGAGACTACACTGCAATGCCTAATCAATAATTTGTCAAGGCATGCGACCTATTTTCTGACAATAAGTGTCTCCAAAACAGTTGTATTATGTCAGGAGGTAAGACATCAAATATCACTTTAAATGGTAACCATCTAACACCAGTGCAAAAATTCTGCTATCTTGGGTCCACGGTCACTGCCAGCCTTTTTCTTGATGAAGAAATCAACGCTCGTATAGGGAGTGCGGCTACTACATTCGGCATACTATCAAAGCGAGCGTGGGACAACAAAAAAATTGACATTGCAGACGAAGACTCAAATATATCGAGCCTGTGTAATTAGTTCTTTACTATATGGCTCAGAAACATGGACAGCCTACTCAAGACACGAGGAGACTTAACATCTTTCACCTTCGATGTCTCCGCAAGATTATGAACATCAGGTGGTACGACAAGATAACCAACTCTGAAGTACTACAACGTGCAAATCTGCCTTCCATCATGGGCATGCTCAGCAGTAGACGACTAAGATGGGTGGGACATGTGAGAAGAATGGAAATTTATCGCATACCAAAACAAATGTTGTTCTGTGAACTTTCGGAGGGAAGAGGCACCAGGGCAGACCACTGCTCAGATATAAAGATGTCTGCAAAACCTCAATGAAAACTTTTCTATAGATCCCAGCACATGGGAGGGACTAGCTGATGACAGAGTTGTGTGCAAAGCCAAATTACGGAAGGGCGCAGAGTCTTTTGAGAAGAGACTTATGTACGAGCAAGAGAGAAAAGACTCAACAAGAGAGAAAAGCGAAAACTCAGAAGTTGTCACAGTAAAACACTTGCTATTGACCGTCTGTAAAGTTGTCAGTAAAACACTTGCCTATTGACCGTCTGTAAAGATGAAAAGGGCCATATATAATAATAAGATGAGAACAAGGTGTTTTGGTAAGAACCAGGAAGCAGCGGAAGCAACGAATATGATCAATAAATAAAAAGTGTACAAGTAGTATGAGCTTCCGAAAAACCTAATAGAGTAGCATATGTAGATATGAAATGTAGAGTTTTTTCATGAGAGTAAACTAACTAAACTTTGAAATGTTATGTTAGGGATCGACGGCATGACACATTGGGTATTCCCATTCGTGCTCTGTCCTCCACGCTGCAGAGCCACCTAAAGTCTATTGCTCACCGTACCCATGAGAAGTTGATTACTATACGCACTTTTGAAATAGAAACAGGAGTGCGGTAAGGATGTCTTCTATCACCTTTGTTGTTCTTACTGACTACAGACTGGATTATGAAGGCAACAGAAACAGTACAACTTTTTATAATAACTGTGTTAAAGGTCAACTTAAAAGAAATAGAGTTTACAACCATGACTAAAGTCGTGAAACATTGAAGAACATGTTAGGGCATTAACCCTACCTGAGTAGAAGTCTCTCCCCATTACAGTATAAGAAAAAGAGTGAAGATTCATAAATCCTGGGAATCGAAGAAGAAGAAGAAAAGAAGAAGAAGAAGAGGACACCCATGACTAAAGTCGGAAGCATTCTTCTTTTCTTTTTTCTTCTTTGCGTTCGTTCTTTACCACCAATGTCAATCACTCTTTGTGATATGTTTGATCTTTGCCAAGAACGTGTATACGTTGTAACATTGGTTTGGTAGGCTCTAAACACAAGACCTCACACGTTTAAGACATGTGCATCTGATTTCAGCCAAACCTCCTTAGTCGCCTCTTACAACATACGGTAGGTAACAGTGGTTCTATCTTTTACACCCCAATTTAGGCCCCGGTAACCACTGGGCGTGTCTGAAGTAAATGGGAGACGGATGTTGATCATATCAACCATCGTGTGTCGACAGTCAATAAAAAACACGGGTCTAACACCGTTATGACCCAGTATACATCTGCATAAGGGTAGATTGCAGTAAAACTATGTAGGTGGCGGAAAACGTACAAACAAAGTACTGTAGTTTTACAAAATACAAAAACAATAACAATGTCCGGCAACGTTTCGACCAAAAGGTCTTTATCAAGCAACAGATACAACAGAAGTGAAGAAATCCACCTCTAAATACAACATATAGAACCAGAATATATATTCCGAACGGCCCTAAAAAGATTGACGTCAGAACTGATTAACCGCACCATGGAGAGAGAGAGAGAGAGAGAGAGCTGTTGAGATACATGATCGCATAACCAGACAAACATGAAGTTTGATTGAGGAAACAAATGTTGGAAAACACCCGGAAACGACAGAGTGAAAAAGACAATGGTATTTCTGTAGAAATAAAACAGCATCATAATCCTTGTAACAACTTTGCACTCCCTTCCCCCCCACCCCTTTCCTCCCTACCAATTATGAATACGGAAGTTTGATTTGTTAAATATGTAAATGTGTATGTGTGCTCCTTAGTTCAGCAACAGCGTGTGACACGCCGATGTATTCAGTTGAACATGTTCTTCAATGTTTTACGACCACCCGAGTGGTTACCGGGCCCAAATTTGGGGTGTAAAGAATAGAAGCACTGTTACCTACCATGCATGTTGTAAGAGGCGACTAAGAGGTTTGTGAAATCGGATGCACATGTCATAAACGTGTAGAAGTCTATGCGTTTAGGGGCCTACAAACCAATGTGCAACGTATACCCGTTCTTGGCAAAGATCAAACATATCACAAAGAGTGATTAAATTGGTCGTAAAGAACGAACGCAAAGAAGAAGAAGGAGACTTCCCAGTGTTTTTCCTAGTACCCAATTAAGGCTGAATCGACTCACAGCCAACTCTAGATAACTTTATAAGTTTATAGTTGACTCTTGTCACAGCCAACTCTAGATAACTTTATAAGTTTATAGTTGGTTCTGGTCGACCTAAGAGCGTTACGGTTGGACAAATATTCCAAATCCACTGTGTATTTGAACACAGACCACTAGCACAAGCAGCGAGCTCACTAACAAATACACCACTTAAACGTTTGTTTAAGATGTTTTCATTATTCTCTTGTACGTAGAATGACATGGAACATCACGAAATGTGTCTAGAATAGTTTCTTCTTATAAAGTTCTACATCTCATATGTATTAACAATAAAAACTCCCAGTGATTTTATAGCATATTGGTGTGTTTCCCTCAGTGTGTCGCTACTTTTACACAGTTTGGGAACCACTGCCCGAAACAAGAAAGGTGAAACTGTTGTTCATTAGCCAGAAAGAACGTCGACTTTCTTCTCTCTCTTTTGCTCCCTCTCACACACCCTCTCTCATTCTGACACTCTTCTCCCATTCTGGCGGAATGAAACCTTTTTTCTGTCGTTCCCGAATCGCTTGAGTTGCTTAGTTGCCGCCAGATAGCAGTCAAGAACGCACCCGCGGACTCTTGAATTGAACCGCCGACCGGTCGGGCCCGAGTGAGAACGACCGACCTAGGCCTTTATTAGCTCCAATCAGCCAGTCGGGCTCGAGGGAATTTCCGTCAGCGGCAGTCGAAGCCCATCTCTTCCTCCCTTATTCTCTCAATCCTCACTCTATTTCGCACTTTCTTTACTCTCTTCATGCTCATATTTCGTCTCACACATCAGACGTCGCACATCCTGCCCACTACATCTTTACTCCACCCTGACTACGCCTTATATTCCCGCCCATTTAGACCGAAGTTCCCGAAGACTGCTCCAAGCGATCGAATACAGTAATATTGTCATGGAAACACACTTCATAGGCTACTGCAATAGCTGACTTGATTTGAGGTAATAATTCATTCACAATCTGCATCAAGGTTTGTTCATCTCTAGTGATCTCGGTGGTATATAAATTAAGTACTCGTCTCTAGTTGCAAAAGTACTATGTTCGCTCCTTCACTGAGCCAGCGTGATATTCTTCTATAGATCTCTTGTCTCAGTGTAGGTGAGATCGTGTTCCTAGTCCTATCGGAAACAGACGATAAAACGTATGTCACGTCTTCAAGTTGAGCACTTAACCTTTGACAGTTCCAAATCGGGAAGATCAGGCTGGAAAGTCGCTGACAGGGCAAAACTCTTTTTTTTTTTAAATTTCTACAAAATAGTTTCCCCATGTTCTAAATTACACGAGGCCCCTCGCAGGTGCTAAGCAGCTCGTGCACTGTCGCTGAGATATTCTTTGTAAGAAAGAGATCGAAGCACACATGATTACTTCCCGATGGTCCTATCAATCAATGAATCTGTTTCTAACCTCCTTCTCCTCCTCTTCTTCTGCTTCTTCTTCTTCTTCAGTAAAGATGTGTTTATACTTAGAAATCTAAACAGAAAGATGAACTGCCTTCATGACTTCCAGTGTCGTTCTACAATAGCAGTTTCATTTCATGTCAGATGTCTCAGTATAGTCACTTTTTTAATCTCGTTCACCAGTTATGAATTCATGTGCTGTCATATCGGTTAATATGGTGCCTGCCTGATTTTTGCGTGAAGGCTTGTTTCTTTATCACAGTGCCCCTCGCCATTAAGGCGAGCGTACTTGACATCAGAGGTACCTGTAATTTAGATCACATGAACCTCTGAAGTCGGAGAAGGCTCGCCTGAATGGCGAGGGACACTGATGATAGGGAAAGCAAGTATTCACGCAAAAATCGGTCAGAAGGACCATAACTACACCTGAATTCATAGCGTACGAAGAAGAAGATGAAGAATAAGATCCCATATAAGGGAGACATAGTCATTAACTGTGTGATACCTAAATATCGCGTTTTCTTAACTCAAAATCCATATTTACAAGGATTGACATGTAGGATTGGATGACACATCCTTTGGAGTGAGAAAGGACGAGGGGGTGGGAGGGAGCAAGGAGTTAGGGTGTCTTACAATCCACGTGTTTGCACTTCAAAATACTGCCCTTTTTTTTAAGCTTACTTTCCCACACTCGTTTTGAGATCAGGCCTAATGATTTCGTATAATATGACCCCGCTGCCTGTTTTTTGCGTGAAGAGTTGCTTTCCTTATCAAGAGTGCCTATTGCCTTTCAGGCAAGCCATAATCCTGTTTCAGAAATATTTTTTTATTTGAGGTATCCTTCCCTGACAATTTGATGGGGTCGGGACGTGTCCACGTGGTGATTGACACAGCCTCATTTGTTGGGTCAGCTTGAATAGTTTCTATGATCAATCAGATATAATACCAGCTACATCCAGATGATACTGCTACAGATAATAAGATACCATGCTACATAACTATCGAAATAAGATCGTAAACTGGTTATAGTACTTGTTGTACGTGTTTCACAGTAACTACAGATATAATAAAGCTACAGTATAACTCAATATAATACATGCTACAGTATAACTTCAGATGTGATACCATGCACAGTATAACTCACAGATGATAATACCATGCTACAGTATAACTCAGATGTGATACCATGCTACAGTATAACTCAGATATAATACCAGCTAGTATAACTACAGATGTGATACCATGCTACAGTATAACTACTCAGATGTGATACCATGCTACAGTATAACTACAGATGTGATACCATGCTACAGTATAACTTCAGATGTGATACCATGTTACAGTATAACTACAGATGTGATACCATGTTACAGTATAACTTCAGATGTGATACCATGCTACAGTATAACTACAGATGTATACCATGTACAGTATAACTTCAGATGTGATACCATGTACAGTATAACTACAGATGTGGTACCATCTAGAAACTCGTTTATCCTACAGTGGTACTCATAGGCATACAGTGTTACGATTTAGATTGATCGCTCGGACACGATGGTCATGTCAGATCACGAGCCGCTCTATACTTCAGAGTGTCTGTACCCAGTTGACCTGCGTCACGAGAGCCGTCACGTGGAACCATCACAGCATTCAGAGTGAACCAGCACAGTTAACACGAGTTCACAACAATAGCTACAGCTTCGATGTGATACCATGTTACAGTATAACTTCAGATGTGATACCATGCTACAGTATAACTACAGATGTGATACCATGCTACAGTATAACTTCAGATGTGATACCAAGCTACAGTATAACTACAGATGTGATACCATGCAATAATATAACTTCAGATGTGGTACTTCACAGTTTGGTTTTTCTATTTGTTAAATCTTACAGTTTTCCGTATGTACATGTGTGTCTTGGTGGATAATTTACATACACTTTGACCGAAATTCGTATGTGCTTATCTTACACGCTGTAGTGTTTTTAACGGTAGTGCAACGCACTCATGTTCTCAGTGTAATATCACATATCACAAAGAGAGGTTAACTTTGTTAATACGAATAAACACAAACAAAATCAATGAAGAGGGACCACCGACACCTGACCCTCTGATCCTTTACTTGTTGATGACACCGACCCCTGATCCTTTACTTGTTGATGACACCGACCCCTGATCCTTTACTGTGATGACACCGACCCCTGATCCTTTACTTGTTGATGACACCGACCCTTTGATCCTTTACTTGTTGATGACACCGACCCTCTGATCCTTTACTTGTTGATGACACCAACCCCCTGATCCTTTACTTGTTGATGACACCGACCCTCTGATCCTTTACTTGTTGATGACACCGACCCCCTGATCCTTTACTTGTTGATGACACCGACCCTCTGATCCTTTACTTGTTGATGACACCGACCACCTGATCCTTTACTTGTTGATGACACCGACCCTCTGATCCTTTACTTGTTGATGACACCGACCCTCTGATCCTTTACTTGTTGATGACACAGACCCTCTGATCCTTTGACTTGTTGATGACACCTGACCCTCTGATCCTTCTTACTTGGATGACACGACTCTCTGATCCTTTACTTGTTGATGACACCGACTCTCTGATCCTATACTTGTTGATGACACCGACACTCTGATCCTTTACTTGTTGATGACACCGACCCCCTGATCCTTTACTTGTTGATGACACCGACCCTCTGATCCTTTACTTGTTGATGACACCGACCCTCTGATCCTTTACTTGTTGATGACACCGACCCTCTGATCCTTTACTTGTTGATGACACGACCTCTGACCTTACTTGTTGATCACACCTGATCCTTTACTTGTTGATGACACCGACCCTCTGATCCTTTACTTGTTGATGACACCGACCCCCTGATCCTTTACTTGTTGATGACACCGACCCTCTGATCCTTTACTTGTTGATGACACCGACTCTGATCCTTACTTGTTGATGACACCGACCTGATCCTTACTTGTTGATGACACCGACCCTCTGATCCTTTACTTGTTGATGACACCGACCCTCTGATCCTTTACTTGTTGATGACACCGACCTCCTGATCCTTTACTTGTTGATGACACCGACCCTTTGATCCTTTACGTGTTGATGACACCGACCCCCTGATCCTTTACTTGTTGATGACACCGACCCTCTGATCCTTTACTTGTTGATTTAAATTATGAGTACCTCTGAAGTCAGAGTTAAATATACCTGAATCGCGAGGGAAACTGTTAAGGAAAGCAAGCCTTCCGGCAACATTCAGTGAGGTACGCCATATTAGGGGCCATGACTACGCATGAACTCAATAGCGGGCGAACGAAATAAAAATATTCACTGAAGATAAGTGTACTACAGTCTGATGTCGAATAATTGATGATATTCCGTTAATTATATTCCTCTTCTTCTGTGTTTTCCTTTGTTCTCATCTCTCTCTCTCTCTCCCTCTCTCTCTCTCTCACTCACTATAAAAGAGAAGACTGCAGTAAAACTATGTACTGAAGGTGAACCACACTCAAAAGACATTTATCAAGATCATAAACTATCACATATCAAATGAATGAAATATCGACTGAAATGTACTTATGTAATATTACTATGTCTGTGGCCTAGGGGTTAGTAGCTTGGTTTATTAACCCCGACGTTCTGATTTCAAATCCCGCTGCGGACAATTTGGTTGCAAATTGTTTCGCGTGGATTTTTTTTACAAAAAGACGATGACACCATCCGTTCAGAAAGCAATGGCAAACTACTGAACGTAATAATGCCTAGAAAATCACGAACAGCGTTAAAAAGCTGGGGTTGATTCGCAAAGTCCCGTAAAGGATATGCAATTAACTTTTAATACTACTACTACTACTCGCTCGCGAACGTTCTTTACGGCTGTTTTTATCATTCTAGTGTGATATATAAACAGCCAAACATCAAGAACGGATGTATGTGCACAGCCTTCAGTACCTATTGGAGCTCAAGTGTTTATCCTTTGGTGGTGTGTTCGGTTTTAACCAGCTGGTACTTATGTAATGAATTGCTATTGCTAGCTAAACTTAAATGTAATGAATTGCTATTGCTAGGTAAACTTAAATGTAATGAATTGCTATTGCTAGGTAAACTTAAATGTAATGAATTGCTATTGCTAGCTAAACTTAAATGTAATGAATTGCTATTGCTAGGTAAACTTAAATGTAATGAATTGCTATTGCTAGGTAAACTTAAATGTAAAAGAATTGCTATTAGCTAGCTAAAGCTTAAATGTAATGAATTGCTATTGCTAGCTAAACTTAAATGTAATGAATTGATATTGCTAGGTAAACTTAAATGTAATGAATTGCTATTGCTAGGTAAACTTAAATGTAATGAATTGCTATTGCTAGCTAAACTTAAATGTAATGAATTGCTATTGCTAGCTAAACTTAAATGTAATGAATTGCTATTGCTAGGTAAACTTAAATGTAAAGAATTGCTATTGCTAGCTACACTTAAATGTAATGAATTGCTATTGCTAGCTAAACTTAAATGTAATGAATTGCTATTGCTAGCTAAACTTAAATGTAAAGAATTGCTATTGATAGCTAAACTTAAATGTAAAGAATTGCTATTGCTAGCTAAACTTAAATGTAAAGAATTGCTATTGCTAGGTAAACGGAAAGACTCCCTTGTATTATGTTTTCAATGTTCCTCCTAAAAATAACTTTTTGTCCCAGCTTACACCGAGGCTTTTACATCATCAGCTTTTCAACTTTCTACTCAGTCGAATGTATAAGCGCGCGGCTTCCATTCGAGAGACCCGGGTTCAATCCACGTTATGGCCAATTATGTTTTTTTCTGTCGGGGCATAACGAAAATCCTAGCGTAGACAGTTTCGAGGCGGATGCACTAGACACGTGACCATATCTTCTTCTTCGAACGCTCCATATCGACCACTCTGTGTGTGTGTGTGTGTGTGTGTGTGTGTGTGTGTGTGTGTCTGTGTGTGTGTGTGTGACGCCCTGAGTGGTTACCGGGGCCCAAATTTGGGATGTAAAGAATAGCACCCCTGTTACCTGCCATGCATGTCGTAAGAGGCGACTGAGGAGGTTTGGCTGAAATCGGATGCACGTTTCCTAAACGTGTAGAAGTCTATGCGTTTAGGGCCTACCAAACCAATGTGTAACGTATACACGTTCTTGGCAAAGATTAAACATATCACAAAGAGTGATTAAAATTGGTCGTAAAGAACGAACGCAAAGAAGAAGAAGAAGACAACTCTGTGTGATTTGTATGTGATTTGAGCCTAAGAGCGATTTACGTTGTGCCAGTTATGCGTCTACAAGTAGGCCAGCACATCCGATTTCTGCGCTGCTTTTTATTTACTAGGGTAGCATCCCTATGGCCTACATCAGTCGCATCCTACATTATTTGTAAGTCGCAGTGGTACTATTCTGTGCTTCCCTTGCGAGCTCCGGCACCACACGGGCGTGTGTCCGTCCTCAGGAACATGTCCTCCATGTCCTCCATGTCCCCATGTCCCCGATGTCCCTCATGTCCCCATGTCCCCATGTCCTACACCGCATAACCATCGGTACTACAAGCAGTAACGATATTTGTTTACTCGGAACATCCGTTTACAAAACCGAATTTAGGGGAACCGGTTTGCCTTCTTTTCTTTGATTTCTACTCGCATAGTCAGATTGCAGGGATGTCAATTATTACCAGGGCCGTTAGTTGGAGATGGACATGTGTCTTTGTCAGCTCTCGGTCGCTGATCGTGTCTCGTCATCTCATTTACTACTGCCATCGTTCAGCCTGTTTGTAATTTATAATGAAATAAACTGTAGTTGGAGATTAAGCGAGTTGTCCAGGATAGAGCGGTATGGAGAAATTACTTGCAGGTCCTATGTAACGTATAACTGCACAGCGAAGTCCTCACAAGAGCAAAGATCCCAAGCGTCAACACCCTGTTGCAGAAGGCCCAACTGAGATGGGTCGGTCACGTTGCTCGAATGCCTGATAAACGCATCCCAAAACAGTTGATGTATGGCGAGCTTGAAGGGGCAGACGTTTAGCTGGTGGACAGAAAACGCTTTAAAGACACTCTTAAAGTGTCTCTGAAATGCTTCGATATAGACAATACGTGCTGGGAATCCTTGCGCAAGATCGCCAAATGTGGCGCTGTAACAACAAAAGAGGAACCCGAATAGCTGAGAATCATCGTATTGTTGAGTCACAGAGAAAACGAGCAGCGCGAAAAGACAGAGCACACAACACGCACATGTCTAACCTTGATCATGTATTGCCCACCTGTGGTCGGGGATTCTGTTCTAGGATTGGACTCTACAGTCACCTCCGCACACACCAGAGAGGTGCAACAGTACACGTCTGAGATTGTTGTCATCATCGCTTGCGATGGACGGCTATTATTATAACTGCACAAGAGGAATTATATTACAGGTGTATTATATTAAACTGTAGTTAAACAAGAAACTAATTACTTAGATATTCTGGAGCCTTCGCCGATGCTACAAAATCAGATCTTCAAAATGTTTTGTGCAAAACTATATGTAGAATGACGCATAGTTATAAAGTAAGAACTATTTATGAAGCCATAACTAGTTGTAACGAGGAACTCAGAGAAGAACTAAGCAGGTACCAGTGAGAGAGAGAGCTCAGGAGAGAGACGCGGGATCGGAAAGACGCTGCGATGGATAGTACATATTGAGAAGACCGACCAGAAGCATTACAAGACAGGCACTGTTTTAGAACACGCAGGGAAAGAGGAGTAGGGGAAGGCCTAGACAGACCTGGAGAAGAGAGTCAAAAAATCTGGCCAGCAATGGCGGAATGCGGGATACCATTCAGAGTCAGAACGGTTTGATTCTGAACATGACTTTGCTAGCGCATTCCCGCCATGTTTGGTCGGGTATTTTCCGGTTTCGTTTGCCGAGCTACTGAGTTAGTGCTTGAGCAACGCTGTGAGCTGTGACTGTTACATGGAATGCTTTTTGCTGTGTCAACCGTGCGTTTGTTGTGTGTATTCAGAAAATGGTGGACAGCGGTTATGACGAACAAGCTCAATCTGCCGTATGCAGTTATATTGCGAGTGCAGAAAGCTGGATTTTGCGTGATTGGTGTCCCTTCGACAAGAATTGCAATTCAAGTGATGAACAGTTTGTGTTGCTACATTCGCGACGGCCATATGCATTTTATGCGGTGCATGTTGCTTTTTGTGGCGGTACGCGGCTGTTTCATTCTGGAATTAGTTCACAAAGGAAACTTTTCACAGTTGTTAGCATTTCGTGTGATTTTTATTGGCACAGAACGGAGCAATTATGGGGTGACCCGTTGCAGTGAAGTTGGAACCGTACTTATGAACTATGGAGAAGAAAGTTGGAGGCTGATATTAAAATGATAGGTAAAACATGGAAATAATTGGAAGGGATGGCAAGAGAGAGGAAGAGCTGGAAGAAGTTTGTTGAAGACCTGTGCTCCGCTGGGAGCTGAAAAGTGAAGAAGAAGAAGAACTAGTCGTATAGAAGGCAGCATTTATTGCAAAGTCACAACTAACCGTATTGCTACTGATATAGTTGCAATGTCTGACTAATTACAGAGCTAAATTTAGTTGCAATGTAAAAGAATATCTAACAGGGAGGACAACAAAAGAAACCACCAGAAAACTGCAGACCTTCATAAATGAATGTTTACGTAGAATAAAGGGACTGAGATGGTATGATAAGTTTACAAACGAGGAACTCAAAGAAAGAACTAAGCAGATACCAATGGAGAAAGAGCTAAGGAAGAGACGCTGGCGATGGATATGACTGGAAGCATGGCAAGACATGCACTGTTTTGGAACCCGCAGGGAAAGAGGAGTAGAGAGAGGCCTAGACATACCTGAAGAAGAGATCTGGAGACTGATATTAAAAGGATAGGTAAAACATGGAAAGAATTGGAAAGGATGGCAGGAGAGAGGATAAGCTGGAAGAAGATTGTTGATAAAGTAAAAAGTGCTCCGTTGGGAGTTGAAAGGTGAAGTAGGAAGGAAAACAATATCTAGTTGTAAACTCAGTACTACCGGAGTCCGCTAGGGAAGCAAATATTAGTAACACTAAGACCTACAAGGCATGTCGTAAGAGGCGAATGAGGTAGGGGCACAAGGAACCTACCCTAGTAAATAATAAGCGTCGTAGAAATCGAATGTGCAGGCATACTTGTAAGCGCATAACTGACACAACGTGCAATCCCTCTTAAGCTCAGATTACATACAAAACACAAAGAGTGGTTTAACAAGTGGTCGATATGGAGCGTTGGAAGAAAAGGAAATTTAAAACTAAATGTAAATTAAGAAATAGTATCAAGTTATGACACACTGAAAAGGCAGAATTATTGGTAAAAATCCGAACTATTCATAAATGCAGAACAAATTGTAAAGTGATAGCTAATCGTAAGGGCAGAACTAGCCTTAAAATCAGAACTAACCAAAGTCATTCATGTGATGACACGTTAGAGAACAAAGTATAACTAATATCATGCCTCGTGAGCGCGCATGTATAAGCAGTGATATCTTGTCAAACTATAAACTCTGGAGTTGGGTCAGTAAAGCCGTCTCACACAAATCCCTGGTTTCCGTACGTGAGGTTTTTCATCCGGAGTTCCGCAGCTGGGGACATGCCATGGGCTCCGTCGTGCGGATCGTTAGCGGAGAGTGCCGTTAAAAACGCTCCGGACGCCAGGAGCTAGACATAAAAGAGGACGGAGTGAATGAAGGAGGGGGCGATGGAAGTGTCGAGATCCTAGCACTGAAAGAACAGGCTTTGAAGGGAAGAATGTACGGTGCTCGGAAACATCATTTAAACAATTTTAAGTGTTGCTTATTGTAAATAAATCATACAACAATATATAATAGAGAGATTGATTGATTGATATGTATCATCACAATTGCATTTCTGTGAGTAACCACATGTGCTCTGATCTCTTTCTTACACAGGAAGATCTCATCGGCAGTACACGAACTCCATAGCACCGGCGATGGTCCCGACATAATTTTTTTGAAGATAGTAAAGATATGTTGTAGGAATTTTATTTTAAATTTTTTCTAATGATTTTTGCCTAGGCAGTGGCTTTCCAGCCTGCTCTTCTCGATTTTAAACTGCCAAGGGTTCTTTACGTGCACAACTTGAACGGGTGAAACCTACGTTTTATCGTACGTCTCCAATATAACTAGGAACTTGATCTCACCTACACTTAGAAGAAGGAACTCTGGAAAATATCCTGATGACTCTACGAGGAACGAACGAGAACATTTGGAACGAGATGCAAGCACATAGCCTTTACGCTCCAGAGCAACACCAAGACAGTCAGAGCAACACCAAGACAGTCAGAGCAACACCACGACAGTCAGAGCAACACCAAGACAGTCAGAGCAACACCAAGACAGTCAGAGCAACACCAAGATAGTCAGAGCAACACCACGACAGTCAGAGCAACACCACGACAGTCAGAGCAACACCACGACAGTCAGAGCAACACCAAGACAGTCAGAGCAACACCAAGACAGTCAGAGCAACACCAAGACAGTCAGAGCAACACCAAGACAGTCAGAGCAACACCACGACAGTCAGAGAAACACCACGACAGTCAGAGCAACACCAAGACAGTCAGAGCAACACCAAGACAGTCAGAGCAACACCACGACAGTCAGAGCAACACCACGACAGTCAGAGCAACACCACGACAGTCAGAGCAACACCTCGACAGTCAGAGCAACACCAAGACAGTCAGAGCAACACCAAGACAGTCAGAGCAACACCAAGACAGTCAGAGCAACACCAAGACAGTCAGAGCAACACCACGACAGTCAGAGCAACACCACGACAGTCAGAGCAACACCAAGACAGTCAGAGCAACACCAAGACAGTCAGAGCAACACCACGACAGTCAGAGCAACACCACGACAGTCAGAGCAACACCAAGACAGTCAGAGCAACACCAAGACAGTCAGAGCAACACCAAGACAGTCAGAGCAACACAACGACAGTCAGAGCAACACCAAGACAGTCAGAGCAACACCAAGACAGTCAGAGCAACACCAAGACAGTCAGAGCAACACCAAGACAGTCAGAGCAACACACATCAGACAGTCAGAGCAACACCAAGACAGTCAGAGCAACACCAAGACAGTCAGAGCAACACCAAGACAGTCAGAGCAACACCACGACAGTCAGAGCAACACCAAGACAGTCAGAGCAACACCAAGACAGTCAGAGCAACACCAAGACAGTCAGAGCAACACCAAGACAGTCAGAGCAACACCACGACAGTCAGAGCAACACCAAGACAGTCAGAGCAACACCACGACAGTCAGAGCAACACCAAGACAGTCAGAGCAACACCACGACAGTCAGAGCAACACCAAGACAGTCAGAGCAACACCAAGACAGTCAGAGCAACACCAAGACAGTCAGAGCAACACCACGACAGTCAGAGCAACACCAAGACAGTCAGAGCAACACCAAGACAGTCAAAGAGTAGCAACACCACGACAGTCAGAGCAACACCAAGACAGTCAGAGCAACACCCAGACAGTCAGAGCAACACCAAGACAGTCAGAGCAACACCAAGACAGTCAGAGCAACACCAAGACAGTCAGAGCAACACCAAGACAGTCAGAGCAACACCACGACAGTCAGAGCAACACCAAGACAGTCAGAGCAACACCAAGACAGTCAGAGCAACACCCAGACAGTCAGAGCAACACCAAGACAGTCAGAGCAACACCAAGACAGTCAGAGCAACACCAATGACAGTCAGAGCAACACCAAGACAGTCAGAGCAACACCAAGACAGTCAGAGAACAGCATCAAACACCAAGACAGTCAGAGCAACACCAAGACAGTCAGAGCAACACCAAGACAGTCAGAGCAACACCACGACAGTCAGAGCAACACCAAGACAGTCAGAGCAACACCAAGCATCAGAACACCAGAAGCAAACACGACAGTCAGAGCAACACCAAGACAGTCAGAGCAACACCAAGACAGTCAGAACACACCACGACAGTCAGAGCAACACCAAGACAGTCAGAACACACCACGACAGTCAGAACACACCACGACAGTCAGAGCAACACCAAGAGGTGGACAGACAGGAGCCTGACAGAATGTAAAATACGAGCAAGGACCTCAATTTGTTGGAGACCCATTGCAACCAACGATAGATTGAGGACACGGAACACGATGATGATAGTGATGGTATAGTACAAATAAGTTTAAAGTTAGTACATTCTATATGTAATATTTTTTGAGTTGTCAATCTTGTTAGTCTCTTCACTTACAAATCTGATGATCTAGTACTGAAGGAGTAGAGAGAAGCAGAAGCGTAGTTGTTATTGCTTCTTAGGCTAGTGGTACAGGCTCAATTCCACAGTGGACGTGGAATATTTTTCCGAACGTCTCTCAGGTCGACCCAACTTCAATATAATTGAGTGCTAGGAAAAGCAGTTAAAAGTAAAGGCATCCAGTTGACCACATCACCCATCGTGTGCCGTTGGTGAATGAAAAATATAGGCTCAACACCGTACTACCCAATTTACCTCGAGGTATGAAAAAAGGTTCCTTTACTTTTACTTACTTTATTGAAGGAGTTAGGATAAAGGTATACCTCTATCAAAGGAGGTGTACATCGCATCCTTATCTCCGCTAGTCTACTCGACAGCCTTCGGCAAGGCGGAGTACCTGTTTAGCCCTCGGCCCTTTGCAGTGAAATGCGAAGCCGTGAGAGCAGATGGTGGATGAGTGTGGGAGCAGCTGACAGAGTGTCAATGGTTATGGTGTCAAAACTCATGACAGTCGGCAAAGGATCTCTGTAATAGAGACAATGACTTCGGTCATGAACCAGTATGGTCGCTGCCAAGAGAGAAAGCAACGGCAGACAATCTTCCAAGAAGATGCATCTATAACAATAATAGTAATATGATGGAATCGCATGTGTGGTACCGGGGCCCGCAAGGAAAGCAAAGAATAGCACCACTGCGATCTACAAGGCATGTCGACTGATGTAGAACCTGAGGAATCTACCCTAGTAAACAAAAAGCGTCGCAGAAATCGGATGTGCTGGCCTACTTGTAGGCGCATAATTGGTAGAACGTAAATCGCTCTTAGGCTCACATCACATACAAATCATACAGAGTGGTTAACAAGTGGTCGATGTGGAGCGTTCAAAGAAGAA
Source organism: Arion vulgaris (assembly GCA_020796225.1). Classification (NCBI taxonomy): domain Eukaryota; kingdom Metazoa; phylum Mollusca; class Gastropoda; order Stylommatophora; family Arionidae; genus Arion; species Arion vulgaris. Next base: position 5,258,685 of record CM036757.1, read on the forward strand.
GAAGATATGATGGAATACAATATAAATTCCGAAGGACTGTTAGGGTAGTGAAGCTCTGCTCCGGACAAACTATTTAATGATGATGATGACTACGCCCGCGTGCCCAGCTTGTTCGTAGCGCGTTGGACTACGGGTGACTAGTCCTCTGCAAGTGTGGGTTCAACTCCGCGGACTGGCAGAAAAGCTACTGGTTCCCCAGATTTACGGTGTTCGTGGCACCGAGCCGAGGGGTTACGATGTCCATGACACCGAGCCGAAGAGCTTTCAGCTCAAGTGCTTCTGGATCGGAAAGAAAGAAGAAAGATGATGAGTACCGAAAGAGCAGTGGTCGACCGAATGTTTCTTCTTCTTCAATAATTCAGCGGCGCGTGGACTCTTGTCATCCGGTCCAATGCTGTGTTATGGTATCTACATGTGTTTGTAAGTTATTCTTTTCTTCCTCATAACGTGTTCTATGGTGGTCTAGACAGAACTGGAGGCTGATATTAAAAGGATAGGCGCCCGAATGATTACAGGGATCCAAATTTGGGGTGTAAAGAATAGAACCACTGTTACCTGCCACGCATGTCGTAAGATGCGACTAAGGAGGTTTGGCTGAAATCGATGCATGTGTCCTAAATGTCTATGCGTTTAGGGCCTACAAACCAATTGCAATGTATACACGTTTTTGGCAAAGAGCAAACATATCACAGAGAGTGATTAAAATTGGTGGTAAAGAACGAACGCAAAGAAGAAGAAGAAGAGGAAAAGGATAGGTAAAAATATAAAGAGTTGAAAGGGATGGCAAGAGAGAGGATGAACTGGAAGAAGTTTGTTGAAGACCTGTGCTCCGTTGGGAGTTGAAAGGTGAAGAAGAAGAACGTGATTTATATATCTGTCTGTGAAGAAGAAGGATCTTCCTAACATCATCTAGCGCATGACACATGAAGAGGAGGTGGTGGTGGTGGTGGACGATTTCATGATGATGTGCACACAGCTGGCTCTCTGAAGTGTGTTGTGGCTAAATTCATCATCATCATCAGGTGCCGTCTCCACATCGAAGGTTGGCTGCAATGAATCTCCAGCATCCTCTGTCTTTCGCCTTGGCGTTGCACACTGCCAGACTGTAACCTGTCCATTTCTTAAAGTTTCCTCCCACTTATCTCTCGGTCTTCCTCTTGCTCTTCCCCTCAACTTTCCCCTCTAGTAAATGTTTTATCATGGTGTCATGTCTTTTATGTGCCCAAAATACTTTACTTGTCTGAATTTTATTTCTCTTAACAATTGTTTCTTCATGCCTAGTTTTCCTAAAACTTGTTTATTTGTCTGTTTTTCTGTCCATGAAACTCTGCCACATAAAGTGATATGTGTTGAGGTTTGCGTCGAAAAATGATGCTCTGATCTCTCCTTGGAAAGTAGTTGATGTTATCATTGGGGTTTGGATTGATCGTGTGTCTGTGGACCTTCTTCCAGTGTTTCCCATAGTCACATTTCACATTGTGTAGTCGAATGAGTAAGAATTATTCATAATGAGTGTGAAAGGAGACGGTATTCTCTATAAGGGAGAGAAGGGATAATGTCTTTACGATGAGAGAGAGAAAGTACAAGATTTTTTACAATGAGGGAAAGAAAGTACAAGATCTTCACGATGAGGGAGAGAAAGTACAAAATCTTCACGATGAGGGAGAGAAAGTACAAAATCTTCACGATGAGGGAGAGAAAGTACAAGATCTTCACAATTAGGGAGAGAAAGTACAAGATCTTCACGATGAGGGAGAGAAAGTACAAGATCTTCACAATTAGGGAGAGAAAGTACAAGATCTTCACGATGAGGGAAAGAAAGTCCAAAATCTTCACTATGAGGGAAAGAAAGTACAAGATCTTCACGATGAGGGAGAGAAAGTACAAGATCTTTACTATGAGAGAGAGAGAAAGGACACAGTCTTCACTGCACTACGAGGGAAGAAAAGTACAAGATCTTTACTATGAGAGAGAGAGAAAGGACACAGTCTTCACTATGAGGGAAAGAAAGAACAGGTGAAAGGACAAATAATAAGACAAAATATACCGACGAGAATGTAAAAGGATACGACCTGCAAGATTTAAATAATATATAAAACATACTAAAACGATTCAGTATAATTGTGCGCCGTTATATCTAGCAAAAATTAGTATAAACTAAAAAGTCAAATGTGGCTAGAGCGGGCTCTCATAGAAATGTGCTGCCACTAGAGTGTTGAAATGATCTCGACGAAAAATGCACTAGGAAATGCCCGTACCGATCGCTGGTATTCGTTTTTTCCACGTTTTCCTACTCTTTTGTCCAACTCCATGTTAGTGAGGGCCGACTGTGATATTCAAGACTCCTAACACGTCCTCTCACATGTCAGTTGGTACACAGTTTGCAGATTCTTAACCGAGTTCCATTAGAACAGTCGCCGTGCGATTAATTTAATCTGTGGTGTACAGGTTCAGATCTTAGTGCGACCTACTTCTTCTTTGTCTTCTACTACTTATTTTTCTTCTACTTCTTCTTCTTCTTGCTCATTTAAACCATTAGACATGCTCAATCTTCTTTTCTTTGCGTTGGTTCTTAGACCAATTTAATCACTTGTGATATGTTTGATCTGCAAGAACGTGTATACGTTGCCATTGTTGGTAGGCTCAAATGCATAGACTTCACGTTTAGACACATGCATCGATTTCAGCCATAAGTAATGCTCAATCAAAGCTTGCAGCTTGTCTGGCATGAGTCAGCTTTGACGTCCTCCATGACCTTGTCTTGGCATGAGTCAGTGACGTCTCCTAGACACTTGTCTTGGCATGAGTCAGCTGACGTCCTCCTATGACACTTGTCTTGGCATGAGTCAGCTGACGTCCTACCATGACACTTGTCTTGGCATGAGTCAGCTGACGTCCTCCATGACCTTGTCTTGCATGAGTCAGCTTGACGTCTCCATGACTGTCTTGGCATGAGTCACTTGACGTCCTACCTATGACATTGTTTTGACATGAGTCCTTTGACGTCCTACCTATGACACTTTTGGCATGAGTCAGCTTTGACGTCCTCCCTATGACATTTGTCTTGGCATGAGTCAGCTTTGATGTCCTACCTTGACACTTGTCTTGGCATGAGTCAGCTTTGACGTCCACCTATGACACTTGTCTGGCATGAGTCAGCTTGACGTCCACCTATGAACTTGTCTTGGCATGAGTCAGCTTTGACGTCCTACCTATGACACTTGTCTTGGCATGAGTCAGCTTTGACGTCCTCCCTATGACACTTGTCTTGGCATGAGTCAGCGACGTCCTACCTATGACACTTGTCTTGGCATGAGTCAGTTTGACGTCCTCCTATGACACTTGTCTGGCATGAGTCACACGTCCTACCATGACACTTGTCTTGGCATGAGTCAGCTTTGACGTCCTACCTATGACAAATTCTTCTTCTTCTTTTCGAACGTCCAATATCGACCACTTGTTAAAAACTCTGCGTGTGATCTGAGCCTAAGAGCGATTGTGCGTTGTGCCAGTTATGTGCCTACAAGTAGGCCAGAACATCCGATTTCTGCGACGCTTTTTATTTACTAGGATAGCTTCCATAGAACCCTACCTCAGTCGCCTCTTACCACATGTCTTGTAGATAGCAGTGGTACTATTCTTTGCTTCCATTGCGTGCCCCGGCACCCCACGACCGTCGCTTATGACAAATGAAATTTGATACCATGATACAGTATAACACCAGATGTGATACTTTGAAGTGGGATTTTTTAGGTTTGTTAAAATGTGTGTCCTGTAGGATGATATGCATACACTTTGCCCGAAATTAGCGCCCATGTGGTGTCGGGCCTGCAAGGAAGCAAAGAATAGTACCACTGCAACCTACAATGCATGTCGTAAGAGGCGACTGATGACCTACGGAAGCTACCATAGCAAATAAAAAAGCATCGCAGAAATCGTATATATTTGCCTACTTATAGGCGCACAATCGCTCTTAGGCTCAGATCACATACAAATCACACAGAGTGGTTAACAAGTGGTTGATATGGAGCGTTGGAAGAAGACTGTAGAATGTACATATTCATGTATTGTGTGTGTGGTAAAGAAAGTTTGGACAGATCATTGCTTGAATTACATTGAGAAACAAAGAATGAAGTGGATCGACCATTTGATAACCAAACTGCACAGTATACAGAGTCTTCTACAAAAGAACACACAAGGAACGAAGGCCAGAGAAATACCACGTAAAGATGAAGCATAGAAGAATCCTACCAAAGAACCACAATAACTTTCACCTAAGCCACCAGAGCAGTCCAAGAGAACAACAGAAAACAACAACACTGGGCAACAACCCGATAAAACAGTGTGACGATAAAAGGAGAGCAATGAAGCTATAGTTCAAAAACATGTCGAATTCGCTATGTTTCTTCAATGTGTAGTTTATGTTGAATTTTATGAACAATTTGTTCAGTACATAGCCCCTCCCTCCTCTTTGAAGTTGACAACAATTTATTATAGCCGCTAGATGATCTTTGATCTTTTCATGCTCTGCTAATCTCGTACAGTGGTTACCAACTTTTCTCCAGTCTTGTACTTCAGTTAAAATTATTTCTATAAATTGTAGCATTGTTTTTAAACTGTTTTTAAATACCAACACGTTTCTGAAGTCGGATAAGGCACGCCTATATGACGTGGGACACTGTTAATAAGGAAAGCCTGCCTTCACGCAAAAGTCAATACCCACCCTGTGAAATCACGCCCAAGTGAAATCACGCAGAAAGTGAACAAGTAGAAAACAAAATCACATACTTTGAAAAAAGAGCTATCTTGGACATTAGAAAGAGCCTTAAACTATCCAACGATGACTACCACACCTGACAGACAGGACAGACTACACACTGACAGACAAGGACAGACTATCATCTTCCGACTCAGGATAGGTCATAACAGACTGAACAAACCTATACAGGATACAATATCCCATCCCTCGGTGTCCATGTGTCACCGTTGATCAAACCACATAATATGTCCTGAAAGACTGTCCCTGTATGACCTGCCTAGAATGGAATGATGGCTCTACAACTCAACACTACCTTCAAACTACATCACCAAGATGAGCTCAGACATGGCACCAGAGATGATCTCCAGACAACAGTCAACTTCATCATAAGAACGCGTCTAACGGTATAATTATCAAAACTACATGGCACCAGAGATGATCTCCAGACAACAGTCAACTTCATCATAAGAACGCGTCTAACGGTATAATCATCAAAACTACATGGCACCAGAGATGATCTCCAGACAACAGTCGATTTCATCATAAGAACGTCTCTAACGGTATAATCATCAAAACTACATGGCACTAGAGATGAGCTCCAGACAACAGTCGACTTCATCATAAGAACACGTCTAACTGTATAATCATCAAAACTACATGGCACAGAGATGAGCTCTAGACAACAGTCGACTTCATCATAAGAACACGTCTAACTGTATAATCATCAAAACTACATGGCACAGAGATGATCTCAGACAACAGTCGACTTCATCATAAGAACGCGTCTAACGGTATAATCATCAAAACTACATGGTACCGGAGATGAGCTCCAGACAACAGTCGACTTCATCATAAGAACACGTCTAACGGTATAATTATCAAAACTACATGGTACCAGAGATGAGCTCCAGACAAAAGTCGACTTCATCATAAGAACGCGTCTAACGGTATAATTATCAAAACTACATGGTACTGAGATGACTCCAGACAACAGTCGACTTCATCATAAGAACACGTCTAACTGTATAATTATCAAAACTACATGGCACCAGAGATGATCTCCAGACAACAGTCAACTTCATCATAAGAACGCGTCTAACGGTATAATCATCAAAACTACATGGCACCAGAGATGATCTCCAGACAACAGTCGATTTCATCATAAGAACGCGTCTAACGGTATAATCATCAAAACTACATGGCACTAGAGATGAGCTCCAGACAACAGTCGACTTCATCATAAGAACACGTCTAACTGTATAATCATCAAAACTACATGGCACCAGAGATGAGCTCTAGACAACAGTCGACTTCATCATAAGAACACGTCTAACTGTATAATCATCAAAACTACATGGCACCAGAGATGATCTCTAGACAACAGTCGACTTCATCATAAGAACGCGTCTAACGGTATAATTATCAAAACTACATGGTACCGGAGATGAGCTCCAGACAACAGTCGACTTCATCATAAGAACACGTCTAACGGTATAATTATCAAAACTACATGGTACTGGAGATGAGCTCCAGACAACAGTCGATTTCATCATAAGAACACGTCTAACTGTATAATTATCAAAACTATGGCACTAGAGATGAGCTCCAGACAACAGTCGACTTCATCATAAGAACACGTCTAACTGTATAATCATCAAAACTACATGGCACCAGAGATGAGCTCTAGACAACAGTCGACTTCATCATAAGAACACGTCTAACTGTATAATCATCAAAACTACATGGCACCAGAGATGAGCTCTAGACAACAGTCGACTTCATGCATAGAACGCGTCTAACGGTATAATATCAAAACTACATGGTACCGAGATGAGCTCCAGACAAGTCGACTTCATCAAAGAACACGTCTAACTGAATAATCATCAAAACTCATGGCACCAGAGATGAGCTCTAGACAACAGTCGACTTCATCATAAGAACGCGTCTAACGGTATAATTATCAAAACTACATGGTACCGGAGATGAGCTCCCGACAACAGTCGACTTCATCATAGAACACGTCTAACTGTATAATCATCAAACACATGGCACCAGAGATGAGCTCTGACAACAGTCGACTTCATCATAAGAAGCGTCTAACTGTATAATAATAAACCTCATGGCACGAGATGAGCTCTAGACAACAGTCGACTTCATCATAAGAACACGTCTAACGTATAATCATCAACTCATGGCACTAGAGATGAGCTCTAGACAACAGTTGACTTCTCATTAAGAACATGTCTAACGGTATAATCATCAAAACTACATGACACCAGAGATGAGCTCAGACAACAGTCGACTTCATCATAAGAGCGTCTAACGGTATAATCATCAACTCATGGACTGAGATGAGCTCCAGACAACAGTTGACTTCATCATAAGAACGCGCTAACGGTATAATCATCAAACTACTGGCACCAGAGATGAGCTCCAGACAACAGTCGACTTCATCATAAGAGCGCGTCTAACGGTATAATCATCAAAACTACATGGTACTGAGATGAGTTCAGACAACAGTCAACTTCATCATAAGAACGCGTCTAACTGTATAATCATCAAAACTACATGGCACCAGAGATGATCTCTAGACACAGTCGACTTCATCATAAGAACGCGTCTAACGGTATAATTATCAAAACTACATGGTACCGGAGATGAGCTCCAGACAACAGTCGACTTCATCATAAGAACACGTCTAACGGTATAATTATCAAAACTACATGGTACCGGAGATGAGCTCCAGACAAAAGTCGACTTCATCATAAGAACGCGTCTAACGGTATAATTATCAAAACTACATGGCACTAGAGATGAGCTCCAGACAACAGTCGACTTCATCATAAGAACGCGTCTAACGGTATAATTATCAAAACTACATGGTACTGGAGATGAGCTCCAGACAACAGTCGATTTCATCATAAGAACACGTCTAACTGTATAATTATCAAAACTCATGGCACTAGAGATGAGCTCCAGACAACAGTCGACTTCATCATAAGAACACGTCTAACTGTATAATCATCAAAACTACATGGCACCAGAGATGAGGTCTAGACAACAGTCGACTTCATCATAAGAACGCGTCTAACTGTATAATAATCAAAACTACATGGCACCAGAGATGAGCTCTAGACAACAGTCGACTTCATCATAAGAACACGTCTAACGGTATAATCATCAAAACTACATGGCACTAGAGATGAGCTCTAGACAACAGTTGACTTCATCATAAGAACATGTCTAACGGTATAATCATCAAAACTACATGACACCAGAGATGAGCTCCAGACAACAGTCGACTTCATCATAAGAGCGCGTCTAACGGTATAATCATCAAAACTACATGGTACTGGAGATGAGCTCCAGACAACAGTCGACTTCATCATAAGAACGCGTCTAACGGTATAATCATCAAAACTACATGGCACCAGAGATGAGCTCCAGACAACAGTCGACTTCATCATAAGAGCGCGTCTAACGGTATAATCATCAAAACTACATGGTACTAGAGATGAGCTCCAGACAACAGTCAACTTCATCATAAGAACGCGTCTAACGGTATAATCATCAAAACTACATGGCACCAGAGATGAGCTCCAGACAACAGTCGACTTCATCATAAGAACGCGTCTAACGGTATAATCATCAAAACTACATGGCACCAGAGATGAGCTCCAGACAACAGTCGACTTCATCATAAGAGCGCGTCTAACGGTATAATCATCAAAACTACATGGTACTGGAGATGAGCTCCAGACAACAGTCAACTTCATCATAAGAAGCGCTCTAACGGTATAATCATCCAAACTACATGGCACCAGAGATGAGCTCCAGACAACAGTCAACTTCATCATAAGAACGCGTCTAACGGTATAATCATCAAAACTACATGGCACTAGAGATGATCTCTAGACAACAGTTGACTTCATCATAAGAACGCGTCTAACGGTATAATCATCAAAATAGTGATCGAAAAAAAGGAGAAGAAGAAGAACGGTCCAGCACGTACCAATTGGAATACGCGTACGACCAGGTGGGAACTGATGGCTTAGCTAGTTATAAACATGGAACCAGTCCTCGAACCCATTCCTACAGATGTGACTCTCCATACTATCTCAGTAACTTATGGTGAAACATACGTAATATCTTAGTTATCACATGACTCAGTATATGTTTACAAATGGCGATTAATAATTTTCTTCATTCGTTCATGGGCGTTCTTACGTTAAGGCAAGAGTGGACATGTGTCACCCCTCGAAAATTTCTTTTTGATAACACAGTTTTAAAACGAATATGGTCTTCTCCATTTCTGCACAGTAAACTACCAATTAAAATATTTTTTTATTCCTTATGCCCTCTCTGGAAAAAATGTATGTAGACGCCCATGTATTCGTACGAAAGTCCTTTCTTATGCAATTTTTGTTGCTGTTGTAAAAAATGTATACTATTTTAATTTTGGGAACAAAACTTTCAGTCGAATTGTTGATGATAATTGCTTGCCAAGGTAGTCTCTTGCTTGCTGATGTGTACTTTCATTCTTGACACGATAGTCTCTTGCTGGCTGATGTGTACATTCATTCTTGCCAAGATAGTCTCTTGCTTGCTGATGTGTACTTTCATTCTTGTCACGATAGTCTCTTGCTTGCTGATGTGTACATTCATTCTTGTCACGATAGTCTCTTGCTTCCTGATGTGTACTTTCATTCTTGTCACGATAGTCTCTTGCTTCCTGATGTGTACTTTCATTCTGTCACGATAGTCTCTGCTGCTGATGTACTTTCATTCTTGTCACGATAGTCTCTTGCTGGCTGATGTGTACTTTCATTCTTGTCACGATAGTCTCTTGCTGGCTGATGTGTACTTTCATTCTTGCCAAGATAGTCTCTTGCTGGCTGATGTGTACTTTCATTCTTGTCACGATAGTCTCTTGTTTGCTGATGTGTACTTTCATTCTTGTCACGATAGTCTCTTGTTTGCTGATGTGTACTTTCATTCTTGTCACGATAGTCTCTTGCTGGCTGATGTGTACTTTCATTCTTGTCACGATAGTCTCTTGCTGGCTTATGTGTACTTTCATTCTTGTCAAGATTGTCTCTTGCTGGCTGATGTGTACATTCATTCTTGTCACGATAGTCTCTTGCTTCCTGATGTGTACTTTCATTCTTGTCACGATAGTCTCTTGCTGGCTTATGTGTACTTTCATTCTTGTCAAGATAGTCTCTTGTTTGCTGATGTGTACTTTCATTCTTGTCAAGATAGTCTCTTGCTTGCTGATGTGTACTTTCATTCTTGCCAAGATAGTCTCTTGCTTGCTGGTGTGTACTTTCATTCTTGTCAAGATAGTCTCTGCTTCCTAATGTTACTTTCATTTTTGTCACGATAGTCTCTTGCTGGCTGATGTGTACTTTCATTCTTGTCACGATAGTCTCTTGCTTCCTGGTGTGTACTTTCATTCTGTCAAGATAGTCTCTTGCTTCCTGGTGTGTACTTCATTCTTGTCAAGATAGTCTCTGCTTCCTGGTTGTACTTTCATTCTTGTCAAGATAGTCTCTGCTTCCTGGTGTGTACTTTCATTCTGTCAAGATAGTCTCTGCTGGCTGATGTGTACTTTCATTCTTGTCACGATAGTCTCTTGCTGGCTGATGTGTACTTTCATTCTTGTCACGATAGTCTCTTGCTGGCTGATGTGTACTTTCATTCTTGCCACGATAGTCTCTTGCTGGCTGATGTGTACTTTCATTCTTGTCAAGATAGTCTCTTGCTTCCTGATGTGTACTTTCAAGTCATGTGATTGTTTCATTTGTTGTTATTTAGCTTATCTTCACTACTACTACTGCTACTACTACTGCTACTGCTACTACTACTACTACTACTACTACTACTACTACTACTACTACTCTACTAGCTACTACTACTACTACTACTACTCACTACACTACTGCTACACTACTACGCTACTCTACTACCTACTACTACTACTATGCTACTGCCACTACTCCTGCTACCTACTACTACTACTACTACTGATGTTACTACTACTGCTCTGCTACTACTCTACTACTGATGCACTGCTGCTGCACTACTACTACTACTCTACTACTGCTACACTACTACTCACTACTCTGATGCTACTGCTACTACTACTACTACTACTACTACTACTACTACTGATGCTACTGCTACTACTACTGCTACTGATGCTACTGCTACTACTACTACTACTGATGTTACTACTACTACTGCTCTACTACTACTCCTGATGCTACTACTACTCTACTCTACTACTACTGATACTGCTGCTACTGCTACTACTACTCTGATGCTACTCTACTACTACTACTACTGCTGCTGCTACTACTACTACTACTGCTGTAACTACTACTCCTACTACTACTGCTGCTACTACTACTACTGCTGCTATAACTACTACTACTACTACAATTACTACTACTACTACTGCTACAACTACTACCACTACCCCTACCACAGTCGCCTCTTAAGGTATGCTTTATAGGTCAAAGTTTTACTATTCTTTGCTCCCCTTGTGAGTCTGAACAACACTCATGCGTTTTGATCCTAACGAATTCTGAGAATTCTTCTGAGACATCTTCGCTCAAAGTCTCTTATGAGACTGTCTGTTTTGGTACTGTCTCCATCCAAATCTCCGATCCATACAGTAAGACTGGACTGTGCACTCACATTTGATTTCTATGAAACATTAGTTACTCGAGTAAGATATAGCAAGAATTTGCGAGCGTTTATTCTTTGGCATTATAATATAGTCCCAATTGTTTGAGGATGAGGAGAGAGGCGAGGGATGGGGAGGTGGTCACTGTGACGAAGTGCTTAACAGTTAGTCATTGATTCGGAAGGTCATGAGTTCGAAACTAGACCTCTTCTTTCAGTTAACGAGTTATTTTTTTCCCCAAGGATACTTTAAGATTTTTGCAGGAGCTACAGAGTTCGTGCTTTGTTCAATACTCACGGCAGATAGTTATACTTTCTTCGGAGAGTTATTGACTGAGTCATATAGTGAAACCCAGTGTAATGTATTCTATCCTTCTCCTCAGACCCTTTTAGTATGTAGAGAATGAGAGAAAGCAACAAACGTAAAGGAGAAGACAAAAAACGTAAAGGAGAAGGTAACAACGTAAAGGAGAAGGTAATAACGTAAAGGAGAAGGTAATAACGTAAAGGAGAAGGTAATAACGTAAAGGAGAAGGTAATAACGTAAAGGAGAAGGTAATAACGTAAAAGAGAAGATAACAAACAGAAAGGAGAAGATAACAAACAGAAAGGAGAAGATAACAAACAGAAAGGAGAAGATAACCAACAGAAAGGAGAAGATAACACACATAAATGAGAAGATAACAAACAGAAAGAAGAAGATAACAAACGTAAAGAAGAAGATAACAAACAGAAAGGAGATGATAACAAACAGAAAGAGAAGATAATAGCGGAAAGAAGAAGAATGTGTGTTGTAAAAAAATGAAATCAAATATTTGAAGGAAAAGCGAACGATCCAGGTTTGCCAGAAAAGTAGATAACATACCCGATAATGATTACCATACTCTCAACCGGAAGAGGCAGATCATCTTTCTGAACTCTAGAAGAGGACACAGCAGACTAAACAAACATATGTACATATGGGATCTAGCTGTTTCTTGACTGTTCTCTTGTGACACGAGCGAACAAGTTGCAGAGAATATTCTACAGATAGGACTACTGGCACATTAATAAACGTGTCATATAGGGAAAACCCGATGCAATAAACTCAATCCTTTGTCCTTAGACCCGTTAACGAAGAGTTTCAAGCAAACACTGAAGACGATCACGCCTCCTTCCTTTCGTTCATTTTCTTCTTCTGCGTTCTCACTAGATTGGGATTTCAGATTCTCTAATAAAGGCAGTCATCTGCCTCAGATTATCAGCCACGCCATACAGTTTGTCTTGGACGCTAGTGTAAGTGGACCACTTCTTTCTTCTCAAGTCTGCATACTGGGGCAGTTCTGTAGGATATAATTCCTATGATTTATGTTTCCCCGTTTGTGCCGACCTCTTCCTGCAGTAAGATTGGGCCACCCTCGTGATGGTAGGTCTGGCATTCTTACTGCGTGGCTAAATCTCAAGAAGATTGAAGACCGTAGAATCCGTTATCCCTTTCCTCATTGTGAGGGGTCGTTGCACCATGTTATGCCCCTTACGGCCTGGTGCATCCGTTTTCTGCAAGTATTTGTTTCGGGTTAGCATTCCTAGCGGACACGTGCATCCGATTTCAGCCAAACCTCCTTAGTCGCCTCTTACGACATGCATGGCAGGTAATAGTGGTTCTATTCTTTACACCCTAAAAGTGGGCTCCGGTAACCACTCGGGCGCTTTCTTTCATTTGAAATATTGTCTATGTAGTTAACGTTTTCTCTTATACAAACGTCACTGTCTTTTGCAGCTCGAACACAGAGAGATCCGTGTAGATTTCTGTCCAGTGTTATTTTAACTAGACCGGGGAGTTTGTCTCAGTAAATGATATTCTGATCTATTTAATGAGAGATACCGCCTCTTATTTTTTATCTTGATATACTTTCTTTTTTCTAATGAGAGATACCGCCCTTCTTTTATATTGTATACTTTCTATCTAATGAGAGATACCGCCCTCTTTATATTGTATACTTTCTATCTAATGAAGATACCGCCTCTTTATATTGTATACTTTCTATCTAATGAAAGATACCGCCCTCTCTATATTGTATACTTTCTATCTAATGAGAGATACCGCCCTCTCTATATTGTATACTTTCATCTAATGAGAGATACCGCCCTTTATATTGTATACTTTTATCATAATGAGAGATACCGCCCTCTCTATATTGTATACTTTCTATCTAATGAGAGATACTGCCTCTCTATATTGTATACTTTCTATCTAATGAGAGATACCGCCCTCTCTATATTGTCTGAATTGTATACTTTCTATCTAATGAGAGATACCGCCCTCTTTATATTGTATACTTTCTATCTAATGAGAGATACCGCCCTCTCTATATTGTCTGAATTGTATACTTTTTCTAATGGAAAGCTTTTTCCTGATAAAGCACATACTCATGTGCCTGCACACCGCCATGTTAGAACTATCTGACGCAGGCCCTTATTACCCGCCCACTACCGACCTGGCAGAGTGTAACGGCCTATTCTCATATTCTTTATTCCAGTTGCCATCTCTAGGCCTCCACTGAAGGTACTCCTATCGCTCCAGCAAACAAAACAAAAAACCTCAACGTGGTCTGGGTCGGCTCACAATTTCACACCTCCGTGCTCGCGCCGGCTTCTCTCGTTTCAGGAATTTCAGTGGAGACGACGAACTGGTGGAAAAAAAACCCCCACACACACAAGCCCTGACGCTAGTAGAAATAACTGACTGGCTTAGTTCAGTTCTCAATACAACGACCATTGATTCTCTCGTGTGGTGCACAAGACGAGGAGGGGGTGAGGAATTAAGAGAAGTCGTGGGCAGCGGTGGGTCTAATACTCGGCTCGTAAAGTTTTAGGATTCGTCAAGGGCTGATCGCGTGAGGGAAGAAATAGAAAAAGGAGAAAGAAATACTGATGGTGAAAGTAAAAGTGAAAAAGGGCGTATGAATGGCGACTAGGCCATTACAACTAGTGTGGCGTAGGTAACTCTTCGCACCGTGTGGCAGCTGTGCAACATGGGCGGTTGATGATATTCCCGATTATGGTAACTGCTACGCTGTAGAGCACAATAGTGAAGCAATGAAGTGATTGATAGACCATCATCATTGCACTTCTGTGAATAACCATGTGTGTTATGATCGCTTTCTTACACACGAAGATCTCAGCGGCAGTGCACGAACTTCACAGCATCGGCGTAGGTTATCGATGGAATTTTGAGCATTATTAAATTTTACGGAAATGAATTTTTGTTATTAATGGTTTTTTCTTTGCCTTGCTTCGGCTTTCCGTCGATGCATATCAATTTTACGCGGCTACGTGTACTTTTACGTGCTAAACTTGGACGCTGGACCTACGTTTTATCGTCCGTCTCTGGTAGAACTAGTAACTCTGACGTACTTTTATTGGGACAACAGAGGTCGCCAAGAAAATAGTCCTCTTGCTTCACGTAGGAAGCGACCTAGTGCCTTTGGAGAAAAAACGATCACACTACCAGCGATACCGAGATCACACTACCCTGAAGGCGATCACACTACCCGAGCGATCACACTACCCGTAGCGATCACACTACCCGAGCGATCACACTACCCGAGCGATCACACTACCCGAAGCGATCACACTACCCGAGCGATCACACTACCCGAGCGATCACACTACCCGAAGCGATCACACACCCGATCACATACCCGAGCGATCACACTACCCGAAGCGATCACACTACCCAGGAAAAGCGATCACACACCGAGCATCACTACCGAAGCGATCACACTACCCGAGCGATCACACTACCCGAAGGATCACTCCGACGTCACACCCGAGCGATCACACTACCCGAGGCCCATTTAAAGCGATCACACTACCCGAAGCGATCACACTACCCGAGCGATCACACTACCCGAGCGTCACACCCGAAGGATCACACTACCCGAAGTTTCTGAAAACCAAGTGATCACACTACCCGAGCGCACATGTTCTAAAAAAGCGATCACACTAGAGGCCACTTAAACCAGCGACACACTACCCATCCACGATTTCTCAAAAAGCGATCACACTACCCGAAGGGACTCACATTTCTAAATAAATAGCGATCACACTACCCGAAGGCCACATCTAGATCAACTAAGGCCAAAAAATCAACGCATATCAAACAGCCACAAACAACTCTAGATAACTAGGCCAGAAAGCTGACCGGAATTTCCTGACCTAGATCAGAGAAGGGGCTGGAAGATATAGATGTTTGATCGAGTCGCCCGAGTGGTTACGGCCATGTACGGGCCCAGGAAGTGTTAGGCCATTGGGTGTAAAGAATAGAGCCACTGTTACCTGCCACGCATGTCGTAAGAGGCGACTAAGGAGGTTTGGCTGAAATTGGATGCACATGTCCTAAACGTGTAAGTCTATGCGTTTAGGGGCCTACCAAACCAATGTGCAACGTATACACGTTCTTGGCAAAGATCAAACATATCACAAAGAATGATTAAAATTGGTCGTAAAGAACGAACGCAAAGAAGAAGAAGAAGAGAAGAAGAGATGTTTGTTAGAACACTGCAAGCTTATTTTGCAATTTTACTCAATTCTGTGAGTCTATGGTTATTTATTGGTGAAAATATTCATAATATTGATATTCCTTATTGTTAAACTTAACTTGTTGCATAATATAACTTCGATTAAGCATTTTGTGTTGATTTTAAAATGAATTCGTCTATATACAACAATACTGGAATGCGAGGTCACGTGGTGTAGTTGTGGTCTGATCTCAAATAATTCATAGCTGAGTCTGAAGGCCTAAAGTTTATAATTGGCTCTGCTCTGCCTCAGCAGAACTTTGCCACTCAAACTGTCCTTCGATGCCTATGACGTCAGAGAAGACACGACTGTATGGGGGCAGTACTGATAATAGGGAAAGCTGACCGTCTAGCACATAGATTCCCAAACTTTTCGGCTCACCGCCCACTTTGCAATTATAATTTAACAGTTTGCCAACGCCCCCCTCCCACATACACACACGCTCTATTTTCTCTTTGACATAGAAAATTGATTTATATTTCTGTCATACATGGTCAATTTTAAATGATTCTATACATGAAATAGAAAATTGATGAAAAAATGGATCGTGTAAGACGGGCATAAGATAAATTAAAATGCAGAATTCCAATTTTTAATGATTCTTCAATGACAAAAGCGCAAAAAAACTCACCCCAAATGTTTCTGAACCCACTATCGCCCACCTGGATGGATTCAGCGCCCACTGTGGAGGTGGGGGTACTACCCACTTTGGGAAACGCTTGTCTAGCACTAATCAGTCAGAAGCACATACCATGTGCCATGGCTTCGACTGAATACATAGCGGGTGAACGCAGAAGAAGAAGTTGTTACTATCGGAGAGGTGCGAAAACACGTAGTTCACGTTGACTACGTAAAATAACCAGATAATTAATAAGAATAGGCTGTAAAGCTGCAGCCCGGCAAATTCATTAGAAATTATTTTTTTATTTCGACAAATTTTCACATTTTCAAAATAACATTGGATACCTTCACCAATGCTAAAAATTCGAATACTGCCACTGATCTCTTACTGTGTAAAAAAGTATTCTGAGAACTCATTGTTATTCACCCAAGTGCAATGATGATGATCATTTCAATCAATTAATTAATCTCAATTAGTAACATCTCCCTAGCGGACGATCGTTTTCATCACAGTCCGCCAGAAAAACTCTGTCTCTAGTAAGTTCTCCCGCCTCCTCCGGCGTCATGTTCAAGGTGTCTTTGATACCCTGCTGCTGCCTTCATCTTGGTCATCCCTTGCCTCATACTCTAGGAACTATGCCTTCCATTCTTTCCAAACCACTGACATTTAACATGGCCAAAATATTTCATCTTCAGTGACATGTTATTTATGAACCAATGCTCCTCGATATGCAGGTCTTGTATGATGCCTTTGTTTTTTTTTATCTTCTCTGTCTAAGATTTATAGATGCAGTAAGATTTATAGCTAGTCAGATATAAAGTTGAAGTCAGATTTATAGCTAAAACCAGATTTATAGTAAAGTTAGATTTATAGATGTTGTCAGATCAATAGATGCAATCAAATCGATGTACTGTTATACACAAATATCTTGTGCTGATAAGGCGGTGTGATAAGTTTCTCTCTCTTTCTCTCTCTCGCTTGGCATGTACTATTCCTCCCTCTCTGTTTCTGCCCCCGCTCCACAAATACCCCTAGGTTAGTAGTTACCGCCCCTGATGTCAAGACTTCCCAGTTGTTCAGAAACCTGGAACTAATCGACCCCGTTTTACTTTCTAGTGACCTGACACTGGGAGGTGTAGTCGGGGAAACCAGCTAATTGCCAGGTTGTTGCAATTCTCTGAATGTTTGCCAATCGGCGTTATTGATTTCTTTCAACCACAAATTTCAGATTCCAGGGTGGTGCCAGCGAGGATGGGGTGAGGGTTAAAAGGTTGAGGGTTGCCTAAATTGCGTGTCAGGTCACGAGCGAACTAAACACAATACGGGTACGGAAAGTTCGATAACTCCCCTTGCGCTAATTATGAATCCCGCGTGCTGAGCGCGCACTACTTACACACATTGTGCATTACCATCGCGCCCAAGCGTGTCCTGGTCGGGTTTAGTGTATTGTTTCCTGTGGAGCGGACCTCCTCTCCCTATACCCGTCAGCAACGTCCGTCATCACTCGACAGGACCCGAAGATGGTGACAATCCCTGGCCTGCTTAAAGCAGTTATCCCATTTTAAACTCGGCTGAACTTCAGCAGAACAAAATAAAAGCATACATACACGTTTCTAACGCCCTTGAAACTCGTCAACTCTCAACTTGTCAGAACACTTCCACCTGTTTTCCATCTCCCGGATATAA
This sequence comes from Arion vulgaris, assembly GCA_020796225.1. Classification (NCBI taxonomy): domain Eukaryota; kingdom Metazoa; phylum Mollusca; class Gastropoda; order Stylommatophora; family Arionidae; genus Arion; species Arion vulgaris. The sequence goes on from CM036757.1 coordinate 5,277,005, forward strand.
AAGCGACACATACTCCATCAGTGGACGAGCGTAACCCGAGGCCTCGGCAACGAAACCGAGTTTCTCCCCGAGTACTGCTCGCTAGAAACGTTGATAAAGAGGATTTGAATAGGGTTTTTAGCAAGTCACCCATCTCCTCTTCTCTCTCTCTTCTCTCTCTCTTGTGCATGACAAGAATATAATTCGATACCACCATCAAACGATGTTACTAGTGTCAGGGGTTATACCTCCCACCCGCCATGTCTGTTAAGTCGGACAACTTGGTGGATAGAGGACTATTGATGTATCTGATAGTTGGACTGCCTCAGTCGATTGAAACAGAAGAAGACGATTCAAAAGGATCGCTCACGCGGGGGTGATCGGTATAATAACAGTGAACCAGACCGCACTGTGGTCACGGACGGAGCAATAAACCATGAACAAGTACAGAGACAGCTAGTGCAGTGCCCTCGCTTTGTTCGTATTCCTTTTGAAAAGGCTCGGCAAAGCGGAAACACATGCAAATACGCCCGCGTGAAATAATCATCCTACAGAGTTCCAACGCTCCCCCGCGAAGTCTAAACACCCTAGGGTCGGGCGTCAGTTTATCACCTACTCAGGGACGAATAGAACATCACACGTGTTCGCGCTCGCGTTTTCTTATATAATACAGTGTCTACGTTTAGTTACGTTGGACATGTGTCTCGTTTCTGATCTTTCTTTTGTCGTGTTTCTCCACGGATGCTATTTCTCTCTCCCCTCACTCCACCACCCCACCTGACTTATTTCTATCCGCTCCTCGTGGAGCATAGGGCCTCAACAGTTGATCGCTACTTTTTCTAGATATTTTCTTTAAGGTCTCACAGGATAGTCGAGCACCTTTAGTTCCTCAAGAAGATTCTTCATCTCCAGGTATGCTTAGGGCGTCCTCTTTTCCGTTTTCCATGCGGGTTCCACTCAAGTGCTTGCCTGGTGACACTTCTCCTTCTTCTTCTTCTTCTTTGCGTTCGTTCTTTACGATCAATTTTAATCACTCTTGTGATATGTTTGATCTTTGCCAAGAACGTGTATACGTTGCACATTGGTTGGTAGGCTTTTCTTCTAACCAGGGCTGCGAGTTTTCACTCTTGGCAGCCAATGCCAATTTGTAGAATCTGCATGTGTTCTGTAATTGTGGAAGACTAGTGTAAAGTGTATTATGAACAGATGGGTGTGGTGGGGGGAGTTCTTGTCTAGCTTTATGCAGTCCAGGACATTCAAGCAAGATATGATGTACTGTCTCACATGAGTGACTGCACTTTCTACAGTGTGGTAGGTGTGTGGGGTTTATTCTGTGTAGGTGGTAATTCAGTCCAACATGTCCTGTTCTTAACTGAAAGATAGTGGTTTGATCTTTTCTTTGTAGCAGATTTATATTGTCCTTGGGGTTTGGTCTATCCATCTCTGCATACATGTCCCAACCAGTCGTCCCCATAGCCCATCGGTTCAGCCAATCTTCTCTGGAGTTGTTTTTCAGAATCTCTTTTATACTTTGTGTATGCTAACAGCTTTGTCTATTTGTGGTTTTGATGATCCATGTTTGGCCAGATGATCTGCCTTGTCCTTTCCTGGGATATTTGTGTGCCCAGGAATGCCTGGGGACACTCGACTGTGTCTTCCGTAGGGTAAGCCCAACCCATCGCCACTTTCTCCTCTTAACCTGTGTCATCATTGGTTCCTGTTCTGTTCTTATCCACAAGTTTGTGTTTGCAACTCTATCATATCATCTGAGTCTGAGAATCTCACCTCCCTCCTCCTCCATCTTGCTTACTCTCCTACCTTCACTCTTCTATCCTCCCCATCTGGTTTTTCTAACATTTGAGAACTTTTCATTCCTCCTAACTTACATGTCGTGTATTTATTTGGGTTCATCGATAACCACATTGATAACCACATTGATAACCACATTGATAACCACATTGATAACCACATTGATAACCACATTGATAACCACATTGATAACCACATTGATAACCACATTGATAACCACATTGATAACCACATTGATAACCCCATTGATAACCACATTGATAACCAAGTTGATAACCAGTTGATAACCAAGTTGGTAACCAGTTGATAATCAGTTGATAATCAAGTTGATAACCAAGTTGGTAACCAAGTTGATAATCAAGTTGATAATCAAGTTGATAATCAAGTTGATAATCAAGTTGATAACCAAGTTGATAACCAAGTTGACAATCAAGTTGATAACCAAGTTGATAACCAAGTTGATAACCAAGTTGATAATCAAGTTGATAACCAAGTTGATAACCAAGTTGATAACAGAATAACTGGTGACATGGTGTAGTGTAGTCAGTATGGAGTCTGTCCCGCACTAGGAATGCGTACCCGAATAAACGAACGTTGAAATCGGGTGTGCTGCACTTTGAGGCACAGTTTATCGCAACTTTACCGTTATAAATCAGAACACAATGTACATATCTGCTCAGCACAAACCACACACATATCACACACAAACCACATATTACACACAAACCACATATCACACACATATGGCACTTACCACACACATATCACACACTTATCCACACAAACACACAAACATGACCCATATCACATACACACACACATATGACACATATCACACACATATGACATATATAACACCACGTGTCACACACAAACCACACACAAACCACACACATATGACACATATCACACACATATCACACACAAACCACACACAAACACATACCACAGACAAACCACACACATATGACACAAATATCACAACTAAACCAGACAAATATCACACACAAACCTCACATACATAACACAAAAGTGGTCAACATGTGAATCTTCCAGAAGGAACGATAAAAAAAACCCAACAAACTTCACTTCTTATTCTTTACGTTCGTTCTTTACGACCAATTTTAATCACTCTTTGTGATATGTTTGATCTTTGCCAAGAACGTGTATACGTTGCACATTGGTTTGGTAGGTCCCTAAACGCATAGACTTCTACACGTTTAGGACACATGCATCCGATTTCAGCCAAACCTCCTTAGTCGCCTCTTACGACATGCGTGAAAGGTAACAGTGGTTCTATTCTTTATACCCCAAATTTGGGCCCCAGTAACCACTCGGCGACAAACTTCACTTTCTCCTACAAACTTCACTTTCTCCTACAAACTTCACTTTCTCCTACAATTCTTCATTCCCTTCTGTATCTTTGATTTGTGCTTTCTTTTTCTTCTTCTATTAGAGCCTCTCCTACACATTTAGCTCATCCTACCCACATTTAGCTCATCCTACCCCACATTTAGCTCATCCTACCCCACATTTAGCTCATCCTACCCACATTTAGCTCATCCTACCCCACATTTAGCATCTATCCTCACTACTCCACATTTAGCTCATCCTACCACATTTAGCTATCCTACCCCACATTTAGCTCATCCTACCCACATTTAGCTCATCCTACCCCACATTTAGCTCATCCTACCACATTTAGCTCATCTACCTCATTTAGTCTACATCCTCACATTTGAAGCTCATCCTAGCCCATCATGTTAGCTCATCTTACCTCAATTTCAGCTCATCCTACCCACATTTGAGCTCATCTTACCCCATTTTGCTCATCCACCATGTTTGCTCATCCTACCTTTCCTACATTTGTCATCCTACGACATTTGGCCTCATCCTACCCACATTTTGCTCAATCCTGACCCACTTTGCTCATCCTAGCCACATAGCCATCCACTTCTCCTTTACACTTAGTCATCATCCTCATTTTAGCTCATCTGTTCACTACATTTAGTCATCTTTAGCTCATCCTACCTCCTCACATTTAGCTCATCTCTACCCACTTTAGCTCATCCACCCACATTTAGCTCATCTCTCTACTCCAATTTGCTCATCCTACCCCACATTTAGCTCATCTACCCCATTTAGCTCATCCTTACTCCACATTTACTGATCTACCACATTTAGCTCATCTTACTACCACATTTAGCTCATCCTACTTCCACATTTAGCTCATTTACTCCAATTTACTCATTAACCACATTTAGCTCATTCCTGTACCCAATTTAACCATTTCCTACCTACATTTAGTCATTACTCACATTTAGCTCATCAACGACCCCACATTTAGCTCATCTTACCCACATTTACTCGATCACACATTTAGCTCATCTCACCCCACATTTAGCTCATCCTACCCAATTTAGCTATTACCATTACCTACCACCACATTTAGCTCATCCTACCCACATTTAGCTCATCCTACCCACATATTAGCTCATCCTACCCACATTTACTCATCCTACCCCACATTAGCTCATCCTACCCCACATTTAACGTCATCCTACACCTCACATATTAGCTCATCTACCCCACATTAGCTCAATCCCTACCCCACATTTAGCTCATCTACCCACATTTAGCTCATCCTACCCACATTTAGCTCATCCTACCCACATTTAGCTCATCCTACCCACATTTAGCTCATCCTACCCACATTTAGCTCATCCTACCCACATTTAGCTCATCTACCCACATTTAGCTCATCCTACCCACATTTAGCTCATCCTACCCACATTTAGCTCATCCTACCCACATTTAGCTCATCCTACCCCACATTTAGCTCATCCTACCCACATTTAGCTCATCCTACCCACATTTAGCTCATCCTACCCACATTTAGCTCATCCTACCCACATTTAGCTCATCCTACCCCACATTTAGCTCATCCTACCTCACATTTAGCTCATCCTACCTCACATTTAGCTCATCCTACCCACATTTAGCTCATCTACCCACATTTAGCTCATCCTACCCCACATTTAGCTCATCCTACCTCACATTTAGCTCATCCTACCCCACATTTAGCTCATCCTACTCACCTCACATTTAGCTCATCCTACCCACATTTAGCTCATCCTACCCCACATTTAGCTCATCCTGACCTACATTTAGCTCATCTTCCCACATTTAGCTCATCCTACCCACATTTAGCTCATCCTACCCACATTTAGCTCATCCTACCCACATTTAGCTCATCCTACCCCACATTTAGCTCATCCTACCTCACATTTAGCTCATCCTACCTCACATTTAGCTCATCCTACCCCACATTTAGCTCATCCTACCTCACATTTAGCTCATCCTACCTCACATTTAGCTCATCCTACTCACATTTAGCTCATCTTACCTCACATTTAGCTCATCCTACCCACATTTAGCTCATCCTACCCACATTTAGCTCATCCTACCCACATTTAGCTCATCCTACCCACATTTAGCTCATCCTACCCACATTTAGCTCATCCTACCCACATTTAGCTCATCCTACCCACATTTAGCTCATCCTACCCACATTTAGCTCATCTTACCCCACATTTAGCTCATCCTACCCACATTTAGCTCATCCTACCCACATTTAGCTCATCCTACCCCACATTTAGCTCATCCTACCTCACATTTAGCTCATCCTACCCACATTTAGCTCATCCTACCCCACATTTAGCTCATCCTACCTCACATTTAGCTCATCCTACCCACATTTAGCTCATCCTACCCCACATTTAGCTCATCCTACCTCACATTTAGCCTCATCCTACCCCACATTTGTTCTATATCACATGTTCACCATGTACTTTACTCGTAAATTCGAAATTGATTTTCAAACAGCTAGTTTCTTCTGTTCCTACTCTATACAAGACTACAAGACAGTGCAACATGGACAATTTAGCATCACTCTCCTGATAAGACGGTGATTATAAAACAATGAGTAGCGCGATCGATGAAACGAAATATAACAAGAAAGTACGGATCTGGTCCAACAAATGTCACGTGGTCCTAACTGATATTATTTTGTGGGGTTGATATTCTTCCAGTGAGAGTCATCTTTCTTGAGAAATATTAAGTGTAGTTTGCTGCTAATGAGGGGCAGAGGAGGGGTTCTCTGTGGCTAAGTGGTTGAGCTTTACCATTTAGCAGGTTTGGGGCAGGTTTGGGGCAGGTTTGGGGCAGGTTTGCGTTCCGAAAGTCGTGGGTTCTTGAACCTCTTCTGTTCACGGAACATTTTTTCTCAGAGACACCTAGGATTGTTGCTGGAACTACGGAGCTCGTGCTTTGTGCAATAGTCATGGAGGTGGGATTTTACGAGAATAATACACTTCTGGCAAGATCAACCCATATCACAAGAGTGATTAAAATTGGTTTAAGAACGAACACTAGAAGAAGAGAAGAAGATGGGAGGTGAAAGTATTGTTTGTTGTCTAGAAGTAATGCGGTCCATGTAGGTTAAGCCTTGTCGCATTAAGTAAGTCTTCAGTTTATACCGATTTGTTTGTTTTAATGGTTTTTTCCGATCAGAAGCCTTGACTTTTCAGCTCTTGGTCTTGTCCTGCCCTTAATCTGGACTATGTGGCTTTTTGCCATCCGCATTGGTCTTCCCAACACAGAGGTTATAGTTCACCCGTAGTCCACGTGCTCGAAACGTGGCACGCTTAATTGTTGTTTATTGTCTATGTTAAGTTATATGTTTGTGTGTCTATGTAAGTTATATGTCTTTGTGTCTATGTTAGTTATATGTCTGTGTGCTTTGTTTATGTCTTGTTTCTATGTTAAGTAACATTGATCACTTTAGTCTGTTATAACATTGACCCTTTTAGTCCACTATAACATTGACCCTTTAGTCCACTATAACATTGACCCTTTAGTCCACTATAACATTGACCCCTTTAGTCCGTTATAACATTGACACCTTAGTCCACTATAACATTGACCCCTTTAGTCCGTTATAACATTGCCCTTTAGTCCGTTATAACATTGCCCCCTTTAGTCCGTAATAACATTGACAACTTTAGTCCACTATAACATTGACCCTTTAGTCCTTATAACATTGCCCACTTTAGACCGTTATAACACTGCCCTTTAGTCCGTTATAACAGCCTTTAGTCCGTTATAACATTGACACTTTAGTCCGTTATAACACTGACAACTTTAGTCCGTTATAACATTGACAACTTTAGTCCGTTATAACATTGATCCCTTTAGTCCGTTATAACATTGACAACTTTAGTCCGTTATAACATTGACAACTTTAGTCCGATATAACATTGACAACTTTAGTCCGTTATAACATTGACAACTTTAGTCCGTTATAACATTGATCCCTTTAGTCCATTATAACATTGATCCTTTAGTCCGTTATAACATTGATCCCTTTAGTCCGTTATAACATTGACCCCTTTAGTCCGTTATAACACTGACAACTTTAGTCCGTTATAGCATTGACACCTTTAGTTCGTTATAACATTGACCCTTTAGTTCCGTTATAACATTGACCCCTTTAGTCCGTTATAGCACTGACCGTATCAAAACAAAGTTTACCGCCCCTACAATATTTGCAACTGAAATTACATCCCTTACTTTTCGTTGTTGCTATCTTATTCCTCTTTGCCGTTCTGGAATAAATTAGCATAATCGTTCTGTTAAACCGCACAGTTTCTGAAGTCCACACTCAACCGTAGTCGGCGTGTAGCATTTTAATTAATTTTGGGAGTAATCTCAGGGCCCAGGTCTGGATTTAATTACATCCTGAGTTGTCTAAATATTTTTGATGCATCTGTAAATTCCTCTCCTTAATCTTCATCATTTTCTTCTTCTTTTCCTGTTATCATTGCTGATCACACTTTACGTGCAAGATTTCAGGCATTTCAAGAAGATGAAAGCCGCTATAGTGTAGTTGTTAGTGCACTGGCTACGTTGTATGTGATCCAGGATCAGTTTCACAGCCGCCGAGTGGTTACCGGGGCCCAAATTTGGGGTGTAAAGAATAGAACCACTGTTACCTGCCAGCATGTCGTAAGAGGCGACTAAGGAGGTTTGGCTGAAATCGGATGCACATGTCCTAAACGTGTAGAAGTCTATGCGTTTAGGGCCTACCAAACCAATGTGCAACGTATACACGTTCTTGGCAATGATTAAACATATCACAAAGAGTAATAAAATTGGTCGTAAAGAACGAACGTAAAGAAGAAGAAGTTCTACAGCGTCAGTAGAAATGTTTTATACTGTAGTGTCTCTCTCGCTTCAACCTAGGCCAACTCTAAAGTAGAAGTAAGGCTCACATTAATGGTGAGGGACAACGGTGATAGATCGAGTTCCTAGTCCTATCGGAGATGGACGATAAAACGTAGGTCCCGTGCTCAATCTGAGCACGTTAAAGAACAATTGGAAGTTCAAAATCGAGAAGTGCAGGCTGGAATGCCGCTACCCTGGTAAAATTTATTAGAAAATTTTAGAAATAAAATTCCTTCATAATATCTTCACCATATTCATAATTACATCTCGTCGGTGCTACGGAGTTTGTGCATTGCAGCTGAGATCTTCCTGTGTACGAAAGACGCCCATGTAGTGTCGGAGCCCGCAGGAAGCAAAGAATGGTAACACTGCAACCTACAAGGCATGTCGTCAGAGACGACTGATGTAGGCCCTAGGGATGCTACCCTAGTAAATAAAAATCAGCGCAGAAATCGGATGTGCTGACATACTTGTAGGCGCATAACTGACACAACGTACACTCGTTCTTTGGCTCAGATCACATACGAATCACACAGAGTGGTTGACAAGTGGTCTTCTTCTTCTTCTTCTTTGCGTTCGTTCTTTATGACCAATTTTAATCACTCTTTGTGGGGACTGCCTAGAGTAGTTGATAGTAGCTCGGCCTGCTAGCTGTGAGACGCCTCATAGCTCGGGTTCGAACCTACTGTCCGGCATTTGTTCGAGTCCCTGGTCTTACTCAGGACGATAACGTGAGTACCTCTGAAGTCGGAGAAAATCTGCCTGTATGGCGAGGGAATACTAATTACGAGTACATTGAGACACGGCTGCCAGTGTAAAGTAATTTACAATGTGCACGCTGCTGCCATTGTAAGAAATTGGAAAACAGATTTTCACGCAAAAATCAGTTTCAGAGATGAAACTTCGTCTGAGTTGAAAGCGGACGAAAAAAAATAAAAATCACTCTTTGTGATATGTTTGATCTTTGCCAAGAACGTGTATACGTTGCATATTGGTTTGTAGGCCCCTAAACGCATAGACTTCTACACGCTTAGGACACATGCATCCGATTTCAGCCAAACCTCCTTAGTCGCCCTTACGACATGCGTGGCAGGTAACAGTGGTTCTATTCTTGACACCCCAAATTTGGGCTCCGGTAACCACTCGGGCGGACAAGTGGTCGATATGGAGGTTCAAAGAAGAAGTAGAAGGTAAGAAAGAGACCGGAGCACACATGGTTAATCACCGAAATGCAATGACATGATCAATCAATCAATCAATCATTCAATCAATGTGCTGATAATGAAAACAATCCTTCACGTCAAGATCAGTCAGAGGCGCCATTACTAAGCCTGAATTCAAAGCGGACGTCGAAAGAAAAAACCTCATAAACCTAATATTATGAAACACCGTTTTTAGGATTTTCCCTGACTTATGTGGAGAGAATGAGTTCCATAAGCTCTGAAGGTTGAAGGTGGTGCTGGGGCTCGAAATGGAAGCAAAGAATAGTAACACTGCAACCTGCAAGGCATGTCGTAAGAGGCGACTGATGTAGGACCTAGGTAAGCTACCATAGTAAATAAAAAGCATCAGAGAAATCGGTTATGCTGGCCTATTGTAGGCGCATAACTGGCACAACGTACAATCGCTCTTAGGCTCAGATCACATGCAAATCCCACAGAGTGGTTAACAATTTCTCGATATAGATCGTTAAAAGAAAAAAAGAAGAATGAAGGTTGAATTAGATGCGGTCTGCAAGTTGGGTTCTACGACTGGCTCTGTATCCAGCAGAGCTAGGGGTCGGTTAGTCTCTGTGAGGTACTGCGAAAAATGACAATTAGTAGCATGTTGACGACCTGGATACCATACAAGCCAACCTCACCTCCCAGTGACGTTGACCTTCAAACTTTGCCTGCGAAATCCAAGGTGAATATGAAACGTGACATACAAATGTCAAACAGTTCAAATGTGAAATCTGTCATGATGTATGGCTCGGAAACGTGGTGAGTCATCAAGTTAAATACAAATAATATTCAAACCTTTATCAGCAAATGTCTTCGACGCGCTCTCAGACTGAGATGGTATATCATCATCATCATCAAGTAGCTTGTCTTGAGCAGAACTATGCCACCTCAACAGTTCTCCGGAATTTCTCTCTCTAATAAGCCGAATGTCCTGTCGCTACAGCGGTCATGTTCAAACTATCAGATACATCCTAAATCCATCTTCTTCGTGGTCTTCCTCTTCTTCTCTTTGCCCGGGATACTTCCTTCCTTGATGGTCTTCTCCAGTCCTTCATGTCTTTTTATATGTCCAAAATCTCTCAATTTTCTCTTTCTTATTTGTAGCATCAGCCAGTTTTCTTTGATTTTGAGTTCTTTCTGGATAATCTATTTGTTCTCTTCTCTGTCCAAGATATACGAAGGACTCTTCTGTAACACTTATATTCTAAAGCAATATATGTTTTTCCACTGCTTTATTAAATGTCCATGCTTCACACCCATACGTTGCCACTGGGAATATGCATGCTCTTGAGGTGGTATAACAGAGTGATAAACACTGCGGATGAGAACAGGGCAGAAACTTATGCTGGCCTAGGTCAGTAGGAGAAAAGTACTGAAATGATATCCACCTCTCAAGTCAGAGAAGGTACGATTGTATAGTGGGGGGACACTGATAATAAGGAAAGTTACCTTCACGCAAAAATAAGTCAGAAGCGACATAGCTGGCTAACCCGTCGAACGCCTGAATAAGAAGAAGTAATCACTTTTTCCCGGATGTCTTCATTTCTAAAACCGGTCTCTTCTTGAAACTTCCAGCATTCTGTGTAGACACTTCGTCTCTGGAAACTCAAGACATACGCAGAAAACGATGAAACTGGGTTACAACCAGGTATCAGTGTGACGACAAAAGAAAGAATTAAAGAAAGAAAAACTTTCCTTCTTGATGTACACATTATTTTGATGTCAGAAACAACGTTAACTCGCGTAGACAACACATGCAGAAAACAACAGATCGAGTATGTCTGTTTGGAAAATCTGTTTTGTTTGAAAGATGGAAGAAACAAACGCTCCTGACATGCAGTCTCTGGCACATTTGCTCTCTTATCTCATGTACATGTCAAATGGATGAGACTTAAAGATAAATTTCTTTCAACCTTGGCTTCGGTAAGAACAGGGAGGAAAGAAGAAATATTTATAGAAGCCACCCGCAATGTGGCTTTTACGCAAATCTTTAGTGGCGAAGATTGGGTGTTTGCCAGGATTGGGGAGAGAAAAGGAAACGTGGATGTAGGGTGGGGGAGTTGAATAAGGAAGGCTAATTTAATGTGGATTTTAAGCAAAACCTCTTGAACGAGCGCGGTAAGGAGGAAGTTAGCCAGAACCGAGGTGTAAGGTTTCGTAACTCCAGCTCAGAGTGTTGAGATTAGTTAAGACAAATATTTACTGCCCTTGGTGACCGGCTGACTTGTCACAGCTGGCTTATTTCTGTATCCTTCCGCGTGCCGACATGCTGATAAACTGCTAGATAATCCTACGCTCAAATTTCTTTCATTGGGCTAGGCATCAGTTTCTTGGAGTAGACCAAGAGTGGTTACATTTCGTGTGGTCTAGTCGAGTTTCCTGATATTTATGCTGGAATAGTTTTTGATGGCGCGCAACCTGTATTTGCTTGTTAAGCTGTTTGAAGAGTCTATTGTTCTATTTTTCTTCTGTTTCTGGTAAACTCAACGAGTCAACGTACTTTTTCTGAATGTTATCTGTGTCAAGGGCACGCTTTGTGACGTTCAGGCCTAGAGCAATATTTTCTAAACTAGATTTTCTCCTAGTTTCATAATGGCTGATAGTTCAGATACCCGGATGTTTCCTGGGTTTTTCCCAGATATATTTCCCGTAGCCTTTTCAGGCTTTGTGCCAGTGGCGGCTCGTCGTCATTTTTCTTGGTGGGGCCAGACACAAATGTTCGGAAAAATCATGTGTTTTTTTTAGCATTTACTATTTCGGAAAGTTATTCCCCCTTTCGATTATTGGTGGGGCCGGGCCCCACTGGCCCTTAATCACGAGTCGCCACTGTTTTGTGCTATGGAGTCACTTCCATGTACATTACTAGTATGCATGCAGGTGGTAGTTGTACTTCTTCTTCTTCAAACGCTTCATATTGACCACTTGTTAACCACTCGGTGACATTTGTATGTGATCTGAGCCTAAAAGCGATTGTACGTTGTGCCAGTTATGTACCCACAAGTAGGCCAGCACATCCGATTTCAGCGACGTTTTTTATTTACTAGGATAGCTTACCTAGGTTCTACATCTGTCGCCTCTTACGACATGCCTTGTAGGTTGCAGTGATACTATTCTTTGCTTCCCTTGCGGGCCCCGGAACTACACGGGGGAGGGTAGTAGGACAAATTTCTTTCCTCACGTGGGAAACGTCAAGTGTGGGATTGAACGTACAACCATCTTGTGTCCGAATCGAAAAGCGAACGTTTATGCATTACCCTAATCTGTCCCAGTTTTCCCCCACATACAGAATACCAGTGGAGTCTCGTCATTAAGGGCCAGTAGGGTCAGGCCCACCAAAAATAATATGTAACATATATTTATTATTTTTTGGATTAAAATTTAACCCTAAAACCATGATTTTCCCGAAAATTTGTGTCTGGCCCGACCCAAAAAAAAATGAGCGCGAGCCGCCACTGCAGAATACAAATATTAGTTCACTTGCACTTGTCAACGTCTTCCTCTGACAGGATCAGCCGTGGCCCCCTGTAACATAAGCCCGACTAGCTCAGAGGATAAATCGAAAATACCTGTTTAATAGGGGCTGGATTTTGTATATGTTTAATATAACACCGTGCGAATTTTGTTGCAAGTTTACTCACTTCTATGCGTTCATGATTATGTATTGGTGACAAATGTTAATACTGATATTCCTTAGCTTGAAACTTAATTTCTAACATAACCTTGATTTAGCTTGCTGTGTTGTTTATTAAATGAATTAGTCTATATACAACAACACTGGAATGTGAGAGAGATGCGACTGTTGTAGTTTTATTTCCTAGAATTGTCACCTGAGCCCGTCGACCGTATGATATCGGAGACCAAGGATCAGACACCCCTCTCCCTCCCTCGCCCCAAGCACCCACTACGAAATGAGCAAAATTCAGAGTAAACTCGCTTGTTTCTGTATCGAAGCAAATAGTAAGACTACACGCCGGAGAAAGGAAGGAAGGAAGGAAGGAAGGAAGGGAGCGAGGGAGGGAAGTATCTCAAATAATAATGTATAAGACTACACGCCGGAGGCAGGAAGGAAGGGAGACATCTCAAATAATAATGTATAAGACTACACGCCGGAGGCAGGAAGGATGGAAGGAGCGAGGGAGGAAGTATCTCAAATAATAATGTATAAGACTACACGCCGGAGGCAGGAAGGAAGGGAGACATCTCAAATAGTAGTCGCAGAAATCGCATGTGCTGGCCTACCTGTAGGCACATAACTGGCACAACGTACAATCGCTCTTAGGCTCAGATCACAAACAAATGACACAGAGTGATTGACAAATGGTTGATAGGGAGCGTTCGAAGAAGAAAGTGTATATTAAATTAGTCGAAGAAGAAAATGGTGAGGCTGAAGAAAATGGTGAGGCTGAAGAAAATGGTGAGGCTGAAGAAAATGGTGAGGCTGAAGAAAATGGTGAGACAGAAGAAAATGGTGAGGCAGAAGAAAATGGTGAGGCAGAAGAAAATGGTGAGGCTGAAGAAAATGGTGAGGCAGAAGAAAATGGTGAGGCTGAAGAAAATGGTGAGGCAGAAGAAAATGGTGAGGCCGAAGAAAATGGTGAGGCTGAAGAAAATGGTGAGGCTGAAGAAAATGGTGAGGCAGAAGAAAATGGTGAGGAAGAAGAAAATGGTGAGGCAGAAGAAAATGGTAAGGCAGAAGAAAATGGTGAGACAGAAGAAAATGGTGAGGCTGAAGAAAATGGTGAGACAGAAGAAAATGGTGAGGCAGAAGAAAATGGTGAGGCTGAAGAAAATGGTGAGGCTGAAGAAAATAGTGAGGCAGAAGAAAATGGTGAGGCTGAAGAAAATGGTGAGACAGAAGAAAATTGTGAGGCAGAAGAAAATGGTGAGGCAGAAGAAAATGGTGAGGCAGAAGAAAATGGTGAGGCAGAAGAAAATGGTGAGGCAGAAGAAAATGGTGAGGCTGAAGAAAATGGTGAGGCAGAAGAAAATGGTGAGGCAGAAGAAAATGGTGAGGCAGAAGAAAATGGTGAGGCAGAAGAAAATGGTGAGGCAGAAGAAAATGGTGAGGCAGAAGAAAATGGTGAGGCTGAAGAAAATGGTGAGGCAGAAGAAAATGGTAAGGCAGAAGAAAATGGTGAGGCAGAAGAAAATGGTGAGGCTGAAGAAAATGGTGAGGCCGAAGAAAATGGTGAGGCAGAAGAAAATGGTGAGGCAGAAGAAAATGGTGAGGCTGAAGAAAATGGTGAGGCAGAAGAAAATGGTGAGGCTGAAGAAAATGGTGAGGCTGAAGAAAATGGTGAGACAGAAGAAAATGGTGAGGCAGAAGAAAATGGTGAGGCTGAAGAAAATGGTGAGGCTGAAGAAAATGGTGAGGCAGAAGAAAATGGTGAGGCTGAAGAAAATGGTGAGGCTGAAGAAAATGGTGAGGCCGAATAAAATAGCGAGGCTGAAGAAAATAGTGAGGCTGAAGAAAATAGTGAGGCAGAAGAAAATGGTGAGGCTGAAGAAAATGGTGAGACAGAAGAAAATGGTGAGGCAGAAGAAAATGGTGAGGCAGAAGAAAATGGTGAGGCTGAAGAAAATGGTGAGGCAGAAGAAAATGGTGAGGCAGAAGAAAATGGTGAGGCAGAAGAAAATGGTGAGGCAGAAGAAAATGGTGAGGCAGAAGAAAATGGTGAGGCTGAAGAAAATGGTGAGGCTGAAGAAAATGGTGAGGCAGAAGAAAATGGTGAGGCTGAAGAAAATGGTGAGGCCGAATAAAATGGTGAGGCCGAATAAAATAGCGAGGCTGAAGAAAATAGTGAGGCTGAAGAAAATAGTGAGGCTGAAGAAAATGGTGAGGCTGAAGAAAATGGTGAGGCTGAAGAAAATGGTGAGGCTGAAGAAAATGGTGAGGCTGAAGAAAATGGTGAGACATAAGAAAATGGTGAGGCACAAGAAAATGGTGAGGCTGAAGAAAATGGTGAGGCTGAAGAAAATAGTGAGGCAGAAGAAAATGGTGAGACAGAAGAAAATGGTGAGGCTGAAGAAAATGGTGAGACAGAAGAAAATGGTGAGGCAGAAGAAAATGGTGAGGCTGAAGAAAATGGTGAGGCTGAAGAAAATAGTGAGGCAGAAGAAAATGGTGAGGCTGAAGAAAATGGTGAGACAGAAGAAAATGGTGAGGCAGAAGAAAATGGTGAGGCTGAAGAAAATGATGAGGCTGAAGAAAATGGTGAGGCAGAAGAAAATGGTGAGGCTGAAGAAAATGGTGAGGCTGAAGAAAATGGTGAGGCCGAATAAAATAGCGAGGCTGAAGAAAATAGTGAGGCTGAAGAAAATAGTGAGGCAGAAGAAAATGGTGAGGCTGAAGAAAATGGTGAGGCTGAAGAAAATGGTGAGGCTGAAGAAAATGGTGAGGCTGAAGAAAATGGTGAGACATAAGAAAATGGTGAGGCAGAAGAAAATGGTGAGGCTGAAGAAAATGGTGAGGCAGAAGAAAATAGTGAGGCTGAAGAAAATGGTGAGGCTGAAGAAAATGGCGAGGCTGAAGAAAATAGTGAGGCTGAAGAAAATAGTGAGGCTGAAGAAAATAGTGAGGCTGAAGAAAATAGTGAGGCTGAAGAAAATGGTGAGGAAGAAGAAAATGGTGAGGCAGAAGAAAATGGTGAGGCAGAAGAAAATGGTGAGGCTGAAGATGAAGATGAGACAGAAAAAGAAGTAGGCGATGCAGAAGAAGATGTATGTTAAAATACAAAAGAAAGAAAGAAAACGTTGAAGAAGAATAAATTCACATTAAACAAAAGGAAGAAGAAGAAGCATAAGAAACGTGTTACATTAACAGAAGAAGAAGAAGAAGCATAAGAAACGTATTACATTAACAGAAGAAGAAGAAGCATAAGAAACGTATTACATTAACAGAAGAAGAAGAAGCATAAGAAACGTATTACATTAACAGAAGAAGAAGAAGCATAAGAAACGTATTACATTAACAGAAGAAGAAGAAGCATAAGAAACGTATTACATTAACAGAAGAAGAAGAAGAAGCATAAGAAACGTATTACATTAACAGAAGAAGAAGAAGAAGCATAAGAAACGTATTACATTAACAGAAGAAGAAGAAGCATAAGAAACGTATTACATTAACAGAAGAAGAAGAAGCATAAGAAACGTATTACATTAACAGAAGAAGAAGAAGCATAAGAAACGTATTACATTAACAGAAGAAGAAGAAGCATAAGAAACGTATTACATTAACAGAAGAAGAAGCATAAGAAACGTATTACATTAACAGAAGAAGAAGAAGCATAAGAAACGTATTACATTAACAGAAGAAGAAGAAGCATAAGAAACGTGTTACATTAACAGAAGAAGAAGAAGCATAAGAAACGTGTTACATTAACAGAAGAAGAAGAAGCATAAGAAACGTATTACATTCAAAAAAAAAAAGAAGAAGAATAAGAGGAGGAGTGTTAAATTAGAAAATGAATATTTGCGAAAAGGATGGATAGTGACCGACTTTCTGAGTTCAGTAATGCTAGAGAACAGCCATTAAGGCCCCGATTCGTGCAATCAAATCCTCCAGTCTTACGCGAAACCCTAGCCGGGGCTAAACGAGCTAACCAACCGACCACACGAGACTGCCTGTACTCTCGTGAAAGCTTATTGGCACGCTACAGAATGAGCTTCAAGCTTGAGGCGCTATAGGATTGAAGTGAGAGAACAGACGAAAGAAATGAACAGGGGAAAAGAGGAAATTAGCCAAGAGCTTTAATACAAAGACATTGGTTAGCCTATCTGTGTGTATGCAAATGGGGTCGAACACGCAAAGGGTTGGGGTCAGGGGTGAGCCAGAGCCAACTATAAACTTATAGTTAGAGTTGGCTGTGGGTGAGCAGAGAGGTGCATTTTGACCTGGGGTCAGTGACCGAGATAAGAAAATAGGGGTTGTTCTAAGAAATTAGTAATCATCATCATGAGCAGTGCCGGCTGGAGTAAGCGAGACTTAGGGTCAGTGACTTGGTCTTAAAGGTCTTAAAGCCTGAGGTTTCACTTCATTGCATCGGGTTTTATCCCATATGGCTTGTTCCCTCTCCGCAGATATTGCACAGCACCTGCGGAGAGTATTGCACGAAGCACAAACTCCGTTACTCCGGCAACAATCCTAGGGATCTCTGGAAGAAAATACACATGTGAACAGAACAACGCTGTCCGGATTCGAACCCACGACCTTCGACTCGTAAGAACGTAACCACTTAGCCACGAGAACTCCGAAGGAAGGAGGACATGTTGCAAGAGTAATCGTCATCATGTGCCGTGCCGGGCGAAGTCAACGATCGTGGATCCTCACACAAGACATGTCATTAGAACCGATTATAAGTTCAGATGTCCACATTCTTCCGCACCATGACATGCTGTCTGGAACTGATACTCCTTCCCTGTAGTCCTGTCTCATCTCCCATAGATTTTATCGGTTGTTGTAATGTGTTCTCAACCTCCCTTTCTCATTCATCATCATCGTAATTTGTGACATTCCATATGGCGTGGGTGATCATGGATCTATACCACGTCTATCCTTGGTACAGACTTTCAGGGACATATGATCGGTGTCCCTTCACGGAAACTACACACAAGCTGCACGGGCTTGTAGCAGTCAATGACTCTTAGCGTCCAGGTCAGAGTAAGATCAAAGATGACCAAGACTACTTTCTTCCTTCCTGTGACTGCTCCAGAAACAGACGATTACCAGGAAGTCTAGCTAAGTTTGTGGAGATAGAAGAAGACGCTAACTCGGGTATAAAGTTGGGTATAAATCCGAAGGAATTACTTCTTCTTCTTCTTCTTTGCGTTCGTTCTTTACGACCAATTTTAATCACTCTTTGTGATATGTTTGATCTTTGCCAAGAACGTGTATAATTTGCACATTGGTTTGGTAGGCCCCTAAACGCATAGACTTCTACACGTTTAGGACACATGCATCCGATTTCAGCCAAACCTCCTTAGTCGCCTCTTACGACATGCGTGGCAGGTAACAGTGGCTCTATTCTTTACAACCCAAATTTGGGCCCCGGTAACCACTCGGGCGGGAATTACTTCAATGCACCGTGTTTTACCCCATTTGGCTCGGTCCCTCTCCACAGAAATGGCACGCCACCTGCCAAGAGTATTATACAAACTACAAAGTCCCGGCAACAATACTTGGGATCTCTGGAAAAAATGACCTCGTGAACAGATCGGCGCGCTCCGTATTCAAACCCACGATCTTCGGAATGCAAGGCGAGAGCTTAACGACTCAGCCACAGAAACCCTCTAAATAACCAGGTACACAATTAAGGCTAAACTTTAGTCGGATGTGCAGGGTCGAAAGGTGCAGATACCATAGAGGACTATCATCATAGCACTCCGGACATGTCTATAGGTGCTCCCATCTCTTCCTCAACAAATCCAGCAGCCCAACACACCAGTTCGATGTTGATTAAATCAGTCGCTTTGAATATTTAGTATGTCGTTCTTTTCTGGCTGCTCAATTTTGACATCCATCTCTCTCGGTCTGGTCAGCGAGTTGGACTCGCAACCATGAAACTCTTCTGTTAGAAAAGACTCTCTCAGTGCGTTAAGAATGTCATTTCGGTCCATTGCATCTCCCTCTGATACCTTGGTCATACCATCCAATCTGTCAGCTCGTTCAGTACCGCTTACTCCTGTGTGCCCAGGGACAAAAATGAAGGTGATTTCTTTGATACCTGTCTGTACCAGTACCTCAACCCAGTTTCGTATCACCATTCCTGTTTCGACTTTACGAATCATACTCATCGAGTCACTGAGTATAAAAACACAAGCGAAGTCATGAGATGCCAACCACGTCACCGCCTTTGTAACCGCCTGTACCTCCATTGTCAATCTACTTGTTGTTGTCGCGTATGCCCCACTGGCCTCTCCTATTATTTTTCCTCCTGAGCGTGCTGCAAAAGACAACGCCCAGCGTTGTTGACGAATGACCGAACCATCGGTGTAAATTACTGCATCTGTTTCATTGACGTTGTCATTCAAGAGAGCCTCAACCTCCGCATTGATTAGTGATGGATTATTTTATTCACATACTGTGTTGTCATGCTGTTAACACGCTGTAACTCTAGTTGTCCATGTCTCTGATCCATACAGTAAGACTAAGCTCACATTTGAATGTGTATATATTAAGTTTACTCTGTGTCCTGTAAGATAACGATCTCCATATGGTGTCCAATGATCGAAATGTTGCAGCTGCTATTTCAATTCTTACGTTGATTACAAATTAGAAAAGCATAGATTATTTTGTATATCAGAATTGAAATAAAGAGTTCAAAGAAATCAAGTGAAACATCAATAAAAAATGAAGCGAAGAATTAATTAATAGTCGTCCATAGTAGGTGCTGATGACAACAACCGCAGAAGTGTATTGTTGCACCACTAGGGTGTCTGTGGAGGTGACTGTAGAGTCAATATCCTCGAACACAATTCCCTACCACAGGTGGGTTCGAACACACGACCTTTCGAAACGCATGGCAACCACTAAGAGACAGAGACTAAGATCATCATCATTGCACTTCGGTGAACAGTCACGAGTACTTTGACCTCTTTCTTACACCGGTAGCAGTGAGCCTCCGTAGCACTGACGATGGTGCCCAAGTGTAATTTTGAGGATGATAAAAATATATTCTTCTTCTGCGCTCACCTACTATGAATTCAGGCACAGACAGTGTGGCTGGTATAGTGAATTCAGGCAGAAGTGTGCTGGTATAGTGAATTCAGGCACAGATTGTGTGGCTGGTATAGTGAATTCAGGCGCAGACTGTGTGGCTGGTATAGTGAATTCAGGCGCAGACTGTGTGGCTGGTATAGTGAATTCAGGCACAGACTGTGTGGCTGGTATAGTGAATTCAGGCGCAGACTGTGTGGCTGGTATAGTGAATTCAGGCGCAGACTGTGTTGGTATAGTGAATTCAGGCGCGACTGGTGGTTATAGTGAATTCAGGCACAGACTGTGTGGCTGGTATAGTGAATTCAGGCGCAGACTGTGTGGCTGGTATAGTGAATTCAGGCGCAGACAGTGTGGCTGGTATAGTGAATTCAGGCGCAGACTGTGTGGCTGGTATAGTGAATTCAGGCACAGACTGTGTGGCTGGTATATTGATTCTGGCTGATTTTAACGATTGTTTTGCAGACTGCGCATTGCTAGCCTATTCGTTTCGATGTTACACTGCCAGTCTACGTTTTATCGTCAGACTCCTATAGGACTGGAACTCGTTTCTACCAGCCTCAGTGAGAACGTGTCCATGTGATGACGGTACTCGCAAGGGGAGTAAAGAATAGTAACATTGTAACCTACAAGGCATGTCGTAAGAGACGACTGAGGCAGGGATTAGGAAGCTACCCTAGGCGCATAATTGGCACACGTACAGTCGCTCTTAGGCTCAGATCACATACAAATCACACAGAGTGGTTAACAAGTGGTCGATATTGAGCGCTCTGAGAAGAAGACAATGAGAACGGAAATGTGTTGAAAAATATCATGATCACTCCTCGGGGGCAAACGGACTAAGTACTATTGAACCGCAAGGCTAGCACAGTACTTCGACGTCCCAACATTACTTTACCTCTTGACCTCCGTCCCTGTTACTGACCAACAGCTACAACAACTCGAGGTTAGCATAAGTTTCTGTGATCCTTCTTTCAACCCCTTCCCCTTTCGTGAGGGGTTCAAGTAACTATTCTGTAACTAGTAATTTTTTTTCTGCCGCCGCCGCCGGCTGCGAGGTTAGACCGGCTGCCGGTTCACTCTTCTAGTGTATGTAGCCACACGTTGGTCTGGTTTGATCTCCTATTACCTGCAAACGATCATGCAATTTGCCGTTCCTGCTCACGTCGGGCGCAGCTGTGCTAGGGGCATCCACTCAGGAACACGTGACATTCTGAGATCTCGCGCCTGCTCGTATTTCCATCTCCAGATCTCGAGCTCACAAGAGGGTGGGTGCGTGCGTGATGGAAGGCGGGAACTCATGATAAAGAGGGAGGAAGAAGGAGGTTAAAAAGAAAACTCATATTGGATGGAGGTATTGATCCTTATCCTTTCTGTGGGAGGTTGTTCAGTCTCATTTAAGACCTTCCTTTCTTCATCCTATTCTTCATTAGTCCCTCTCACGTCCTATCTTTATATGTATGTGTGTGTGTTCGCGCATGTTTGTGTGTGTTTGGAAATGTATGTGCCTATGTGTGTATGCATGGACATCCACATACATTTTTTCAGGGAGATGCAACATGAACAAAATGTTAGTTGGTAATTTAGTACGCGGAAAGAAGAAAACCAGGTTCGAATGAAACTTTAATAGTCAGAAGGGCGCATAGTGTAGACATACTCTTAGGCAAAGTTCATAAAGCCTTAATATAATGCGAGAAATGATCGTTAAAGAGCAATAAATACACGAAAAAAGGGAAGGTGTGTGGGATTGACTGTCAGCGAGACAGACTCAAAGCATTTCCCCGCCCGAGTTGTTACCGGTGCCCAAGTTTGGGATGTAAAAAATAGAACCACTGTTACCTGACACGCATGTCGTAAGAGGCGACTAAGGAGGTTTGGCTGAAATCGGATGCATGTGTCTTAAATGTCTATGTGTTTAGGGGACTACCAAACCAATGTGCAACGTGTACACGTTCTTGGCAAAGATCAAACATATCACAAAGAGTGATTAAAATTGGTCGTAAAGAACGAACGCCATGAAGAAGAAGATGAGAAAGCATTTCCCGTAGAATACAACCGAAAACCTTGTCCAGTGCAGCGCAGGTGACATTGAGTTCCTAGTTCTATCGGAGACGGACGATAAAACGTAGGTTCTGTGTTCAAATTGAGCACGTAAAAGATCCACTGGCAGTTCAAAATTGAGAACAGCAGGCTGGACAGCTACTGTCCGAGCAAAATTCCATAGAAAGGTTTTCGTAAAATTATTTTCACCAAGTTCTTCTTCTTCTTCTTCGTGTTCGTTCTTTACAACCAATTTTAATCACTCTTTGTCATATGTTTGATCTTTGCCAAGAACGTGTATACGTTGCACATTGGTTTGGTAGGCCCTAAACGCATAGACTTCTACACGTTTAGGACACGTGCATCCGATTTCAGCCAAACCTCCTTAGTCGCCTCTTACGACATGCGTGGCAGGTAACAGTGGTTCTATTCTTTACACCCCAAATTTTGGCCCCGGTAACCACTCGGGTGCACCAAGTTCTAAATTACATCGTTTACTGTCGTCGGTGCTACGGAGTTCATTCCCTGCTGCTGAGATCTTCATGTGTAAGTAAGAGATCGGAGCACTCATGGTTACTCATTAGAATGCAATGATGATGATGGTATCAATCAGCCAATCAATCAATCAATAAATTAAATAATCAATTTCAATTCATAAAATCAATCAATTAAAAAAACATCAATCAATCAATATCAATCATAAATCAATACATCAATAACAATAAATCAAAATCAAAATAAATAAATCAATATTCTTCGTTGGCTACCAGTATAGTGCTCTTATCTAGCTACAGCACATTTGACTTGGTATTCTTGATGTAAAAATACAACAGACTCCAGAATTCAAATCTTCTTCTTCTTTGCGTTCGTTCTTTACGACCAATTTTAATCATCTTTGTGATATGTTTGATCTTTGCCAAGAACGTGTATACGTTGCACATTGGTTTGGTAGGTCCCTAAACACATAGACTTCTATACGTTTAGGACACATGCATCCGATTTCAGCCAAACCTCCTTAGACGCCTCTTACGACATGCGTGGCAGGTAACAGTGGTTCTATTCTTTACACCCCAATTTGGGCCTCTGACTAAGACACAAGAAAAAAAATTACAACATGTGAAATGAGATGTCTACGAAAAGCTGTCAACGTTACAAGGCGAGATGAGTGAGAAACGAGAATATCAGAAGCATCGTTGGTACTATACCATGCATACAGTACATCGAGAAGCAAAGAATCAAGTGGTTCGGCCATCTAATGAGAATGGAACCACATTTACTACCATCTCGTGCCTACAATAATCGACACTCAGGGCGCAGAGCGCGAGGCAGGCCAAGAACACGATGGATAGATAACATCTCAGAGTCCCTACGAAAGCATGGACTGACAACGTCAAGCGCAACACACCTGTCACAAGATAGGAAACTAACTCTCCCCAAGACGCTAAACGGCAAATGTGGTTAAGATAAGATAAGATAAGATTCTTGCAGTTTGGTTAGGGTTGTAGATTCACCACTATTACTGAGTCAATCATTTAACTACCCTAGGGCCCTGCTCGCCTTGCAGAGTAGGCTGGGGACCAGCCTGCAAAGGCCACTGATAAGAGGCAAACGCATCAACACTGAGCAGAAACCAGACACATTTACCGAACTCACCTTAGAATTTAAATGGCGCTGCCAGCGTGTTCGAACGCTTTGACTATGCGGGTGACTGAATGAAGTCAGTTTCCACGATGAACAAAATAAATGTCCAGTTTTCTGGTACATCGAATTACGTGTCCATGACGAGGAATCTTTCACTCTCTTCTGATGGGAAAATTTTATAATATCAGCCTGGTCCATTGCTCGCCCGCTTTATACAGCAGCCATACCCGCAAGCCTATGGGCGCGCTCTTTTCCCTTACACGGTATGCCCTTGCAGATAATGAAATGGTTTATCCCCAAGTCACTCGTGTGTTTCCGGGCTCGCAAGGAGCAAAGAATAGTACCACTGCAACCTACAAGGCATGTTGTAAGAGGTGACTGAGGCAGAGGCCTAGGGAAGCTAACCTAGTAAATAAAAAGCGTGGCAGAAATCGGATGTGCTGGTCTACTTGTAGACGCATACAAATCACACAGAGTGGTTAACAAGTGGTCGCTATGGAGCGTTTGACGTAGAAGATCAACTAGTAAGAATGTAGTCAGCGCACATTGTCAATAAAATATACTATAGCAGAATCATTTTTCTTTTCTCAAATCCTGTTTGCCTCACAGCGTCAAGGTCAAGAAGAGATTTCTAAAACGGGCCCTTGTGTGCGCTTCGTAGATAGTGTCTTTCGTCGCCTCTGTTATCTCTTAGGTTCGTCTTTTACGTTGCCGGCCTTTTGCTTTGTACCCATTGTATCGAAGCAGCATTGCTCTTTGAGGTGCACTGTCTGTTGGTAATCTGCTTACGTCATCATCATTAATCCTCTCCGCTCCTCGTGGAGCATAGGGCCTCAACAGTTGTTCGCCACTCTTCTCGCTCTCTGGCTGTTCTCTTTATGGTCTCCCAGGTCAATTGAGCACTCTTCAGCTCCTCAATAAGACCTCGTCTCCAAGTCTGCTTAGGGCGTCCTCTTTTCGTTTTCCCTGCGGGTTCCACTCGAGCACCTGTCTAGTGACACTCGACTGTGTCTTCCGCAAGGTATGGCCTATCCATCGCCATCTTCTCCTCTTGACCTGTGTCATCATAGGTTCCTGCCCTGTTCTTATCCACAGATCCGTGTTTGTAACTCTATCATACCATCTCAGTCTGAGAACCCGCCGCAAACATCCGATGACAAAGATCTGGACAATCTGCTTACGTGGTCGAACCATTTAATTTGTTGTTTCTTGATGAAGTCTAGTACTGATGTTGTACTCACTTTTTCCTGATGTCTTCATTTCTCAACCGGTATCTTCTTGGTACCCCCAGCATTCTGCGTAGACACTTCATCTCTGTCGTGACTAGTATCTTCTTGTTACACCCAGCATTCTGCGTAGACACTTCATCTCTGTCGTGACTAGTATCTTCTTGGTACCCCCAGCATTCTGCGTAGATACTTCATCTCTGTCGTGACTAGTATCTTCTTGTTACACCCAGCATTCTGCGTAGATACTTCATCTCTGTCGTGACTAGTATCTTCTTGTTACACCCAGCATTCTGTGTAGACACTTCATTTCTGTCGTGACTAGTATCTTCTTGGATCCCCCAGCATTCTGCGTAGACACTTCATCTCTGTCGTGACTAGTATCTTCTTGTTACACCCAGCATTCTGCGTAGACACTTCATCTCTGTCGTGACTAGTATCTTCTTGTTACACCCAGCATTCTGCGTAGACACTTCATCTCTGTTGTGACTAGGTTTCTTCTTTCATTTAATAGCAGAATATCAGCGCGAAAGACGAGAGGAAGACCAAGGAAAAGATGGATAGAAGGAGTGCTAGAATCGTGCATAAAAATGTTGAAATTGATCACTCGATTAGTCCGAGAAGCGTATAAGAAATACAGAAGACAAAGATAACAAGCTACAACCACATGGTCTAAAGAGTCTAAAACCGAAGTATCGATTTCATTAGACGATGGCACCCCACATGGCCCATTTCCTCTCTGTAGAAATGTCACGCCACCTTCCGAGAGAATTGCACAGAGCATAGGTATGTGTGGCTAATTTGTTAAGCCTTCGCCTTGCGTTCCGATGATCGAGGGTTCGAATCGGGTTCTGTTCACGATTGCATTTCCCCCAGAAATCTCTAGGATTATTACCGGAGCTACAGAGTTCGTGCTTTGTGCAGATCACATGGTATACCCAGTTAGCAGTGTGACCACAAAACAAGTCAAATAAAGAAGACGATGCTGGTTTCTCTTCTGTTACTAAAATCCTTGAACTTATTTCGTCAAATATACAACCCGACTTGGTAAACATGTCAACTTCCGGTTGAAACTTGTTGATCCGGCGACGCACTATTCCATAACAACTCTCAACCGGAAGTGCTTCTATCAGACAAGAAATGAAGCACCGAGGTTTTACAACTTGTTTACTTTTTTTGCTTTTAAACAAAAATAAAAATACCACGAACTGAGACTAACATACCGTACATTAGTTCTGCTTTTATATTTTCTGGGGAAGGGGGAATGGATGATGGCTTGGAACTTTAATTTACTGAAGCGTAATAATATTTACTAGCATGCTTTCAAGCGGGACTATATTACGTTCGCTCGTTGAGTCGGTAGTGTGTGCGATATTCATTTTCTCTTCCTCAGTTCTGTTGAGATAAGAAGCATTTTTGTTCGTTTCTAAACAACATCGAACTTGGCATAAAACCTAGTCTCTTCTCTCTCCAACCTCGCAGAGTTCTGCTGCCTCAATCCCAGCGGACGCCTGCGAGGATTCTGGCGTCTGCTAGATCTGAGCGGTAGCACTCAACAACACGACACGCTGGGATCTCGAATACGTCTAGGGTCGAAGTTTTTCGTTATCTATGTGATAACAGCTCGAAGAATTCACAAGATCTGAAGAACAGATTCGGAACCTTTCTCTGGAGACGGCGCCACAATCCGGAGAAAATACATAAAACGGAACCTGCATTTTTTGTCTAAACCCTTGGTGAGTTCTACAGAATAGAGATGTTTGTGATACTTGTTTGCTGAATTCTTCACTTAGAAAATTGCGGTAGACTTGAAGCCTGGCTTCTGAACAAAGAACAGTTCAAACCTCTGACCTTTTCTTTGCTTGTATACTATACTTGTGTTCTTGTTTGAGTTGGAGAAATGTTATTGACTTTGTGTACACATGTGTACATGAAAGGCACGGAGTATTCAGACAAGAGAACACATACTCATGGGCGTACACATACAATTTTCAAAGGGTGGCAAAATGAGTAAAAAAATATTAGTTGCTACTTTACTATTCGGAAATGAAAAAGACCGGAGACCGGTTTTATTTTTAAAAGTCGTTTTCCAGGGGTAGCACATCCTCCTTTCCCTCTCCATCCATCCTCCAGCCTTAATGTATGGACACCCATTCACACACATACATACACACACAAAGATATTTTCTAATTCTAATAACATCACATGAAAGCATAACATCACATGAAACATAACATCACATGAAACATAACATCACATAAAACATAACATCACATAACACATAACATCACATAAAACATAACATCACATGAAACATAACATCACATAAAACATAACATCCACATGAAACATAACATCACATAAAACATAACATCACATGAAACATAACATCACATGAAACATAACATCACATGAAACATAACATCACATGAAACATAACATCACATGAAACATAACATCACATAAAACATAACATCGCATAAAACATAACATCTCATAAAACATAACATCACATAAAACATAACATTACATAAACATAACATCACATGAAACATAACATCACATGAAACATTACATCACATGAAACATAACATCACATGAAACATAACATCACATGAAACATAACATCACATAAAACATAACATCACATAAAACATAACATCACATAAAACATAACATCACATGAAACATAACATCACATAAAACATAACATCACATAAAACATAACATCACATAAAACATAACATCACATAAAACATAACATCACATAAAACATAACATCACATAAAACATAACATCACATGAAACATAACATCACATAAAACATAACATCACATAAAACATATCACATAAAACATAACATCACATAAAACATAACATCACATGAAACATAACATCACATGAAACATAACATCACATAAAACATAACATCACATAAAACATAACATCACATAAAACATAACATCACATAAAACATAACATCACATAAAACATAACATCACATAAAACATAACATCACATGAAACATAACATCACATGAAACATAACATCACATAAAACATAACATCACATAAAACATAACATCACATAAAACATAACATCACATGAAACATAACATCACATTAAACATAACATCACATAAAACATAACATCACATAAAACATAACATCACATAAAACATAACATCACATAACATAACATCACATAAACAAACACATAAAATACATAACATAATCACATGAAACATAACATCACACATAAAACATAACATCACATAAAACATAACATCACATGAAACATAACATCACATAAAACATAACATCACATAAAACATAACATCACATGAAACATAACATCACATAAAACATAACATCACATAAAACATAACATCACATAAAACATAACATCACATTAAACATAACATCACATAAAACATAACATCACATGAAACATAACATCACATAAAACATAACATCACATTAAACATAACATCACATAAAACATAACATCACATTAAACATAACATCACATAAAACATAACATCACATAAAACATAACATCACATAAAACATAACATCACATAAAACATAACATCACATTAAACATAACATCACATTAAACATAACATCACATAAAACATAACATCACATAAAACATAACATCACATAAAACATAATCACATAAACATAACATCACATTAAACATAACATCACATGAAACATAACATCACATAAAACATAACATCACATAAAACATAACATCACTAACTACTGTTCTCTGTTTTATTCTTCCTTTTTTTCTTGCGTTCGTTTTTACGACCAATTTTAATCACTCTTTGTGATATGTTTGATCTTTGCCAAGAACGTGTATACGTTGCATATTGGTTTGGTAGGCCCCTAAACGCATAGACTTCTACACGTTTAGGACACGTACATCCGATTTCACCCAAATCTCATTAGTCGCCTCTTACGACATGCGTGGCAGGTAACAGTGGTTCAATTCTTTACACCTCAAAATTTGGGCCCAGGTAACCACTCGAGCGACGCAGACATAGATTCGATCCTTTGAAGCATATCAATCGAGTCTGATATGATAATCAAATGGGTGGTCTGTTGTTCAACCACTTACGAGAGAGCCCTGGAGGCAGCGGTTATCACTTTGATCAACAGTAGTAAGTCATGTGGGTTGGGCGACTTACCCACGCGGTGCTAATGAAAAGTATTTGCAAATCAGTGAAAATTTAGAAAAAAATTCTTACAATTCGTGAACAATGAAGAGCTTCTTCTTCTTCTTTTTCTTCTCGAACGCTCCATATTGAATACTTGTCAGCCACTCTGTGTGATTTGTATGTGATCTGAGCCTAAGATCGATTGTACGTTGTGCCAGTTATGCGCCTACAAGTAGGCCAGCACATTCGATTTCTGCGACGCTTTTTTATTTACTATGGTAGCATCCCTAGTGTCTACATCAGTCGCCTCTTACGACATGCATTGTAAGTTGCAGTGGTACTATTCTTTGTTTCCTTGCGGGCCCTGGCACCATACAGGCGGTTTGTCTACTAAGAATTCAGTCATAGTCAGGACTAGTGGGTGGCGCTTCGAGTGATTTTTGCTTAAGGCATGCTTTACTTTTATCAGTGTCCCCGTTATATAGATATCTTCTCCAACTTCAGAGTTAGATCCTCTATGTCATTTTTGGCGGTAAAACTTTGGTAGGCGAACCCGTACACAAACAAATCATGCATAAACCGGATGCCCTGACCCTACGTGTCTGTAGTAAGGCCTCTAAGTGGCACAATAAACTCACGATCTTTTCTTCTTCTTCTGGCGCTCGTTCTTACGGCCGTTTTTATCATTCTAGTGTGATATATAAACAGCCTAACACCAAGAACGGGTATACGTTCACAACCTTCAGTACCACTTGGAGCTCTGGTGCTTATCCTTCGGTGGTGTGTTCGGTTTCAACCAGCGTTTATGGGTTGCTCTCCGTTAGCGCTTTGCTGTTCCCAGTCAAACCTGCAAGGCAGCAGGTTGCTATTTTCTTTTGGGGCAGCGACCCTTAGATGTCATGCCCTCCCGGGCTGATGAGCGTAATCTGCCCAGAAAACCGGTCTTTTTATGGACATCTTGGTTTGCCGTCCGTCCAGTTTTGTGTAGGGTTTGCTCCGCTAGCCTTTGATTGTTCCCAATCAAACTATAAGGCAGCAGTAGTTCCCTGCAAGCGGAAACGTGCACTGACTTTACCTCTGCTGGGTTTTTCAGTTATTTTGCACATTCGGGTAGTTCGCACACCCTATCGCCTGCCGTGCCATGCACTTCTGCCCACCGGTGGGCCCACTCATGCATCGCCTGCATGCATGTTCGCTCTACCCTGGTGCCTGCCTCATTACCACCGACAGTTCTCGCCGTGCTCACATTTGCCTGGGCTGTCCGACCCTGGGGTTTAAATCGTGCTTATGTGAACCACGTGCAACTCAACCCGGGGTCCGGAATATCGGACTCTAGGGGGACGAGAGAGAGAGAGAGAGAGAGAGAGAGAGAGAAAAAAAAATAATATACGATATGGTTCTTGGCAGACGAGAAAGAAGTCAACCAAGACGATGATGTAATGAAGATATTAAAGTTTAGTTTTAGTTTAGTCATCAGATCATCATCACTGCACATCGAACCAATTAGTCCATCACCTCAGTGTGTCTCTCAGTGTGTCTCTCAGCGTGTCTCTCAGTGTGTCTCTAGGTGTCTCTCAGAGTGTGTCTCTCAGTGTGTCTCTCAGTGTGTCTCTCAGAGTGTCTCTCAGTGTGTCTCTCAGAGTGTCTCTCAGTGTGTCTCTCAGTGTGTCTCTCAGTGTGTCTCTCAGTGTGTCTCTCAGAGTGTCTCTCAGTGTGTCTCTCAGTGTGTCTCTCAGTGTGTCTCTCAGAGTGTCTCTCAGAGTGTCTCTCAGTGTGTCTCTCAGAGTGTGTCTCTCAGTGTGTCTCTCAGAGTGTCTCTCAGAGTGTCTCTCAGTGTGTCTCTCAGTGTGTCTCTCAGTGTGTCTCTCAGTGTGTCTCTCAGAGTGTCTCTCAGAGTGTCTCTCAGAGTGTCTCTCAGTGTGTCTCTCAGTGTGTCTCTCAGTGTGTCTCTCAGTGTGTCTCTCAGAGTGTCTCTCAGAGTGTCTCTCAGTGTGTCTCTCAGAGTGTCTCTCAGTGTGTCTCTCAGAGTGTCTCTCAGAGTGTCTCTCAGTGTGTCTCTCAGTGTGTCTCTCAGTGTGTCTCTCAGTGTGTCTCTCAGAGTGTCTCTCAGTGTGTCTCTCAGTGTGTCTCTAAGTGTGTCTCTCAGAGTGTCTCTCAGTGTGTCTCTCAGTTTGTCTCTCAGTGTGTCTCTCAGAGTGTCTCTCCGTGTGTCTCTCAGTTTGTCTCTCAGTGTGTCTCTCAGAGTGTGTCTCTCAGTGTGTCTCTCAGTGTGTCTCTCAGTGTGTCTCTCAGTTTGTCTCTCAGTTTGTCTCTCAGTGTGTCACTCAGAGTGTCTCTCAGAGTGTCTCTCAGTGTGTCTCTCAGTTTATCTCTCAGTGTGTCTCTCAGTATGTCTCTCAGTATGTCTCTCGTGTGTCTCTCAGTGTGTCTCTCAGTGTGTCTCTCAGAGTGTCTCTCAGTGTGTCTCTCAGTGTGTCTCTCAGAGTGTCTCTCAGAGTGTCTCTCAGTGTGTCTCTCAGAGTGTCTCTCAGTGTGTCTCTCAGAGTGTCTCTCAGTGGTCTCTCAGTTTTGTCTCTCAGTGTGTCTCTCAGTGTGTCTCTCAGTGTGTCTCTCAGGAGTGTCTCTCAGTGTGCTCGTTCTCAGTGTGTCTCTCTCAGTGTGTCTCTCAGTATGTCTCTCAGTGTGTCTTTCTCAGTGTGTCTCTCAGTGTGTCTCAGTGTTCTCTAGAGTGTGTCTCTCAGTGTGTCTCTCAGTTTGTCTCTCAGTGTGTCTCTCAGTGTGTCTCTCAGTGTGTCTCTCAGTGTGCTCAGTGTGTCTCTCAGTTGTCCTCAGGTGTCTCAGTGTGTGTCTCTCAGTGTGTCTCTCAGTGTGTCTCTCAGAGTGTCTCTCAGTGTGTCTCTCAGAGTGTCTCTCAGTGTGTCTCTCAGAGTGTCTCTCAGTGTGTCTCTCAGTGTGTCTCTCAGTGTGTCTCTCAGAGTGTCTCTCAGTGTGTCTCTCAGAGTGTCTCTCAGTGTGTCTCTCAGTGTGTCTCTCAGTGTGTCTCTCAGAGTGTGTCTCTCAGTGTGTCTCTCAGAGTGTCTCTCAGTGTGTCTCTCAGTGTGTCTCTCAGGTGTCTCTCAGGAGTGTGGCAACTTCTTCTTCTTCTTCTAACGCTCCACATCGAGCACTTGTCAACCACTCTTTGTGATTTGTATATGATCTGAACCTAAGAGCGATTGTACGTTGTGCCAGTTATGCGCCCACAAGTAGGCCTGCACATCCGACTTCTGCGCTGCTTTTTATTTACTATGGTAGTATCCATAGGGCCTACATCAGACGCCTCTTACGACATGCATTGTAGGTTACAGTGGTACTATACTTCCCTTGCGGGCCCCGGAACCACGCGGGCGGTGTGGCAACTAACAACACCGGTTCTTTGTTGGTTTACTATTCTTCTTTGTCTACCAGCATAGGTCTCTTGTCTAGCTACACCACACTTGACTTGGAATTCTTGCAGTCTGGTTAGTGTTGTAGATTCACTACTATTATTGGAATCATTTACACGTTTTCTCTCCCTTTGAGAATTCAGAATATCAGCCTAGTCCATTACTCGCTCGCTTCTTAAAGTAGCCATACCTGAAAGCCTATCAGTGCGTACATGTTCCCTCACACCTGCATTCCCTGGCACCAAAATAAAACTGATTTTTGTTAGCCAAGACCTCTTCCGCGATTCCAGCAGAGGACATTAAAGAAACAGCGAGCTCGATAGTGGAAGAGGCAGGAAAACTGGCTAGAGATCAATCGTTTATCAGGTAGGCGTGATAAGAGAAACGTTTTGCAAAGGATAGGCTACGAGAAGGGAATGGATTGATTTCAGGTGTAGTCAACTCTCCACTTACCCAGAGGAATATTGGCACCAAGCATTTCTGAGTTGAAGTAAACAAATAAATACAGAATGATCGGCGGTGCTACTATGTATATGCTCTGCATGTGCTATATTAAGCTGGCTTTATCAGAAAGAGTCTGATCATCTAAAGTACATCATACAGCAGTACAGAGACAGCTTCCGCTCCTCAGAAGCATTCATGTCACGAGAAAGTTCCATGCTGAGACCACGCATACACACAAACACACACACACTCGAGTTATTTTGAGAGTACAAACAACAAACTCGTGCGTGTAAGGCTGGCAATATGTATACACAAACAACACACGCGTGCGTGTAAGACTGGTGAACAAAAAACACCTGCAGCCAATGACACACAAACAACACACTGTGCGTTAAGGCTGGCAATATGCACACACAAACAACACACTCGTGCGTGTAAGACTGGCAATATGCACACAACAACACACTCGTGTAAGATCACACACAAACAACAATGTGCGTGTAAGGGTGACAACATGTACAACAAACACACCAGGTTTGTTTTTCTTTCCTTTTTTCAACCCTATTAACCACTCTCTGTGGTCACATAAGCAGATTACCAACAGACAGTTCACCTTAAAGAGTAATGTTGCTCCGATACAATGGATACAAAGCAAAAGGTGGACCCCAGAGATAACAGAGGCGACGAAAGACACTATTTGTGAAGCGCACACACGGGCTCGTTCTAGAAATCTCTTCTTAGCCTGACGCTGTGTGACGCAAAACAGGATTCGAGGAAAAAAAAAGTACGTTGATTCTCCCCCTCCCCACATTAGGACCCCTACAGCATGTAGGTGGAGAATATCTGAATTTCGACTTGTACACCATGTTAACAAGACTCACCAGATTGAGAGGATGTACCCCCTCCCTCACTACCCACCACACACACATACCAGTTTGAAAAGAGACACCCACACATACAGTACATGTCAGGCTGAGAAGATGGACCCTCACCCCCCACATGCCAGGTTGAAAAGAGACACCCAAACATATAGTAGATATGACATTAAGATGACGCATCCCCCACAGATGCCAGGTTGAAACGACACAAGAACACAGTACATATCAGGCTGCAGGCCGAAAAGAGGTATCCTCTCCCACACACATGCCATGTTGAGAGGACGTAAGCCTCCCCTCATACCTACCCACACATACACCCCCATACCAGGTTGAGAGACACACACATATAGTATATATCAGGCTGAGAGGACGTAACCTCCCCTCCCAACAATACAGACACACACACACACATACACACACCCTCATACCGGTTTGAGAGAAAAGACAAGACACAAACACACATACACACGCACACATATACGCGTCAGTAAAACGTGTAAGATTTAGTTACATATTATTACCATCTGTACATGGTTTGTGTCTTGTTATACTTAATTCTCATTCCGCGTGCCTTCATGGCATCTTCTTCTTCTCCCTGACAACACGGCTCAGTCTCAGAACCATCTACCAGATGCCAGTGAGATGTAATGCGGAGATTGCGAACGAAAATGTCGGTTTCTGCTTTTCAAATGTACCCGGTTTATGCCGGTGAACTGTTTTAGAATCGGTAGATAGTGGAACTAGAGGGTAAGCCAAACAGGCATCGCGCCTGAGTGAGAGTGAGCCGAGTCGTGAAAACTGTTAGAGCTCATCTCAACTTTCCGTGCCAGCTTCTGGATGCCTGGTGTTTGAGTATTTTTGCAGATTTTTCGAAAACGGATACCCTCTTAAGAAGACGAAACGAAACGCCCTTTCTTTTTTACCTTCTTTGCTTTACGTATGCATGTATGTATTCATTTCTCTTAGTTTTTTTCTCCTGTCTTTTTTCTGAATTTCAAAATAATTTTCGTTGTTGCTTGAATATATGATCTTATGTATGGTCGTATGTATGGTCGTGTGTATGGTCGTATGTATAGTCGTATGTATAATCGTATGTATAGTCGTATGTATGGTCGTATGTATGGTTGTATGTCTATGGTCGTGTGTATGGTCGTGAGATCGTGTGTATGGTCGTGTGTATGGTCGTGTGTATGATCGTGTGTATGGTCGTATGTGTGGTCGTATGTATGATCGTGTGTATGGTCGTATGTGTGTCGTGTGTGATCGTGTGATGTCGTGTGTATGGTCGTATGTATGATCGTGTGTATGGTCGTATGTATGGTCGTGTGTATGGTCGTATGTGTGATCGTGTGTATGGTCGTTGTGATCGTTGTATGGTCGTATGTATGGATCGTATGTTGATCGTGTGTATGGTCGTGTGTATGGTCGTATGTGTGATCGTGTGTATGATCGTGTGTATGGTCGTGTGTATGGTCGTGTGTATGGTCGTGTGTATGATCGTATGTATGGTCGTATGTGTGGTCGTATGTATGGTTGTGTGTATGGTCGTGTGTATGGTCGTATGTATGGTCGTATGTATGGTCGTGTGTATGATCGTATGTATGATCGTATGTATGGTCGTATGTATGGTCCTATGTATGGTCCTATGTATGATCGTATGTATGGTCGTATGCATGGTCGTATGTATGGTCCTATGTATGGTCGTATGTATGGTCGTATGTATGGTCGTATGTATGGTCGTATGTATGGTCGTATGTATGGTCGTATGTATGGTCGTATGTATGGTCGTATGTATGGTCCTATGTAACAATACATGTCCGTATGTCTCCTGTTTAATACCTCCCTTAGCAGAAGGCCCAAGTGAGATGGGCTGGTCACGTTACTCGAATGCCTGATAAACTCATCCCAAAACAGTTGATGTATCGATATAGACACCACTGAAATACTTCGATATAGACACCACGTGCTGGGAATCCCTGGCACAAAATCGCCAAATTTGGCACTGTAACAACACAAGAGAAACTCGCACACCTGCCTCAACCACCTGCCTCAACCACCTACCTTAACCACCTGCCTCAACCACCTACCTCAACCACCTACCTCAATCACCTACCTCAACCACCTACCTCAACCACCTACCTCAACCACCTACCTCACACCTCACCACTCCTCAACCACCTTCTTGACATGCCTTTGGGACGCATGGTACATTCTTAGTTCTACCATGTGGCACTGGCAAGCACGTAACATAAGAAAACATAACAAAACATAAGCAAAAACATAAGTAAAAACATAAGTAAAAACATAAGCAAAAACATAAGCAAAACATAAACATAAGAAAAACATAAGTAAAAACATAAGAAAAACATAAGCAAAACATAAGCAAAAACATAAGTAAAAACATAAGTAAAAACATAAGCAAAAACATAAGCAAAAACATAAGCAAAAACATAAGTAAAAACATAAGTAAAAACATAAGTAAAAACATAAGCAAAAACATAAGTAAAAACATAAGTAAAAACATAAGTAAAAACATAAGTAAAAACATAAGTAAAAACATAAGTAAAAACATAAGTAAAAACATAAGTAAAAACATAAGCAAAAACATAAGTAAAAACATAAGTAAAAACATAAGTAAAAACATAAGTAAAAACATAAGTAAAAACATAAGAAAAACATAAGAAAACATAAGCAAAAACATAAGATAGAAAACATAAGTAAAAACATAAGTAAAAACATAAGTAAAAACATAAGAAAACATAAGTAAAACATACAAAAACATAAGTAAAAACATAAGTAAAAACATAAGTAAAACATAAGTAAAACATAAGTAAAACATAAGTAAAACATAAGTAAAACATAAGTAAAAACATAAGTAAAAACATAAGCAAAACATAAGCAAAACATAAGCAAAAACATAAGTAAAAACATAAGTAAAAACATAAGTAAAAACATAAGTAAAAACATAAGCAAGAACATAAGCAAAAACATAAGTAAAAACATAAGTAAAAACATAAGTAAAAACATAAGCAAAAACATAAGCAAGAACATAAGCAAAAACATAAGTAAAAACATTAGCAAAGACAAGCAGACAACGTGCCATCCATAGTATTAAAAATTAGACTGCAGATAAGCTATGATAAGATTAATATAATGAAGACAAATGTGACAAATAATGCAGAAATCAGGATGGAATTCCAAAATGATATTAATTATTATTTTTTTTTTTCTCCGATCCAGAAGCACTTGAGCTTTCAGCTCTTCGGCTCGGTGCCATGGATATCGTAACCCTTAGATGGCTTTTTTGCCAGTCCGCGGAATTGAACCCGCACACACAGAGGACTAGTCACCCGCAGTCCAACGCGCTACGAACACGCTGGGTAGGCGGGCTTAATTTGGTTTAAAACAGAGCAGTTTCAGTTGATGATGTACAAAAACCTACAGATTTGAAGCGGGTCAGACCGAATATGATCAGATCTGGAAAAAAAACCGTGGGGAGGCTGCGATAATACTCAGTAAAGGGACGATATGAATTAGGACAGGTTAATTACATTTATTACACTCTATTTATATCTTCTTCGTGTTCCGATTGACACATAAGGCTTACACAAGAGACCTCCACTGTTGCCGTTCTGCTGCCTTTCTACCAACCATCTCCCATGTCAGGCCATATTCCTTCAACTCTCTGTTATTATCCTGTACAACAAAACTGTTCTCCAGTTTTTCTCCGTGTTTCCTTTGGACGTTCATGCCTTCTCTTTCCACCCGCTGTCCATCTGAGAGCTTGTCCTAGCCACTCTACTGGTATAAGACATACATGACCAATCCACCTCCATATTCATTTTTTAATAATGGTGTCTCCAAAGATGCACAATCCGCTCGTTTCAAAAGCTCCTCATTTCTTATGGGATTTTGCCAAAATAATTTGCGACCACGTGGGCTCAACGTATTACATTCCTATGCTTCTTAGTACTTTCTCTTCCCATTCCTTGTAATCTATATGGGTATATGTTGCATGTATTCAAGTTATATATTTACTAGATTTTTCATTGTTTCTCTTCCTTTCTATTTCTAGTTTTTATGTGTGTTTTTTGTGTTACATTTATTTCGTTATTCGTTTTTATTTCCAGATTTTCATTAGAAACGTTTGTATTTGGTCGTCCATATGTTTTTTAAAATTTGTCACTCCTGTTGTTCGTTTGCTTGATAAAGGCATTGTTGGTCGAAACGTTGCTGTATTTTGTCATTGTTTTTGTAATTTGTAAAACTACAGTAATTTGTGATTACGTGTTTTGCCAATCAAATAGTTTTACTGCAGTCTCATCTATTTTTTCAAAATAATTTGCATGATTCTTCTTAAACATTTATTCTGAAATGTCTCTAGCTTGTGATTACACTAGCAAGAACATATAGATGAATAAATATATTTGTCGTTTTTCATATTTAATCATCTATTTGTCCTTGCTAATATAATACTATAATAGACAAGTCTTCATCTATATCAACTATTTGGCTAGCAATGTTGACTGCATATGAGATACTATAGTCTGTCCATTAATTCGTGAGCACGTTTGAAATTGATTTTCTCGAAAACTACCTGTTGGATCTCAGTGATTTTTGCATGCAGCCTTAGAATATCAATGACGCTAAAATAAAGCTAACCAGTAGTCCATAGATGCTACAGATTTTGCACATCGGCAAATTCCTTTGATCTTTTATGACAATTGCAAATACGGGGCTCAAATTTTAGATTTTACAGTATCCCTAGAATTTGTCCATGTCAATTCTATTCATAGGTGTATCTCCATATTAACTTGATAGGTCAAGTAATTAAGTGTGTTGCCCTTTATGTGCAATCGTGAACTTGGATACAATATGCAACAGTTAGTCCTCCCCTTCGGTCACCATTAGACCCCAGGGTGTCTTAACTTCACCACAAATTGTATGATGGTAGACGCATTTGGATATGGAAATGTATACGTTGCTATTTCTCAGTCTGTAATCAAAATATGATTTGTATCATCCCGAATCTGACGATTCCATGAGGTTGATAATTGTTACTGGCTGGACAAATTGTAATCCATCTCGGTGCCAGTACTCGTCTTCCTCTCGGAGCACATGTTCAACACACTTCTTCCAGAACTGCATGTCTATCATTGAGAAGGACTCACGTGTCAGAACTTCAACATCACACATTTTAAACGTCCTGTTCTGTTCGGCAACTTGCCCTTTTACTTTAGCCCAGACAAGCTCTATCGGATTGAGGTGAGCATGATATGGAGGTAGTCGCAAAGACGTGTGGCCGTATTCCGCAATGATTTTGTCAATATGAAACACCTTTGTCTTATTTGTCATCCTCACCAGGTGCAACAACTCGGGTTTCAAATATGTATCATCGAAGCTGACATTTTCCTTAGCAAGCCAAGTCCTAATTTGATCTTTTGTATTTGATGCAGTTAGTACTTTGTCTTCCGCTGATACTGCGTTGTGATAGGATGCATTATCCATTACCAAGCATGATGGTCTGTTTAGAATTGGAAGTAGATCTTTCTCCATCCAGTGCCTGAAAATATGTCCATTCATTTCTGTGTGGTAGTCCCTACCGTCGGTACTTTTGATTGGAAAATAAGTCCAGCGTCATGGACAAGACCTTCTTCACTACTTCCTGCATGTGTTAGTATAATACGCTGGCCTTTGCTGCTTGGTATTTTTCTTTCTGTTCACCGTCTACTGATTGCCATTCTTTAGCATTGGTGTGGTGAGCATTGACCCAGGATTCGTCCAAATATACAATATCATAGCATTGCCTCCGCCGCTCACGGATCTGCCTCAGGTATTTACTTCGGCAGCAATTAAATGTGGCTTTTCACAAATAATATTCCTGCCGCCTATAGTTTTTCTGAAGGTGAAGCCGGCGGCTCTTACAATTTTTCATAGAGTACTTTTAGAAATGTCTATGCTGCAATCTGATTGCAGTTTTAATTTCAGTTTCCTGAGAGTAACAAGTTGATTTGTCGCAAACATTTTCAAGAGCTCCCGTCTTATGACATCTATGTCAAAGTCGTCAATTGTTCTTTTCCTTCCTTGCTTGACATTAGTGCACTTTGTGTCCTGTTTAATCCATCGGGAAAGGATTCTCTATTCAGACCAAGCGCCAGTTGCGTTCGTTTCTCAGGTTAGCGAATATCGCAATATAGATGACCTCTCTTAGATTCCTACGAAGTGAGTATAGTAAAATCTGAATTCTTCTGCATTATTATAATGTATCTTCAGACTCATTATGAATATATATCATATTCATAATGAGTCTGAAGTCACATTTATAACAATGCAGAAGGTTACAGTTTTACTATACCAGCAATGTCGTTTTGATAAGCCAACAAATATGATACAATAGCTTCATACAAATAGCGAGATACGCCTATAACTATACAACGGTATCCCAATTATAACGTCATATGCTTTCCGCTTCAAAGTCGACTGGGTTCGGTGCACAGGATTTCGTGAAATTGTTGTATACTCACGATATTTCTATGTTACCATATGTATTTTTAGAACAACGCGTCTGTGTACCGTAGATCTGTTACTATTGTGTACAATCTGGTGAGGTTGATTTTAATATAACCTGAAGAAGAAATATTTCAAACTACATCAAATTTTCTTGGAAAAAAATATTTCTCTAGCGTCATGGATATTCTAAGGCTGCTTGCAAAAATCACTGAGATCCAACAGGTAGTTTTCGAGAAAATCAATTTCAAACGTGCCCACGAATTAATGGACAGACTATAACAGAGAAATTATACTAGAAGCATTTCAAACAGCAACATGTTTTAATAGCTCAAATGGAATACTAACTCAAGTTAAATATATGTATATATAGTTAGATATGGAGGTATGTTGGACACACCTTGAGAAGAAGTGTTCAAAGAATATCTTCTTCCTCTTCTTCTTCCAACGCTCCATATCGACCACCTGTCAATCACTCTGTGTGGTTTATATGTGATCTGAGTCTAATAGCGATTGTACGTTGTGCTAGTTATGTGCCTACAAGTAGGCCAGCACATCCGAATTCTGCGCTGCTTTTTACTTACTAGGGTAGCATCCCTTGCGCCTACATTATTCGCCTCCTACGACATGCATTGTGTCGGTGTACTATTCTTGCTTCCTTGCGGCCCCGGCACCACACGGCCGGTTCAAATAATATCAAGCAGACATTGAAGGGATGCAAGGG
This sequence comes from Arion vulgaris, assembly GCA_020796225.1. Taxonomy (NCBI): domain Eukaryota; kingdom Metazoa; phylum Mollusca; class Gastropoda; order Stylommatophora; family Arionidae; genus Arion; species Arion vulgaris. Next base: position 5,318,069 of record CM036757.1, read on the forward strand.
GTCAAGAATGGAGGACGACCTAAGGAGATCCTGAAACGAACTTTGCTGAGAGAGGCAAGAAATATCAGTCTCAGTTCCTTGAAGGAGATTGAACGAGTTGTTCAGGATAGAGCGGTATGAAGAAGTTGCTTGCATGCCCTATGTAACGTATAACGGTAGGAAGAAATTAGTATTATATTTCTTTTTACTATAAATGACTATTATATTTAGTTTTACAACTAAATGACACATTTTCCATTTCAGTGTTGTCTAGTCCTAACTTTTACCAGCGAGAGATGGACAACAATCTATAGAACGCTCCGAGTGGTTACGGGGTCCAAATTTGGGGTGAAAGAAGAACCACTGTTACCTGCCACGCATGTCGTAAGAGGGGACTAGGAGGTTTGGCTGAAATCGGATGCATGTGTCCTAAAGTGTAGAGGTCATGTGTTTAGGGGCCTTCCAAATCAATGTGCAACTATACACTTTTTGGCAAAGATCAAACATATCACAAAGAGTGATTAAAATTGGTCGTAAAGAACGAACGCAAAGAAGAAGAAAGATCTATAGAAAATGAGAGGCATGCATTAGAGAAACGATGTCTGCGAAAAATAATGAACAAATTCAGAAGAGGGGATGAAATAAGAAAAATGTGTGGCTAACCACTAGTAACAACGTTTGTAAGAAAAAGAAGATAGAAATATGCTTGGTCACAGCGCCATGTAATCTTAGACCCGTTAGAGCCACAGGCGAAACGAAATAAAGTGAGAAGGTTGCGCCAGGGTCAATGAGTTGGCACATAAAGCTTGCAGTGTTATATTAAAAACATATATACTAAGTCAGTACACGTCAACTGCAGTTTCCAATTTCACGACAGAGCTGAATAGCTTTATGTTGCCCGGAGGCGAGGGTTGGGCATACTCTGGGAGAAAATGATCAAAGAATCACAAAGCAGACAATTGAAGTGAAAGGCGGCAAATGGTTCAAGAAAGAAAGAGCACCCTTGGGAAAACCTGAAACGAACTTTACTGAGAGAGTTGGAGAACTTTACTGAGAGGCGGAGAACTTTACTGAGAGATGTGAGAGAACTTTACTGAGAGATGTGGGAGAACTTTACTGAGAGATGTGGGAGAACTTTACTGAGAGATGTGAGAGAACTTTACTGAGAGATGTGAGAGAACTTTACTGAGAGATGTGGGAGAACTTTACTGAGAGATGTGAGAGAACTTTACTGAGAGATGTGAGAGAACTTTACTGAGAGATGTGGGAGAACTTTACTGAGAGATGTGGGAGAACTTTACTGAGAGATGTGAGAGAACTTTACTGAGAGAGGCGGGAGAACTTTACTGAGAGATGTGAGAGAACTTTACTGAGAGATGTGAGAGAACTTTACTGAGAGAGTTGAGAGAACTTTACTGAGAGATGTGAGAGAACTTTACTGAGAGATGTGAGAGAACTTTACTGAGAGATGTGAGAGAACTTTACTGAGAGAGGTGAGAGAACTTTACTGAGAGAACTTTACTGAGAGAACTTTACTGAGAGAGGTGGGAGAACTTTACTGAGAGAGATGAGAGAACTTTACTGAGATAACTTTACTGAGAGAACTTTACTGAGAGAGGTGAGAGAACTTTACTGAGAGAGATGAGAGAACTTTACTGAGAGAACTTTACTGAGAGAACTTTACTGAGAGAGGTGAGAGAACTTTACTGAGAGAGGTGGGAGAACTTTACTGAGAGAACTTTACTGAGAGAGGTGGGAGAACTTTACTGAGATAACTTTACTGAGAGAACTTTACTGAGAGAACTTTACTGAGAGAGGTGGGAGAACTTTACTGAGAGAGGTGGGAGAACTTTACTGAGAGAACTTTACTGAGATAACTTTACTGAGAGAACTTTACTGAGAGAGGTGGGAGAACTTTACTGAGAGAGATGAGAGAACTTTACTGAGAGAACTTTACTGAGAGAGGTGGGAGAACTTTACTGAGAGAGGTGGGAGAACTTTACTGAGAGAACTTTACTGAGATAACTTTACTGAGAGAACTTTACTGAGAGAGGTGGGAGAACTTTACTGAGAGAGATGAGAGAACTTTACTGAGAGAACTTTACTGAGAGAACTTTACTGAGAGAGGTGAGAGAACTTTACTGAGAGAGATGAGAGAACTTTACTGAGAGAACTTTACTGAGAGAGGTGAGAGAACTTTACTGAGAGATGTGGGAGAACTTTACTGAGAGAACTTTACTGAGAGAACTTTACTGAGAGAACTTTACTGATAGAGGTGGGAGAACTTTACTGAGAGAACTTTACTGAGAGAGGTGGGAGAACTTTACTGAGAGAACTTTACTGAGAGAACTTTACTGAGAGAACTTTACTGAGAGAACTTTACTGAGAGAACTTTACTGAGAGATGTGGGAGAACTTTACTGAGAGATGTGGAGAACTTTACTGAGAGAACTTTACTGAAAATGTGGGAGAACTTTACTGAGAGATGTGGGAGAACTTTACTGAGAGATGTGGGAGAACTTTACTGAGAGATGTGGGAGAACTTTACTGAGAGAACTTTACTGAGAGAGGTGAGGAACTTTACTAGAGAGGTGAGAGAACTTTACTGAGAGAACTTTACTGAGAGAACTTTACTGAGAGATGTGAGAGAACTTTACTGAGAGAGGTGAGAGAACTTTACTGAGAGAACTTTACTGAGAGAACTTTACTGAGAGAGGTGAGAGAACTTTACTGAGAGAACTTTACTGAGAGATGTGAGAGAACTTTACTGAGAGAGGTGAGATAACTTTACTGAGAGAGGTGAGATAACTTTACTGAGAGAACTTTACTGAGAGAACTTTGCTAGGGAGAACTTTACTGAGAGAACTTTACTGAGAGAGGTGAGAGAACTTTACTGAGAGAACTTTACTGAGAGATGTGAGAGAACTTTACTGAGAGAGGTGAGATAACTTTACTGAGAGAACTTTACTGAGAGAGGTGAGAGAACTTTACTGAGAGAACTTTACTGAGAGAACTTTACTGAGAGAGGTGGGAAATATCGGACTCAACTCTATAGATTGAGAGCCGCGGTAGCGTATTTGTTAGTGAACTCGCTTCTCAAGGCTGGTGGTCTGGGTTCAACTCCCGCAGTGTACGTTCAATTTTTCCCGACCGCGACGGCTGTCAGGTCGACCCAGCCTCAACTGGGTACCAGACATGCTCTGGAGTAAAGGCGCCGGCATGATGCTGACCACATCACCCATCGTGTGCTGACGGTCAATGAAAAATACAGGCCTAACACTGCATTTACCAGAGGTATGAAGGGTTCCTTTACTTTTTTTACTTTTAGTTCCATAGATTAAAAGAAGGACAGTTCCACTCTCTCTCTCTCTCTCTGTCTCTCTCTTCGCATGTGACGCCCCTGGTGCTTAGTAAAGTAAAGGAACCCTTTCATACCTCGTGATATATAGGTCAATACAGTGTTAGGTCTGTATTTTCATTGACCGTCGGCACACGATAGGTGATGTGGTCAGCATCACGCCGGCCGCCTTTACTTTCTCAGAGCATGTCTGGTACCCAATTGAGGCTGGGTCGACCTAACAGCTGTCGCGGTCGGGAAAAATTCCACGCGCATTGCGGGAGTTGAACCCAGACCACCAGCCTTGCGAAGCGAGTTCACAAAGGCATGTTGTAAGAGGCGGCTAATGTAGGGTCTAGGAAGCTAAACCTAGTAAATAAAGCATTGCATAAATTGGGTGTGCTGGTCACTTGTATGCGCATAACTGGCACAACGTACAATCGCTCTTAGGCTCGGATCACATACTTCTTCTTGGAAAGCTCCACATCGAGCACTTGTCAACCACTCTGTGTGATTTGTATGTGCTCCGAACCTATAAGTGATTGTACGTTGCACTACTTATACGTCCACAAGTAGGGCAGCACATCCAATTTCTGCGACGCTTTTTATTTTCTAGGTTAGCTTCCCTTGACCCCACTTCAGTCGCCTATTATGACATGCCTTGTAGGTAGCAATTTTACTATTCTTTGCTCCCCTTGCAAGCTTCGGCAACACACGGGAGATCAAATTATTTTAAGATTAGAAATCTGCTATTGAATATAATTCAGAGATACTCCTTGCTCGTCTCGGTCCAAAATCCAACGCTGCCAGGGCGTCTGGTTATTTGAGATGCATTGTTTTTCTACAGCTTAAGTTAGATTTAAGGCACCCATACGTTGTGATTTACAGTCACATCCACTCTTAAGAACAGCTAGCATGGATCATGTCTAAATTTCCGGTTAATATCTATTAGTTGGCTTATGTTTCCTGTTTGGTGGTCCAGGGATTGCTATCTTGCTTTTGTGGATCTCGTAGGATTTCAGAAGAAAGGATTGACTTCGCTGCTCCGGGTTTTACCCCATCGTCGGTCGTCGAGACACAAAAGTGATGACGCAGGCAGAAAAGTTTCTGAGTATGCCAAGCCATTCAATGGAAAACAGATTCCAAAATCTAGCATTGGGGCGGCTGAAAAGAAGCAGCTTTATTCATCAGGCCAAAGACTGAATAGGCAAACTTCAGACCTACCAAAAGTTGGCATTCCCTAAAGTCTGTGCCAGAGCAAACCCCTTGGAGAGAGGAGACTGAACCAGAAGTATGTATCCAGACAGAAGTTAAAGGAATACTCGACAAGGATGAGCAGAACAGCATACAACGCAAGATAGTTACTCTCAGTTTACTTGATAAAGAATACCCACATGATCTCTGGGTCCGGGTATACACGGATGGGTCAGCAGAAAATGCAGTGAAGAATGGAGGAGCAGGAGTGTACAAAGAATACCCAAACAACGCTAGAGATGCGATTAAAGTACCAACGGGGAAATTCTGTCACAACTATGATGCAGAAATTCAGGCAATCAAGGTGGCAACTGAAAAACTGTTAAATACCAGACCCGATCCTCAACCTGTTGTTTTTTTGACTGATGCAAAATCAGCACTCCAAGCACTCCAGTCCAGAAAATTGCCAGGTCTACAGACCCTACTGTCTAAATTGTCCAAGCAGTGCAAGGTCGTCTTGCAGTGGATACCCTCTCACTGTGGAATACCAGGAAATGAAACAGCAGACCGATTGGCCAAGGAAGGTGCTGCAGGAGAGCAGCCGGATATGCCAGTTACCTACCACCAAAAGAAAAGGATGATTAAATCAATGAGAAAACCACAAATACCAACACAAGACGATTACTATAATATGAGCAGATTGGAACAAGTTGTCATTCTGCGCCTTAGAACAGGACACAATCGGCTCCGCAGCAAAATGTATACAAAATTCAAGATTGGTAATTCAGCCATGTGTACATGTGGACAGGCAAACCAGACTGCAGAGCACATACTTCAAGACTGCCCCGAATATGATACACAGAGGCAAACTCACTGGCCTAACGAAACAACACTCGACAGAAAACTACACGGACCTCTGTGGGAGCTACAAAAGACAGTGAAGTTCATACAAGAGACAACATTGAATATATAGACATATTTCAAGCGAACGAAAGGAAGGAAGGACCCCATCGGTTTCTCTACACAGAACTGGTACTGCATCTACCGAGAGTAATTCACAAAGCATAAACTATGTAGCTCCGGCAACCACCCTTGGAATGCGTCCGTGAACAAAACGACGAAATACGGAATCGAACCCCCAATCTTCAAAACGAAAAGCAACAGCTTAACCACTTATCTAGTGTAGAACCAGTCGTCCACAAACCTACACAGAATTTAGTAAAAGTCTATAGATTTCAATTCGTTACTTCTCATCTATATGAGAGTCGCAACAGTGCGTTTACTTTCGAGGCGTGTAGTCCCTTGATCAAATACGACGGTGGGAGCGGAGATTTGTTTTGACAATGCGGCCCTCATGTAGACCCAACCTCAGTTAGGCCCTAGTTCTTCTTGTTTTTCCAACGCTCCACAACGACCACATGTTAACCACTCTGTGTGATTTGTATGTGATCTGAGCCTAAGAGCGGTTGAACATTGTTACAGTTATGCGCCTACAAGTAGACCAGCACATCCGATTTCTGCGACTTTTTTATTTACTAGGGTAGCATTCCTAGTGCCTACATTAGTCGCCTCTTACGACATGCATTGTAGGTCACAGTGGTACTATTCTTTGCTTCCATTGCGGGCCCCGGTACCACACGGGCGGACCACATAATCTATTGTGAATCATTGGTTTAAAAGCAAGATACAGAACTAATCGAGCTGGATACCGAACCCACAGAGCAGGAGCTTTCCGAAGCAATCAACAAACTTTCAAGATACAGAACTAATCGAGCTGGATACCGAACCCACAGAGCAGGAACTTTCCGAAGCAATCAACAAACTTTCAAATAGGAAGGCATCAGGACTAGACAACATTCCTGCAGAAATCCTCAAATATAATAAGGATGTCCTGCTGCCCCACCTCTACAATCTCCTTATTCAGTGCTGGAGAGAGGGAACACTTCCTCAAGACATGAGGGATGCAAAGATAGTGACACTCTATAAAAACAAAGGGGATAATGAGGATTGTAACAACTACAGAGGCATCTCCCTTTAAGTGTCACAGGCAAGGCTTTTGCACTAGTCCTTTCTAAACGACTACAGAAACTAGCAGAGCGTGTTCTCCCAGAGTCGCAATGTGGATTCAGAGCTGGACGGTCAACAACTGACATGATATTTACCCTTCGACAGCTACAAGAGAAGTGCAGAGAGCAGAGTAAGCCTTTATGTATTGCTTCGTGGATCTGACTAAGGCATTTGCCACAGTCAGCAGGCCAAGTCTTTATAAAATACTGAACATATTGGCTGTCCCCAAAGTTGCTCCAGTTGATTATCTCCTTCCATGAGGGCATGAAAGTCAGCATACAGTTCGATGGCAGCACATCTGATAGTTTCGAGGTTAAGAGTGGAGTCAAGCAGGGCTGTGTCCTTGCCCCCACTCTCTTTGGCATCTTCTTCGCAGTCCTTTTGAACCACGCCTTGGGGGACGCTGATGGTGATGTTTTCATCCGCACTAGATCTGATGGTTCACTCTTTAACTGGCTCGCCTAGAGCCAAGACAAAAACGACGGAAATTCCTCTCAAGGAACTCCTTTTGCTGACGATGCTGCCTTAGTCGCCCACAGTGAGACTACACTGCAATGCCTAATCAATAATTTGTCAAAGGCATGCAACCTATTTGCTCTGACTATAAGTGTCTCCAAAACAGTTGTACTATGTCAGGGAGGTAATACAACAAATATCACTTTACATGGTAACCATCTAACACCAGTTCAAAAATTGTGCTATCTCGGGTCCATGGTCACTGCCAGCCTTTCTCTTGATGAAGAAATCAACGCTCGTATAGGAGTGCGGCTACTACATTCGGCAAACTATCAAAGCGAGCGTGGGACAACACAAAACTGACATTGCAGACGAAGATTCAAATATATCGAGCCTGTGTAATTAGTTCTTTACTATAAGGCTCAGAAACATGGACAGCCTACTCAAGACACGAGAGGAGACTTAGCATCTTTCACCTTCGATGTCTCCGCAAGATTATGAACATCAGGTGGTACGACAAGATAACCAACTCTGAAGTACTGCAACGTGCAAACCTGCCTTCCATCATGGGCATGCTCAGCAGTAGACGACTAAGATGGTTGTGGCATGTGAGAAGAATGAAACTTATCGCATACCAAAACAAATGTTGTTCTGTGAACTTTCGGAGGAAGAGGCACCAGGGCAGACCACTTCTCAGATATAAAGATGTCTGCAAAGCCTCAATGAAAAACGTTTCTATAGATCCCAGCACATGGGAGGGACTAGATGATGACAGAGTTGTGTGGAAAGCCAAATTACGAAGGGCGCAGAGTCTTTTGAGAATAGATTTATGTATGAGCTGAACGACAAGAGAGAAAAGCGAAAACTCAGAAGTTATCACAGTAAAACACTTGCCAATTGACCATCTGTAAAGTTGTCACAGTAAAACACTTGCCAATTGACCATCTGTAAAGTTGTCACAGTAAAACACTTGCCAATTGACCATCTGTAAAGTTGTCACAGTAAAACACTTGCCAATTGACCGTCTGTAAAGTTGTCACAGTAAAACACTTGCCAATTGACCGTCTGTAAAGTTGTCACAGTAAAACACTTGCCAATTGACCGTCTGTAAAGACGAAAAAGGTCATATACGGGACTAACACTGTACTATCATATACAGGACTAACACTGTACTATCATATCGGGACTAACACTGTACTATCATATACAGGACTAACACTGTACTATCATATACAGGACTAACACTGTACTATCATATACAGGACTAACACTGTACTATCATATACAGGACTAACACTGTACTATCATATACAGGACTAACACTGTACTATCACTACGGACTAACACTGTACTATCATATGCAGGACTAACACTGTACCTATCATATACAGGACTAACACTGTACCTATCATATACAGGACTAACACTGTACTATCATATACAGGACTAACACTGTACTATCATATACAGGACTAACACTGTACTATCATATACGGACTAACACTGTACTATCATATACAGGACTAACACTGTACTATCATATACAGGACTAACACTGTACTATCATATACAGGACTAACACTGTACTATCATATACAGGACTAACACTGTACTATCATATACAGGACTAACACTGTACTATCATATACAGGACTAACACTGTACTATCATATACAGGACTAACACTGTACTATCATATACAGGACTAACACTGTACTATCATATACAGGACTAACACTGTACTATCATATACAGGACTAACACTGTACTATCATATACAGGACTAACACTGTACTATCATATACAGGACTAACACTGTACTATCATATACAGGACTAACACTGTACTATCATATACAGGACTAACACTGTACTATCATATACAGGACTAACACTGTACTATCATATACAGGACTAACACTGTACTATCATATACAGGACTAACACTGTACTATCATATACAGGACTAACACTGTACTATCATATACAGGACTAACACTGTACTATCATATACAGGACTAACACTGTACTATCATATACAGGACTAACACTGTACTATCATATACAGGACTAACACTGTACTATCATATACAGGACTAACACTGTACTATCATATCGGACTAACACTGTACTATCATATACGGGACTAACACTGTACTATCATATACGGGACTAACACTGTACTATCATATACGGGACTAACACTGTACTATCATATACGGAACTAACACTAACACTGTACTCCTCAATCTTACATTATGGAATAATTTGTTTGTGTTTGCTGTTATCAACCAAGTTAATCACTCCTTCTGATCTGTGTGGTTTGTGCCGAGAACTTGGGTACGCTGCACACCCGGTAGACCTCTACGATATGTAAAACATGTAGCTCCCATATCGGCAAAATTGTATGCATATTACCTAAGAGGCCCCCCCATGAGGCCATTACCTTGTAGTGGTGGGGGGCTTGCGTGCCTCAATGATCCAGAAAGCTATGCCGGCAGGAACATTCTGTTCCTGGAAGGGTTACCCATGCCGGACAGGTCCAAGGTGAGAGGTCAGACTAAATGTGGCCTCCTGGTCCTCCAGGTTGGGGTTGGGCGCAGTGCTAACAACTCTGCCCCATAAAAAGAAAAAATGTTACAGAAACTTCAAAAGGAAAAAAAATGCTCTCGATGTCCAGCGGTCTTGAGACAGAGTACCACTGTCAGCATGAACAGTATGGGTGAAAGCCGCAAGGAAGCCCAAGCTGGGAATTCAAGTCTGCTGGATGTCAAAACTAAACTAAGAATAGGATTCTGGAACGTCAGAACAATGTTCGAGACCACAAAGACATCACAGGTGGTAAAGAGATGCAACACTATAAATTACACATTCTAGGGGTCAGCGAAAGTAGATGGACAGGCTTTGGACAGACGACAACTAGAACAGAGGAAACCATCTTATACTCAGGAAGAGACGACGGGAATCATTCAGCAGGAGTTGCACTAATAATAAGGAAAGGATTGAATAAACATCTCTTAGAGTGGCACCCGATTAATGAAAGATTGTTGAAAGCCGATTTAATGGGAAACAAGGAAAGCTAACTATCATTCAATGCTATGCACCCACTAACGAAGCCGAAGAAGAGGACAAAAACGCATTTTATAGAAGGTTGCAGGAAATAGTGGATAAGGTTCCAGCTCAGGACGTTTTGTGCATAATGGGAGACCTAAACGCAAAAGTTGGAAACAATAACAGACACAGAGAAGCAATAATGGGGAAAGAGGGATGTGGCACTGCAAATGAAAATGGAGAAATGTTGAGCAATTTTTGTCTAGAAAACAGACTGATCATAGGAGGCACATTGTTTCCACACAGGACCATACACAAGTACACATGGATATCCCCAAATGGAAGAGATGAAAACCAGATAGACCACTTTATGATCAACAGTAAATGGCGAAAGACATTACTTGATGTAAAGGTGAAAGAGGAGCTGACGTGGGCAGCGACCACCCGCTGTCGTTGCCATGATCAGGCTCAAACTCAAGAAAACATATATACAAGCCAAGACAAGAACAGAATACTTTAATGTTAACCTATTAAAAGACAGAGATTGCTACAAAATATATAGTGGAACTAAAGAACAGATTTCAAATCCTGTCAGAGCAGTCAGACACAACACCAACTGAAAGTATCCAAGAAAAATGGAATGCGATCAAAGGCACATATAAAATAGTTAGCAGTAGTGTCTGGGAACCAGTAAAGGACAACATAAAGAGTGGATAAGTGGCCAGACCTTAGAATACATCCAAAAGTGAAAGGAGAGAAAAAATCTCATCAATAGCATTAGATCAGAACGTCAAAAAGATAAGGCAAGAAAAGAATATACAGAACTAAACAAAATGGTAAAAAGAAGTGCTAGAACAGACAAGAGACAATTTATGGAAAAGACAGCAGAAATAGCAGAAAAAGCTGCTAAAGTACATGATCTGCACACACTGTACAAGATTACCAAACAATTATGCGGAGGTAAAGACACAACCATAACATGCCAGTCAGAAACAGCCTAGGACAACTGTTGACAACAGAGCAGGAGCAGGATATGAGATGGACATCCCACTTTGAAGATGTGCTAAACAGACCTGATCCTGAACATCCACGGATATCCCACCGGCCGCACAGGATATTGATATCAACCTCAAATTGCCAGAAAAGCAAGAAATAGTAAAAGCTATTGGATCCCTGAAAAACAACAAAGCACCGGGAAATGATGAAATGACAGCAGAGCTTTTCAAGATCGATCCCATCTTAGCTGCAAACATATTAGAGCCATTGTTTGCAGATATCTGGGAGAAAGAAGAATTGCCTAAGGATTGGACTAGGGGTACTGTGGTGAAAATCCCCAAGAAAGGAGACCTAACAGATTGCAATAACTGGAGAGGAATCACTTTGCTTTCAATCCCAAGTAAGATATTCTGCAAAATTATCATAATGCGAATACAAGAAGCAATAGATAAGTGTCTAAGAATGGAGCAAGCAGGATTTAGGAAAGGAAGAGGAACAAATGAACATATATTTACCCTGCGTAACATTTTAGAACAATGTAGCGAGTGGCAAAGGACTATATATCAACTTCATAGATTTTGAAAAGGCATTCGACAGCGTCCACAGAGACAGCCTATGGAAGATACTGAGACAATACGGCGTACCGCAGAAGCTTGTCAACATCATAGCCCTCTTCTATAAAGATTTCTCCTGCAACCTAAGAATTCCAACAAAACATTCCCAGTAAAATCTGGTGTAAGACAGGGATGCGTAATGTCCTCTCTTTTGTTTAGTATTACAATTGACTGGGTGCTAAAAATGCCATAAAACAACAAGCACCAAGAGGAATAAGATGGACCCCTTTCGAGATGCTTGAGGACCTGGACTTTGCAGACGATATAGCCCTGTGTCACACAAATATGAACATATACAAGAGAAAAGTACAATACTTCACAGCACGGCAAAGACAGTAGGCCTCAAAACAAACACAGGAAAAACAAAAATTATGACAAACAGTGAAATCCAACAACCAGTAATGTTAGAAGATGAAACACTGGAAAGGGTTGAGCAGTTTACATATCTTGGTAGCGTACTGACACTAAATGGTGGCACAGAGGAAGATATAAAATCACGTCTAAGTAAGGCCAGAACCGCTTTTGCCAGAATGAAACCAGTATGGAAGTCCAAAATCTACAATAGGACCACAAAGCTTAAACTCTATAAAAGCATTGTTTTGCCAGTTTTGCTCTACGGATCGGGTGTTGGAGGATGACCAAAGGAGATACTAGCAGGCTGTCAGTTTTCCACCACTCTTGTCTTCGCAGAATCTTGGGAATCTTTTGGCCAGTAAAAATATCCAATAACCAACTACTCCAAGACACAAGACAAGAGTCAATGAATGACATACTCAAAAGAGAAGATGGAAATGGCTCGGACATGTTATGAGAATGAGACAAGAAATGCCTGCAAGGATAGCCCTCACTTGGACACCAGAGGAAAGAGAAAGAAAGGCAGACCACGGACAACATGGAGGCGCATGATGGAAGAGGAACTGGACACCGCATCTCTGACGTGGGGCTCTGCGCTGAAGGTTGCACGGGACAGGAGAGCATGGAAAGTCCTTTCTGAAGCCCCATGTGTCACTAGGCATGACAGGATTAAGTAAGTAAGTAAGTAATTACCTAAGAGGACATACATTTGCACAGACAGTAGGTAAGATGTTACAGATACAAAATCTGACATAGAAGAACCACATCTAGAGTTCTACTGTAGCATAGTATCAGATCTGATTGGTTATAGAGAGACCGTCTGGTTGTAGGAAAACGAGTTCTTTACTTATACAACAATTCTTATTGGTTTTCTTCTCATTATCTTCTCATTTCTTTCATTGACCTCTCCTACTTTCTAATTCAAGCCACCTATTACGTTGTTCAGATATCTTTGTTCGATCTGTCTTTGTGGTCTGTGATACCATTTGTGGTTAGATGTCCTCCAGGCCTTCTAGTTGTTGGTCTGGTCAAATATTTGGTTTTATCTTCACATTTATGGTCCTGCCAGGGACCGGGTAACAACGAACAGACTCGGTGAAACAACCAACAAATGTTAACAAAAATATGTGTTAAAGTCGCGTGACTTACCCAGTTCTGTGCTCGGTGATTACGCTATGCCGTGTATTGTGCGTGTCCAGGAATGTGGTAATGAAAGGGGAGAATCAAGCTGACCAAGAAGCATAGCTTGAGGGTAAAGTGATTGAGTGATAGTGGACCGTACAGTTAGGAACATTCAGTAGTTTGAGATAAGCGAGGAGAGGGGATACGATCCTGTTGATCCGTTGAATAGACCGAATGTTTGTGGTGGAACCTTTGGTGTCACCAGCGGAAACAACCCCGCGGGGTCAATATTTTATTACCAGAAAAGCTGACAGTTATTTGTGCCCCTACTACATCATTCATCATCATCATCAAGTGCTGGCGAGTCTGGGCGAGTCTGGTCCATGTTTCTTTGTTGCCCGTTGATTGAATTATCGTGTATGTGTTCTTGTACATGTGTCACAAAGAGCGTGGGTATGAGATAGTATGTGTGATTATATATCACAGAGAACGTTGGTATGAGGGAGTGTGTGAGAGAGAAAGGATGTGTGTTATAAAGTGTGCTACGATTGTGTGAGAGTATTCGTGTGAGCGAGAGTGTGTGTTAGAGCTAGTGAGAGAATATGTGTGTGAGAAATTATGAGAAAGAGATAATGTGTGTGAGAAAGTATGAGAAAGAGATAATGTGTGTGAGAAAGTATGAGAAAGAGATAATGTGTGTGAGAAAGTATGAGAAAGAGATAATGTGTGAGAGAAAGTATGAGAAAGAGATAATGTGTGTGAGAAAGTATGAGAAAGAGATAATGTGCGTGAGAAAGTATGAGAAAGAGATAATGTGCGTGAGAAAGTATGAGAAAGAGATAATGTGCGTGAGAAAGTATGAGAAAGAGACACATAACAATCAGGTAAGGTTCGTTATTGAAGCTACTTTGAATGATGTATGCATGTTTGTTAAATGTGTATACATCATATGTGTATGTATGATATTGTCTCGTCTCAAATATATACAAGCACAATAAGCTTATATTTGTAGCATGTGTTTGTGCAGACACTGTTCGAACGAACCCTACCTGATTGTTCTGTGTCTAGTTATAATGAGCGTTTGAGAAAGACACTTCCCCGTGAGTCATTTTTAGAATGGCTCATTGGTTGTGTTCGTAAAAGCGCTCGTATTGCTAGGCTAGGCGATTGGAGTCGTAAGGACTAGGGTAAGTGGTTCGAGTCCCGTGTTTGTCTATTTGTTTTTTCCGGAAGCTCTTAATACCTGTACCTGTTCATTTGTTGATCATATTCGTTACTTTCGTTGCTTCCTCTGGGGTTCTTGGAAAAAAAACTCCTTGTGCTCAACGTACAGATAGGAACATTCAGTAGTTTGGGATAAGGAGGAAGAGGATTGACCCTGCCGACCAGTTGAATAGACCTGGTGTTTCTGATTCTATCTCTACATTCCCTCACACACATTATCTCTTTCTCATACTTTCTCCCGCACATTATCTCTTTCTCATACTTTCTCACGCACATTATCTCTTTCTCATACTTTCTCACGCACATATTCTCTCACTAGCTCTAACACACAATCTCACTCACACGAATACTCTCACACAATCGTAGCACACTTTATAACACACATCCTTTCTCTCTCACACACTCCCTCATACCAACGTTCTCTGTGATATATAATCACACATACATCTCATACCCACGCTCTTTGTGACATATGTACAAGAACACATACACGATAATTCAATCAACGGGCCACTCCCGCAACAAAGGAACATGGACCAGACTCGCCAGCACTTGATGATGATGATGAATGATGTAGTAGGGGCGCAAATAACTGTCAGCTTTTCTGGTAATAAAATATTGACCCCGCGGGGTTGTTTCCGCTGGTGACACCAAAGGTTCCACCACAAACATTCGGTCTATTCAACTGATCAACATGATCGTATCCCCTCTCCTCGCTTATCTCAAACTACTGAATGTTCCTAACTGTACGGTCCACTACCACTCAATCGCTTTACCCTCAAGCTATGCTTCTTGGTTAGCTTGATTTTCCACTTTCGTTCTAACACTCCTGGACACGCACAATACGCGGCATAGCGTAATCTTTGAGCACAGAACTGGGTAAAGTCACGAGACTTTAACACATATTTTTGTTAACATTTGTTTGTTGTTTCACCGAGTCTGTTCATTGTTACCCAGTCCCTGGCAGGACCATAAATGTGAAGATAAAACCAAATATTTGACCAGACCAACAACTAGAAGGCCTGGAGGACATCTAACCACAAATGGTATCACAGACCACAAAGGCAGATCGAACAAAGATATCTGACCGACGCAATAGGTGAATTGAGAATTGAATGAGAAAGTAGGAAAGGTCAATGAAAGAAATGAGAAGATAATGAGAAGAAAACGAGTAGGAATTGTTGTTTAAGTAAAGAACTCGTTTTCCTACAACCAGACGGTCTCTCTATAACCAATCAGATCTGATACTATGCTACAGTAGAACTCTAGATGTGGTTCTTCTAAGTCAGATTTTGTACCTGTAACCGCCCGAGTGGTTACCGAGAGCCGCTGTAGCGTAGTGAACTCGCTTCGCAAGGCTGGTGGTCTGGGTTCAGCTCCGCAATGCGCGTGGAATTTTCCCGACCACGACGGCTCTCAGGTCGACCCAGCCTCAACTGGGTACCAGACATGCTCTATGAAAGTAAAGGCGGCCGGCGTGATGCTGACCACATCACCCATCGTGTGCCGACGGTCCATGAATAATACAGACCTAACACTGTAATGACCTATATACCACGAGGTATGAAAGGGTTCCTTTACTTACTTACTTTACGAGTGGTTACCGGGGCCCACATTTGGGGTGTAAAGAATAGAACCACTGCTACCTGCCACGCATGTCGTAACAGGCGATTAAGGAGGTTTGGCTGAAATCGGATGCACATGTTCTAAACATGTACAAGTCTATGCGTTTAGGAGCCTACCAAACCAATGTGCAACGTATACATGTTCTTGGCAAAGATCAAACATATCACAAAGAGTGATTAAAATTGGTGGTAAAGAACGAACGCAAAGAAGAAGAAGAAGATCAATAAATAAACGTTACCGGGTGTCATGACCTAACTGAGGCTGGGACTATATGAGGGCTACATGCCCCGCGTGCCCAGCGTGTTCGTAGCGCGTTGGACTGTGGGTGACTAGCCCTCTGTGTGTACAGGTTCAATTCCGTGGGCAGGCAGAAAAAGCCACAGATTCCCCAGATTCACGATGTTCGTGGCACCGAACCGAAGGGTTACGATGTCCATGGCACCGAGCCGAAGAGCTGAAAAGCTCAAGTGCTTCTGGATCGGAAAAAAAAAAAAATGAGGGCTACATGGTTATAACAAATGCCTATTCCAACCGTCGAATGTGATCCTGAGATAACGCACCCAGAAAGTAAACGTACTAACGACTACGCTATTGCGGCTCTCAAATAGACTAGAAGTAACGAATTGAAATGTTTAGATTTTTACCAAATTCTGTGTGGGGATTCCAACAGGTTTTGATGTCAAGACTTTTTCTACAATGTGGCTAAGGGGTTCAGCTGTTGTCTTGTGTTTCGTACGTCGTGAGTTCGAATCCGGACCGCGTCGTTCTGTTCACGAATGCATATTCCCCAGAGATTTCAAAGATGGTTGCTAGAGCTACAGAGTTCGTGCTTTATGAAATACTCTCGGTAAGAGGAGTGCTATTTCTGCCGTGAGTGACAGGTCAATATGGGGTCAAATCTGGTGCAACGAAACTCAATCTTTCGTTTTTAGATCCCTTGAGATCCACAAAAGCAAGATGACCATCTCTGGACCACCAAACCAGAAACAGTATTCACATAATAGATAATTAACCGGAAGTTTGGAGGAGAGCCATGCTAGATTTATTTTCTTTTAAATCCAGAAGCACTTGAGTTTTCAGCTCTTCGGCTCGGTGCCATTGACATCGTAACCCTTCGGTTCGGTGCCACGAACACCGTAAATATGGAGAACCTGTGGCTTTTCTGCAAGCCCGTGGAATTGAACCGCACTCACAGGGGCTTGTCACCCGTCGTCCAACGCGTTACGCTGGGCAGGCGGGCGCTAGAGTTAATGTGACTTGAGATCAGAACGTTGGGGTGTCTTAAGTCCAACTTAAGTTGGAATAATCTTAAGGAAATGAATAACAGCTTACAAAGTGCATTAGAACAAGCATACACGCGATCACTACACCCCCCTTCCTCACTTCTAGAAAGAAGTAAATGGTGGAGAAAAAGTAGAAGAACTTTGTATTTCGACATATTACTTTATATCCTTAACAGCAGACTAAACAACAGACTAAACAGCAGACTAAACAGCAGACTAAACAGAAAACAGCACACGCCAATCTTTCGCCTAACAACAGGTCACTGCAGGCTCAACCATCACATGCACAGAATAAAGCCTGCTCAGACTGCACAGTGTGCATGCCAGACAGAAACACAGACTCCATAGCACATCCTCACAGTTCATACATACACCAACGAAATGAAACATGGCCTCATGAACAAAGCTTACAGACCAAGCTATGGGGAACTCTCGAAGAACTCCAACTGACATGCAGCTTCATAGAGGCAACCCATCTCATGGTTTAGACGAGCATACGAAACCGAACGCAAAGAAGATGATACACTAAACGGAAATGCGCAGATTAGCCTTCAAACTTAGAACGTGACACTGCGGTCTCAGAGCACACCTCCATAGAATGGGTCTCAAGGACTTGGCTGTCTGCACCTATGGAGTATCAAAGCAGTCACCAGAGCACATCTTGCAAGACTGACCAGAGCACACTTACAAATGCGGATCTTCAAGACTGCAGAGTTACAAACTGAACAGGCACACTTACACACTGACCAGCATCATCATTGAGATGACGAGACATCTTACAAGACTCAGAGCACATTAAAGACTGACCAGAGCACATCTTGCAAGACTGACCAGAGCACATCTTGCAAGACTGCCCAGAGCTAACTATAAATTTATGGGTCTTCGGGCTCAGGTAAGAATTATGGGAAATCAGGCACACCTACACCACGTGACCTCGCATTCCAGTATTGGAGTATATAGACGAATTCGTTTTAAAATCAATACAAAATGCTAAATCGAAGTTATATTATGCAACAAGTTAAGTTTAACAATAAGGAATATCAATATTATGATAATTTTTCACCAATCTTCTTCTTCTTTCTTTTCTTTCGTCCGCTTTCAACTCAGACGAAGTTCCATCTCTGAAACTGATTTTGCGTGAAAATCCGTTTTTCCAATTTCTTACAATGGCAGCAGCGTGCACATTGTAAATTACTTTACACTGGCAGCCGTGTGCTCAATGTACTCGTAATTAGTATTCCTCGCCATACAGGCAGATTTTCTCCGACTTCAGAGGTACTCACGTTATCGTCCTGAGTAAGACCAGGGGACTCGAACAAATGCCGGACAGTAGGTTCGAACCCGAGCTATGAGGCGTCTCACATGCAGGCCGAGTTACTATCAACTACTCTAGGCAGTCCACTTTCACCAATGATAACCATAGACTCACAGAATTGAGTAAAATTGCAAAAAAGCGTGTAGCGTTCTATCAAACATCTATAATTTCCAGCCCCCTTTTCTGATCTAGGGCAGGGAATCCCTGGTCAATTGTTTGGCCTAGTTATCTAGAGTTGGCTGTGGACTGCCCCAGCATAAGCAGTATGAGAATGGAAATCTGGCCAACAGAAACAACCCTTCAAAACAAACTATAGGGAAGCCGGGTGAAGACCTCAAGAACAGCACCTGTTTACGACACGAGTAGTCGCATAGCAGAAGGTGATGGCAGAAGAGATAGAACATACTACTTTGTATTAGATGTACATTCATCATCAAGTAGCTTGTCCTTTCCGGAACTTGGCTCCCATGACAGCAGTTCTGAAAAACTTTCTATTCTGTGCAAGTTGCCGGCGTTAGCAGCAGTCATTCTCAGATCGTCAATGACATCCTGCACCCATTGTCTTCTAGGTCTTCCTCTCATTCTTCTTCTAGGCACCATTTCCTCCATAATTATCTTCTCTAGGCACTCATGTCGTTTGATGTGTCCGAAATATTAAATTTTCCTTGATTTTATTCTCTTTAATAGCAACCTCTCTTTAATATCAAGCTGTTGCAGAACAAAAACATACATGTACACTGAAAAAGGACCACAGTAAACGAGTCGTTGATTTTCTACGCACCACTTATACGTTCAGTAGTTTCCCATTGCTTTATGAGCTGTAAGGTCTATTTTTACCTTTAGTAAAAATCCAACGAAAACGAATTTGCTTCCAAACTGCCTGCCGCGGGTTTGAACCAGGTACACTTGGTTGTGATCGAGCTCACTATCGCTTAAGCTACAGACGCCCACTAGATATGTACACTAACCTTGTATAAATAATTCAGAAACAAACAACGTACGACGACATTACAACACACAATACACACACAATACAACAAAACAACAACACAACAAAGACAAACAACAAATAAGACAACACACACAAGACAACACACAAAAGACAACACACAACAAGACACACACAATACAGACAACACACAAGACAAGACACACAAAAACACACACAACAAGACAACACACAACAAGACAACACAACAACATAAAAAAATAAAACACAACAACATACAACACACACAAGACAACACACAACAGAATACATAAGTTGTGGTTAGAACTAATAGCAACGGACAACAACGTGAAACCTCCTACCAGTAACCCCCTCTCCCCCTCCTCCCCAACAATTAAACACACTCTACGGTTTCCCTTTCACCTTTCGATCAGACCTAGCACGCGCTAATTACAACTCACCGAACTTAGGCGAGTGGTGGGTGTTTACGGTAAATCCCAGATGTGTGTACCTGCCGGCTCAATAGCCGGTTACTCTCGTCCGTTCTGCTCGATCAAACGGCTTATGTGGTCGTATTTGCGTGAGATAGTCCCTGGATCAGCGCGTGAACGAAAACACTGCCTGCCTTACACGTGGTGGAAGTTGGAAAAGTACAGAAAATAAAATGTAATTTGGTAAGGCCAAAGCAATTCATTTTAACGGTTTCAAAATTATTGATGTTAAATGTGGTGTTCTGATAAAAAGTTCAGACATGAATGGTGGTGACAATTATTTTTTTATTTTTTTAAACGCAATTCTTCTTCTTGGAACGCTCCATATCGACCACTAGTCAACCACTCTGTGTGATTCTTATGTGATCTTAGCCTAAGAGCGATTGTACGTTGTGCTAGTTATGCGCCTACAAGTAAACCAGCTCATCCGATCTCTACGCTGCTTTTATTTACTAGGGTAGCATCCCTGGGGTCTACATCAGTCGCCTCTTACGACATGTCTTGTAGGTTGCAGTGGTACTATTCTTTGCTTCCTTTGTGGACCCTGGCACCACACGGCCGGGACGCAACTGTTTCACCTTCATTATCGCCTTCATCACCATTATTATCATCTAATGGGTCTCATAAAGAGGTATCTGCAGTAGACTGGAAGACAAACACTGGATATGATTATGAGAAAGTCTGCAGTAGACTGGAAGGCAAACACTGGATATGATTATGAGAAAGTCTGCAGTAGACTGGAAGGCAAACACTGGATATGATTATGAGAAAGTCTGCAGTAGACTGGAAGGCAAACACTGGATATGATTATGAGAAAGTCTGCAGTAGACTGGAAGGCAAACACTGGATATGATTATGAGAAAGTCTGCAGTAGACTGGAAGGCAAACACTGGATATGATTATGAGAAAGTCTGCAGTAGACTGGAAGGCAAACACTGGATATGATTATGAGAAAGTCTGCAGTAGACTAGAAGACAAACACTGGATATGATTATGAGAAAGTCTGCAGTAGACTGGAAGACAAACACTGGATATGATTATGAGAAAGTCTGCAGTAGACTGGAAGGCAAACACTGGATATGATTATGAGAAAGTCTGCAGTAGACTGGAAGGCAAACACTGGATATGATTATGAGAAAGTCTGCAGTAGACTGGAAGACAAACACTGGATATGATTATGAGAAAGTCTGCAGTAGACTGGAAGACAAACACTGGATATGATTATGGAAAAGACTTCCTCAAAGACCTAAGCAGAACAGACCAGGTCATTATATTTCGACTACGCACCGGACACTGCAGACTCAACAAACACTTATATAGACTAGGAATAAGTCAAACAACTCTCTGTCAGTGTCAACAGGCGGAACAGACACCAGAGCATATCCTGCAAGACTGTCCTCTCCTGTGGGAGCTGAGAAGCAACATGTGGCCACACCCAGTCGACCTGAAAACTAAGCTTTGGGAAACCTGACAGACCTGAAGCTGACTGCTCAATTTGTGGTCCACGGTAAACTAAGCGCATGACCAGAGATCGCGAAGAAGAAGAGAATGGGTCTAAAAGCAATGGTAAACTACTGAACGTATAAGTTGTGCTTAGAAAATCGACGACTAGTTTACTGAAGTTGATGGCGAGGTTCTGTAAAGGATATGCCACGATTTTCATTTTTCAATGGGTCTAAAGACGACTGACGTCATTGCACCGGGTTTTACCCCATGTGGCTCGGTCCCTCTCCGCAGAAATAGCAGGCCACCTGCAGAGAGTATTGTACGAACACAGTAGCTCCGGCAACAATCCTAGGCATCTCGGGGAAAATGCACTTTAACAGAAAAGCGCGCCACAGACTCGAACCCAGACCTTCAGAACCCAAGGCAAATGCTTCCTCTCAGTAGTCACCTATACCTAGAGTGTGCTTCTAGTAGTCACCTATACCTAGAGGTGCTTCTAGAGTCACCTATCCTAAGAGTGTGCTTCTAGTAGTCACTATACCTAGAGTGTGCTTCTAGTCACCTATCCTAAGATTGTGCTTCTAGTAGTCACTATACCAGAGAGTGTCTTTCAGTATCACCTATACCTGAGAGTGTGCTTCAATTAGTCACCTATACCAGAGGTGCTTCTCAGTAGTCACCTATCCTAATTGTGCTTCTAGTAGTCACCTATACCTGAGAGTGTGCTTCCAGTAGTCACCTATACCTGAGAGTGCTTCTCGAGTCACCTATACCTAGAGGTGTGCTTCAGTAGTCACCTATACCAAGGTTGCTTCA
Source organism: Arion vulgaris (assembly GCA_020796225.1). Taxonomy (NCBI): domain Eukaryota; kingdom Metazoa; phylum Mollusca; class Gastropoda; order Stylommatophora; family Arionidae; genus Arion; species Arion vulgaris. The sequence continues at coordinate 5,340,387 of CM036757.1, forward strand.
GTAGTCACCTATACCTAGAGTGTTTCTGAGTCACCTATACCTAGAGAGTGCTCTCAGAGTCACCTATACCAGAGATTTGCTTCTAGATCACCATACCAGAGGTGCTTCTAGTAGTCACATCCTAGAGATTGTGCTTCCAGTAGTCACCATACCAGAGTGTGCTTCAGTAGTCACCTATACCTAGAGATTGTGCTTCTCAGTAGTCACTATACCTAGAGTGTGTTTCAGTATCACCTATCCTAGAGAGTGTGCTTCTGTAGTCACCTATACCAGAGAGTGTACTTCTCAGTAGTCACCTATCACCTGATGAGAGTGTAGAGTCTTCAGATACCCTCAGTAGTCACCTTCAGATACTCTCAGAGCACTGTGTCTCTCAGTAGTCACCTATACTGAGAGTGTGCTTCAGTAGTCACCTATACTCAGAGTAGTCACTCTCTCAGTAGTCACTCTCAGGTACCTAGAGCACCAGTCGTGTCTCTTTCTCTCAGTAGTCACCTCTAGTCACCTCTAGAGAGTGTCTGCTTGCCTCTCAGTAGTCACCTATACCTAGAGAGTGTGCTTGCTTGCCTTTTCTCAGTAGTCACCTATACCTAGAGAGTGTGCTTGCTTGCCTTTTCTCAGTAGTCACCTATACCTAGAGAGTGTGCTTGCTTGCTTTCTCAGTAGTCACCTATACCTAGAGGTGTGCTTGCTTGCCTTTCTCAGTAGTCACCTATACCTAGAGGTGCTTGCTTCTTTTCTCAGTAGTCACCTATACCTAGAGAGTGTGCTTGCTTTTTCAGTAGTCACCATACCTAGAGCGTGCTTGCTTGCTTTCTCAGTAGTCACCTATACCTAGAGGTGTTGCTTGCTTTTCTTGTCACATACGAGTTTCTAGCAAATTTCTTGATTGTACGGTCTCTTGCCAACCAAATCATCAAATTAATAACCTTCCATCGCAAGCGATGATGACAACAGTATCAGACGTGTGTTGCTGCACCTCTCTGGTGTATGCGGAGGTGATTGTAGTGTCCAGTTCTAGAACACAATCCCCTAGCACAGGTGGGACATACACGATCAAGGTTAGACATGTGGGTGTTGTATGTTTTGTCTTTTCGCGAAGCTCGCTTTCTCTGCGCCTCAACGGCATGATGATTCTCAACTATGCGAGTTCCTCCTGTGTTGTTACATCGTCACATTTGGCGATCTTGCACAATGTACTCCCAGGCGATGGTGTCTATATCGAAGCAATTTAGAGACACTTCAAGTGTCTTTAAAGCGCTTTATCTATCCACCAATTGAGCCCGCGTGCCCAGCGTGTTCGTATCGCGTTGGACGACGGGTGACAAGCTCCCTGTGAGTGCGGGTGCAATTCCGCTGGCTGGCAGAAAAACCACAGGTTCTCCAGATTTATGATGTAGGAGGGAGCTCCTTCTTTCTTCTTCTTCTTCTTCTTCGAAAGCTCCATATCGACCACTTGTTAAACCACTCTTTGTGATTTGTATGTGATCCGAGCCTAAGAGCTTTTCTTCTTCAAGCTCATATCGACACTTGTTAAACCACTCTTTGTGATTTGTATGTGATCCGAGCCTAAGATCTTCTTCTTCTTCGAAGCTCCATATCGACCACTTGTTAAACCACTCTTTGTGATTTGTATGTGATCCGAGCCTAAGAGCTTTTTCTTCTTCGAAAGCTCCATATCGACCACTTGTTAAACCACTCTTTGTGATTTGTATGTGATCCGAGCCTAAGAGCTTCTTCTTCTTCGAACACTCTATATCAAGCACTTGTTAAACCACTCTTTGTGATTTGTATGTGATCCGAGCCTAAGAGCTTCTTCTTCTTCGAAAGCTCCATATCGACCACTTGTTAAACCACTCTTTGTGATTTGTATGTGATCCCGCCCGTATGGTGCCGGGCCTCGCAAGGGGAGCATAGAATAGTATCACTGCAACCTACAATGCATGTCGTAAGAGGCGGCTGATGTAGGCCCTAGGAAAGCTACCCTAGTAAATACTCGTAAAAAGCAAAGGCAGAAATCGGATGTGCTGGCCTACTTATGGGCGCATAACTGGCACAACGTACACTAACTCTTAGGCTCAGATCACATACAAATCACACAGAGTGGTTGACAAGTGGTCGATGTGGAGCTTTCGAAGAAGAAGTATGTGATCCGAGCTAAGAGCGATTGTACGTTGTGCTAGTTATGCGCCTACAAGTAGACCAGCACACCCAATTTATGCAATGCTTTTTATTTACTAGGTTTAGCTTCCCTAGACCCCTACATTAGCCGCCTCTTACAACATGCCTTTGTGAACTCGCTTCTCAAGGCTGGTGGTCTGGGTTCAACTCCGCAGTGCGCGTGGAATTTTTCCCGACCGCGACGGCTCTCAGGTCGACCCAGCCTCAACTGGGTACCAGACATGCTCTGGGAAAGTAAAGGCGGCCGGCGTGATGCTGACCACATCACCTATCGTGTGCCGACGGTCAATGAAAATACAGGCCTAACACTGTATTGACCTATATACCACGAGGTATGAAAGGGTTCCTTTACTTTTTTACTTACCCATCGTGTGCCGACGGTCAATGAAAAATACAGACCTAATTCCTTATTCCCCAATATACCTCATGGTATGATAAAAGGCGCCCCCTTGTGTTGTCATGTCGGAGCTCGCAATGGGAGCAAAGAATAGTAACACTGCGACCTAAAGACATTTCGTAAGAGGCCACTGAGGTAGGGCCTAGGGAAGCTACCCTAATAAATAAAAAACGTCGCAGAAATCAGATGTGCTGACCTACTTGTAAGTTGTAAGATGCTGACCCCGTCACCCATCGTGTGCCGACGGTCAATGAAAAATACAGGCCTAACACTGTATTGACCTATATACCACGAGGTATGAAAGGGTTTCTTTACTTTTTTGTTTTTACAACATGCCTTTAGGTAGCAGATTTGCTAATCTTTGTTCCCCTTGCGAGCCTGAGCAACACACGAGGCGTAACGAGGGAGCTAAGTTGATACGACACAAACAACCAGTGTTACGACCAGAGATCAAGGCACCGATCAAAGAGTGCTTAAAGAATGAAGAATTGACCTTACTGCCCCGGGTTTCCCCATATGGTTCGTACATATCAAAGAGAACTACAAAGAATCGTGAAGATAATAAAATTATCAATATAAAGAAAGACTGTAGTAAAACTATGTAGCAATGGTGAAACATATCAAAACAAAGTACTGTAGTTTTACAAATACAAAAACAATGACGATACACAGCAACGTTTCGACCAAAGGGCCTTTATCAAGCAAAGGATACTACAGAAGTGAAGAATTCACTTCTTACACCGCCCGAGTGGTTACCGGGGCCCACATTTGGGGTGTAAAGAATAGAACCACTGTTACCTGCCACGCATGTCGTAAGAGGCGATTAAGGAGGTTTGGCTGAAATGTGATGCATGTGTCCTAAACGTGTAGAAGTCTATACGTTTAAGGGCCTACCAAACCAATGTGCAACGTATACACGTTCTTGGCAAAAATCAAGCATATCACAAAGAGTGATTAATTCTTCTTCTTTGCGTTCGTTCTTTACGACCAATTTTAATCACTCTTCCCCGTTTGTGCCGACCTCTTCCCACAGTTAAGTTTTGGTCACCCTCGTGATGGTAGGTCTGACATTCTTACTGTGTGATTAAATCTTTGAGGCAGATTGGCGACCGTAGAATCCGTTATCCAATTCCCCATTGTGAGGGGTCGTAGCGCCATGTTATGCGCCTTACAGCCTGGTGCATCCGTTTTCTGCAAGCATTTGTTTCGGGTTAGCATTCCCAAGCGGACACGTGCATCCGAAAACCGATCTCAAAGAAGAACATATTCTCACAATGCAAATTACGAATAGCGTAAGTATGGGGGTGATGTGGTTTACAGCGGCTAGAATGCGATACATTTCTTTAAAGACAAACACATCTGAATTCGGCATGCGTGTTGCTCTGGTGCGCTCTTTCTAGCTAGACACTGATTACAGAACCATACCTGAGTTTCTTCTCTATAGCCAGGGAGCCTCTATGGCGAAGTGGTTAAGGAGTTTACCTGGCGTTCTGAAGATTGTAGATTCGAATCGAATCCGAGTTATAAGTATATATTTTCCAGATTACTAGCACTGGTGCTGGAGCTACGGAGTTCGTACTTTATGCTATACTCGCGGCAGGTGACGGGCCATTTCTACAAAGAGGGATAGAACCATATGGGAAAACGCTGTACAAGGAAGTCAATCCTTCGCTTTTAGAAGCAATCAATAGCACCATCTCATGTACTGAGACTGTATCTCTGGAAACATGATTCAGATGTAGAAGCAATCAATAGCACCATCCCATGTACTGAGACTGTATCTCTGGAAACATGATTGAGATGGCGATCATGTACTGAGACTGTATCTCTGGAAACATGATTCAGATGGCGATCACTACGTCTGTCGCTTGGAACTTCGATTAAGCTTGTATTTTTCATTGACCATCGGCACACGATGGGTGATGTCAACATCAAGCCGGCCTCCTTTACTTCTATATGCTCTGCGTAGTACCAAATTGAGGCAGGGTCGACATGAAAATCGATACGGTCGGAAAATATTGTAAGCTAATGGTGAAATTGAACATAGACCACACTACAATGAAGCGAGTTCACTAACAACTACACAACTGCGGCTTTCAAATGAGGAAGAGCTGAAGGGAAATGTAGGAGTGTTGAGGGAAAATGTAGGAGTATTGAAGGGAAAGAGTATTGAAGGGAAAGAGTATTGAAGGGAAAGAGTGTTGAAGGGAAAGAGTGTTGAAGTGAAAGAGTATTGAAGTGAAAGAGTATTGAAGGGAAAGAGTGTTGAAGGGAAAGAGTGTTGGAGGGAAAGAGTGTTGAAGGGAAAGAGTGTTGGAGGGAAAGAGTGTTGAAGTGAAAGAGTGTTGAAGGGAAAGAGTGTTGAAGGGAAAGAGTGTTGAAGTGAAAGCGTGTTGAAGTGAAAGAGTGTTGAAGTGAAAGAGTGTTGAAGTGAAAGAGTATTGAAGGGAAAGAGTGTTGAAGTGAAAGAGTGTTGAAGTGAAAGAGTGTCGTAGGGAAAGAGTATTGAAGTGAAAGAGTGTTGAAGGGAAAGAGTGTTGGAGGGAAAGAGTGTTGAAGGGAAAGAGTGTTGGAGGGAAAGAGTGCTGAAGAGAAATAACATGCCAGCGAAATGAAGGGTGTCGAATGTGACACCAGAGTGGGCAATCCTTGTATTCACAAAAAGAATGAGGTTGACCTCCTCTCGTGTCTAGCAAGATACGACACAACGGTCATGAACACCTGACCCGTGCCTCAAACAAAACATGGAGGAAAAACAAGAATGAATTGAAAAGAATGGCTCGCTGGTTGTGTTTGTAAGAACGCTCGTATTGCTAGGCTAGGCGATGGGGGTCGTAGGAAATGAGGGTAAGTGGTTCGAATCCTGTGTTTGTCTATTTTTTTTTCGGAAGCTCTTAATACTTGTACACTCTTTATTTGTTGATCATATTCTTTGCTTCCGTTCCTTCCTATTGCAAAAAAAACCCACCAAAAACTCTTGTTTTCATCAAATAATGAAGGAGAGATGCTACAAATCGCCCCGAGTGGTTACTGACTACGCCTGAATTCATTGAGGGTGAACACAAGAAGAAGAAGTTATAATGTAGCATGATATCACATTTGATTGGTCACGCCCGAGTGGTTACCGGGGCCCAAAGTAGGGTGTAAAGAATAGAACCACTGTTACCTGCCACGCATGTCGTAAGAAGCGACTAAAGAGATGGGTCATTGGGCTAAGTACCCCACCCCGTAAAACAACTCTAGATAGCTTCAGTAACCACAACCAAGGAAATATATTACTCCCTACACGAGCATGAAGAAGAAGAAGAACCAACCAAGGAAATATATTACTCCCTACACGAGGAAGAAGAAGAAGAAGGACCAAGCAAGGAAATATATTACTCCCTACACGAGCAAGAAGAAGAAGAAGAAGAAGAAGAACCAAGCAAGGAAATATATTACTTTGGAAACAGAATGAAAAAAAAATAGGAAGAGTGGAGAGATCTGGAAAAGATGATCTTAAATAGGAAGGCTTGGATGGCATTGGATGACCTATGTCTCCCTAGGGGTGAAAGGTGAAGAAGATGTTACAAATCGGAAGCGAATAAAACGGGTCAAGTTGACGAACGTTGAAAGAGGAACAGTAAGAATACCAACATCTACAAAGTCAGGTATGAGAATGTATTGAGAACCTAACAAGTGAAGTTGCTTGGCCTAACCGAAATTTGGGTGCGCCGAAAAACACTTGACAAAGGTTGAAGGCTACGGTTGAGGGAGGAGTGTGAAACCTTTTAGCCGCTGGCCTCTCCGGTTGTAAGGCAACTAAGATAAATATCCTACTTGATTGCCGTCGGTTGGGAACTGGGCGGGGGAAAATGAGGCGAGTGACGGAAAGACGTGAATACTCGCATCGCATTGGCCGCCAGTCCTGTCAGTCATGTTTGTGGCTACCACCGACAGGTCGTTCTTTCCGATGTCTCCTCAGTTACGGCGTAGAATCGCGTAGGAGCAGACACTGAGTGAGAATAACCGAAAATAGTAACTTTTAGTGTATTTTATCAGTTCCGTTATATCACCATCAACTATCCGGTACATTTCAATCTGCAACTTGATGATGGTGTTTGTAGGAAACAGTTATTTGTTGTGACAACACTACGGTCGTCAAGTGCAACTAGGTATATGAACATTCAGAATCTTTGGATACTACCGGTACAGTAGACGGTGATTACTCTATACAACTTCGGGCTTCATCTGTTATAATCGTCATATCATTCATTATACAATTCCTGTTTGTGTTCTCCGAGGATTTAACATGTTCAGTTCAACAAATTTATAAGTTTTTTCTAACTTGTATATGAGTCAAATATCAAGGTGGATGCGAGTGAAAAACGCCGCCAATGTTAAGAGATATTAGAATTGTGTTTATTCAGGATATTTTTTTCTGAGTGTTGGATATTCAAGTGACATCGCCCAGGTATGAACGTACCAAGAACACATGACAGCTCCTGCGACTTGCCGGTTCAGTCAACCCTTCACATCCCAACATCACACACATTTATACCGTTCCAGCAATTCTCTATCACTGACGGGTCTGGGATACGTAATCCCGCCGACGACAATAATAACAAAACAGCCGTACCTGTTGTATCAGTTGTGACTGCTGTGTCCAGTTTATGTCCAGCATTACCGGTGGTCAGTATGCAGCAAACAGCTCAGCTTGCCCAGGCTGTGGTGACACCGACTATCATCCCTGCTGTCATCACTCCCATGACTGTTCAAACCGCGAACTGTCTTGCACCAACTGCTACAATGACCGTGGCTAAAACTCTCAACATCAGTAGCCACATCTCGTTGCCGATACAACACACAGTTGGTATCTCCACGATTAGTATGACCCCTCACACAACCGGACCAAAACAACACACCAACGGTACTAACACAAATAGCATCACTATCACACACCAGAACACACCAGGATCTGTTAAGAAAACCACAAACATCTCTAACAACAGTGGATCATTAAATAATAGTACACCAAATTCTGTCAAAACTAGTGGTACCACCAACACAACAAAAACCGCTTCCAGCCAAAACGTGAGCACTGATCAAAACGAAGACCTTGTCAAACCAGTCTTCAAGGACGGAGAACTGGTGTTGGAGGTTGAATGTGGACAAAACAAGGCCGTCTTGTACCTGTCTAAGCTGTGTCAAGGTAGTAAAGGACCATGTATTAGCTTTCAGAGTTCTTGGCTGACTCCCAATGAGTTCCAGTTCGTGTCTGGAAGAGAGACGGCTAAGGACTGGAAACGTTCAATTCGTCATCACGGCAAAAGTTTAAAACTTCTGTTGGCAAAAGGGATTCTTAACGTCCACCCAACCATGTGTGACTGCGACGGTTGTCGTCAAGGAGCAACGCTTGTAAGTATTTGTCTGTTTTGTCATTTGTTAATGTCTTGATGTCTTTTATGTCAATCATAAAAGAACTGCTGTATTTTCTCTTGTTCACAAAGCACGTATTGTGGTATTCTGCTCATTCACAAAGCTTGTGGTGTGACAATCTGTGTTTTTCTCATTCACAAAGCTCTTGTTGTGTGACAATCTGTTTTTTTTCTCATTCACAAAGCTCTTGTTGTGACAATCTGTGTTTTTTCTCACAAAGCTTTTGTTGTGGTGTTCTGCTCATTAATATAGTGGCGTTGTGACAATCTGTATTATTCTGCTCATTCACAAAGCTGGTGTTGTGACAATCTGTATTATTCTGCTCATTCACAAAGCTGGTGTTGTGATAAATCCTGTAGTTAGAGTTGCCGTATAAGTAAAATATCACGCCCGAGTGGTTACCGGGCCCAAATTTGGGGTGTAAAGAATAGAACCACTGTTACCTGCCACGCATGTCGTAGAGGCGACTAAGGAGGTTTGCTGAAATCGGATGCACATGTCCTAAACGTGTAGAGGTATATGCATTTAGGGGCCTACCAAACCAATGTGCAACGTATACACGTTCTTGGCAAAGATCAAATCATATCACAAAGAGTGATTAAAATTGGTCGTAAAGAACGAACGCAAAGAAGAAGAAGAAGTAAAATATCACGTCTCCTTGCTGGAGATGTATGTCTGAAGTAGTTAGCTGCCGCCTACAGAGCAAGCATGTTTACAGAGCAAGCATGTTTACAGAGCAAGAATGTTTACAGAGCAAGAATGTCCACAGAGCAAGCATGTTTACAGAGCAAGACTGTCTGGAGAGCAGGAATGTCTACAGAGCAAGAATGTCTACAGAGCAAGAATGTCTACAGAGCAAGAATGTCTGGAGAGCAAGAATGTCTACAGAGCAAGAATGTCTGGAGAGCAAGAATGTCTACAGAGCAAGGATGTCTACAGAGCAAGAATGTCTAGAGAGCAAGAATGTCTACAGAGCAAGAATGTCTACAGAGCAAGAATGTCCACAGAGCAAGCATGTTTATAGAGCAAGAATGTCTGGAGAGCAAGAATGTCCACAGAGCGAGAATGTCAACAGAGCAAGAATGTTTACAGAGCAAGAATGTCCAGAGAGCAGAACCAGAGTAGTCAAGATCATGACATTACAGAGGCGGCGCCGATAACGAATGTTATAACACTCTGCGCTAGTGCTGGGGAAATTATGTGGTTTGATGCCAGCTAGGTCCCAATTCTTAGTGGCCACACTGTACACGTTTGTACATGAGACCCTGATTCTTTACTTGGTGATCCAAATTACAAGTACCTCTAAAGTTAGAGTAATGCTCGACTGAATGATAAGGGACATTGGTTACAAGGAAAGCAAACCTTCACGTAAAAATCATTATGGTGACATATTAGGCGATATGACGACAACTGAATTCATAGCAGGTACAAAAAAGTCATTAGCGCACATAATTTAAATACTAAAGTGTTTATCGAACCTAGAACCACCCGAGTGGTTACCGGGCCCAAATTTGGGGTGTAAAGAATAGAATCACTGTTACCTGCCATGCATGTCGAAAGAGGCGACTAAGGAGGTTTGCCTGAAATCGGATGCACATGTCCTAAACGTGTAGAAGTCTATGCGTTTGGGGGCCTACCAAATCAATGTGCAACGTATATACGTTCTTGGCAAAGATCAAACATATCACAGAGTGATTAAAATTGGTCGTAAAGAAGGAACGCAAACAAGAAGAAGAACCCTAGAACCACCCGTGTGTTGTCGCAGCCATCAAGGGAGCAAAGAATAGTAACACTGCTACCTACAAGGCATGTCGTAAGAGGCGACTGAGGAAAGCTACCCTAGTAAATAAAAAGCGTCGCAAAAATCAGATGTGCTGGAGTACTTGTAGGCGCATAACTGACAAAGTGTACAATCACTCTTATGCTCAGATCACATACAAATCACAAAGAGTGGTTAACAAGTGGTCGAGGGCATCGGGGGACCAAGGTGATGGAGAAAGTACGAAGACTGAATTCATGGAGGTAGTTCATCTCTACGAAAACGAGGACATCAGAAGCAGAGTGGGCATAACTTCATGCGTCGAATACATCCAAACACCAATAACAGCATACAATAAAAAGAGATCGGGTACTAGAGCCAAGGGAAGACCAAGAAAAAGACGAATAGACAATATCAAGACCACACTAAATAAAAACGGATACAACACAAGAGCGGCTCATCTAGTCCTGGAACGCAAATTAAAGCTCCCATCCCTACGCTTATTAAGTGGACAACCAAATCCATCATACACATGGGGAAAGGCAACATTTCATCTCTCTGTGTGTATGTTCCTGATTATAGGAGAGAGTGCGTTTTTATTTCTATATAACTTCAGGCGCAGACATTGTGTCTAATATGGTACATGTGACTGATTCTTGCTTGAAGACTAACTTTCCTCATCACCAGTGTCCTTCGTCATTCATGCGAGTCTTAATCTGACACAGAGATGTAAATTATAGTACCTGGTATATAAATTCATACCAGGCGCCAGAATCCATACCAGGCGCCAGAATCCATACCAGGCGTCAGAATCCATACCAGGCGTCAGAATCCATACCAGGCGTCTGCATTCATAGCGGGCAAACACAGAAGAATGAAAGTTGTAGAAACTGGCCGATTTATTGTTTATGAAAAATTGATGTATCCCGAGACATTTTTGATCTTAGTAAATCCTGGGACCTGCGAGAGTCAGTTATGTCACACACCGACACCCCCATCCGCACCCTCCCTACATTTGTTAGTGATCAGATTTTGTGTTTAGGGACAGAAGTTTAAGTCTTCATCTAGTCCAGACGGAATCTTCATGAAAGCTGTTCCCCGATTACAGCTGAAATCAGCTGAGTCACAGCGATAGGTCTGATCGTCCATATCTCTGTATGTGGTTTGTTTCCCGCCAGATTTATGCCGCAGTCTGCGACGTAGTTCTCACACACTCATCTTCCAAGGGCCATGCATTTTCTGCCAGGTTGTGTCAAGTTCCTCACCCCAAATGCTGTTTACAGATTGGGTTCGTTAGGATTCCGTGACTACAGTTTTTCTCGACTCTTGCTAACCTGATGGACGTGTCCTTGGTGGATATATGCTAGTTTTATCATTGTTGATGTGGTATCTGCTATCATTTATATCAGGACTATCGTCATATCACTCCGGACATGTCTCCATATGTGCTCTCTTCTCCACATCAACAAATCCAGCAGTCCAGTTCAAGCGGCCCAACACGCCAGTTCTCTCTCGCGATCGTTCTTAGGCGGCTTTTATCATTCTATTGTGATATATAAACGGCCAAACATCAAGAACGGACGTACGTGCACGACCTTCAGTACCTATTGGAGCTCAGGTGCTTATCCTTCGGCGGTGTGTTCGATTTCAACCAGCGTTTACTGGGTTCGCTCTCAGTTAGCCTTTTGCTGTCCCCAGCCAAAACCCACAAGGCAGCAGGCTGCTATTTTCTTTCAGGGACGCCAATTCGATGTTACCAATATCGACTTATGTTCGACTTTATATCCAACAAGTTACAAAGTAATTTCAGAGTTCTTGACATGGGATTTCTATATATAGATATCTTCTTCTGCACACTTTACAATTACATCTTCTTCTTCGAACGTTCCATATGAACACTTGTTAACCACTCTGTGTGATTTGTATGTGATCTGAGCCTAAAAATGATTGTACGTTGTAACAGTTATGCACCTACAAGTAGGTCAGCGCATCCGATTTCTGCGATGCTTTGTATTTACTAGGTAGCTTCCCATTACTACATCAGCCGCGCCTTGTAGGTCGCAGTGGTACTATTCTTTGCTTCTCTTCCGGGCATTGGCACCACACGAACGTTTAAAGCCACACACGCACATAACTCTAAGAGAATGCATATTTCCAGTGTCAACGTATCAGTCTGAAACATGGATAAAGCAGTAGAAAAGCAGATATGTGCTTTTGAATATAAGTATTACAGAAGAGTACTCCCTATATCATGGACAGAAACCCGAGTGGTTACCGGGGCCCAAATTTGGGGTGTAAAGAATAGAACCACTGTTACCTGCACACATGTCGTAAGAGGCGACTAAGGAGGTTTGGCTGAAATCGGATGCACATGTCATAAACGTGTGAAGAATATGCGTTTAGGGCCTACCAAACCAATGTGCAACGTAAACACGTTCTTGGCAAAGATCAAACATATCACAAAGAGTGATTAAAATTGGTCGTAAAGAACGAACGCAAAGAAGAAAACTAGCGGATGCTACAAATAAGAATGAGACAATTGAAGTATTTTGGACATATAAAGAAAAGTTCTTCTAACGCTCCATAGCGACCACATGTCAACCACTCTGTGTGATTTGTATGTGATCTGAACCTAAGAGCGATTATACGTTGTGCCAGTTATGCGCCTACAAGTAGGCCAACACATCCGATTTCTGCGCTGCTTTTTAATTTACTAGGGTAGCATCCATAGGGTCTACACCAGTCGCATCTTACGGCATGCATTGTAGGATGCAGTGGTACTATTCTTTGCTTCCCTTGCGGGCTCCGGCACTACACGGGCTGGAAAAGTTCAAAATAGACCATTATGGAAGTAGACACAGAAGAGGAGAAAAGGAAGACCACGGAAAAGATGGATTCAGGATGTGACTGATGATTTGAACATGTCCTTTGCAGAGGCGAGACATCTGGTCTATGAGAGAAATTTAGAACGTTTAGGGTAGCAAAGTTTTGCCCAGGACAAGCTATTGGAACATAAAAAGCCACATCGGCACTGGTGACGTGGAATTGTTTTTCTGTTATATCCTGCAGGGTTATACAGCCACATCTGCACTGTTGACGTGGAGCTTGCGCTTTTAGTCAATATCACATTTTCGTCTCGCGGTATCACATAGCAAGCTAGGGTTGAAAATCTATAGGTCTGTCAATCAACCATTCATTGTCGCATGGTAACCACCAGATCTCTTGGGAGGGTGTTTAATCTGTCTGACACTACCACTTAGTCAGTTCTTCTTCAGGGAGTCACCGTGGCTAAAATTGTTAATCATTGCTTTGCGTTCAGAAGGTCATGGGTTCTAGTCCGGGCAGCGCCCTTCTGTTCATACGCCCCCGAGACTTCTATACTTGTTGAAGGAGCTACGGAGTTCATGTTTTGTGCAATACTCTCTGCAGGTGGTGTGCCACTTGGTTTTGGTTTTATCTGAAGTCACCTTGTTGTTCTAGAAGTCTCCTTGTTGTTCTAGAAGTCACCTTGTTGTTCTAGAAGTCTCCTTGTTGTTCTAGAAGTCTCCTTGTTGTTCTAGAAGTCTCCTTGTTGTTATACAGGGCGTTCAAGATAATTGCAGCCCCATTGACAATTTGAAACTTGCCAGGTACACATTGAGTTGTGTTTATTTACTATTTAAACCGGTTCTGACTAGCTCGTCCTACGTCACATTTGTTCATCGCCCCTTCCCGCGATTACTACAATTACACACCGTCACACAACCTTGACCTATACTACGTCATAACTGAACCTTCTCATTTCCATACATATATGCCAGATTAGCTCAATTCACGGCTGCTTTTAAGTTGAACACCCTGTATAAGTCTCCTTGTTGTTCTAGAAGGATGTGTTTCTCTAGTGGTAATCGTAATCGTTTCCTTGACAAGTAATCGGTACATTTATGGTATGTAACTTGACCTGACTTTCGTCAACGATGGAATGCAACTGATAAGAAAACAACGATCAGAATACTAAGAGCATGTATATCCCAGTCGCAACGTATGGGTGTGAAGCATGGACATTGCAATTTTTTTTTTAATTGTCTTTTTGAATATAAATGCCGCCTGTGTGTTGATGAGACTCGCATGGGGAGCAAAGAATACTGCGACCTACAAGGCATGTCGTAAGAGGCGACTAAGGTAGGGGCTTAGGTAGCTAAAAATCGGACGTACTTGAACGCGCATAACTGGCACAATCGCTCTTAGGCTCGGATTACATATTAATCATAAATAGTGGTTAACAAATGGTCGATATGGATCGTTCGATGAATAATATAAGTGTTGCAGAAGAGTACTCCGTATACCGAGAACAAATAGATCTATCCAGAAGAGTACTCCGTATACCGAGAACAAATAGATCTATTCAGAAGGAACTGAAATGGAAGAACACTTTATAATGCTTCAAATAAGAAAATTGAAATATTTTGTACATATAAAAATACGTTTACGGTTTGGTTAATATTGTAGTGGAAGGAGGAGAAGAGGAAGACCACGGAGAAGATTGTTTCATGATGATGTGACTGAGGATTTGAGGGGGGCATCTGACCTATGAGAGAGATTAAAATTCGGGGCTGTAAGAGTGGCGGCACAGTTCTGCTCCGGACAAGCTTGTGGATGATGATGATGAGCTGTATACGACACCCCCCTTCCCTCCCTCCTATTGACAACAGTTAGACACGAGTCAGGTATCTGGGACCGCGCTGATTTTAATAAGTTAACCGGTTCTAGAAACTGCGTGTAATATTTTCCGGTATCCGACTTTGAAATCTCCTTCACACTACAGTACAGACCCCCATCTCGCTTGGATATCGAACGGCGTCTGCCACTCCAAGCGGTCCTCATTCAGCGCTCCTGTCACGTCTCACCACCCGCGGTCTCTTATCGATGGGCTGCCCTGGTATCCGAGAGATTTATTCTACGGCCTAAATCCCACTGCTCGAGGGGTTTTCGAGGGTCGACTGGGACGGTTATTAACACAGCAGAATGAGACGGTTGGGAATGCATTATCGGTACCAGGGTTTCTTTGTTTAATCTTGTTGCAGTTTTTGTCTCAGAGGGTTGGAGGGTCAGATCTATTTGGCATATAGCCAATATTAACTTTACGGATAAATTAATTTTGGTCACAAGAACAACGTTGTTTTAAATAAAAATTGTGAATTTAAGAAGAAAACGTAAACTTATACCCATTCGATGTATGTGTACACAGGACGTTACTATAGGTTCTTGGTCCCTTTCATCTGGTTGAAAGTGTCAGCGGAAGAGCACTTACAAAGCAGTTTCAGGAGGGGGGCGCAGATAGCGAAGTCGTTAATACGCTTCGCTAGTAACCAAGTACCTTGTTAATTCATGGGTTCGAGACGAATTTTGGGCCAAAAAATATTGTACGTAGTTGGACTGTAGATTTCCTGATACTTTACTTGGTTATCTAAATTACAAGTACCTCAGTAGTTGGAACAAAGCTCGCCTGAATGGCGAGGGACACTGAAGATAAAGAAAGCCATCCTTCACGCAAAAATCTGTCAGAGTTGACATTAGGGTGCCGTGACTACGTCTGAATGTATAGAGACACAAACAAACGCACCCGTGTGTTGCTGGGCTCGAAAGGGGAGCAAAGAATAGTAACACTGCGAACCACAAGGCCTCTTGTAAGAGGCAACTAAGGTAGGGGCCTAGGAAGCTACCTAGTGAATAAAAAGCGTCGAAGAAATCGGATGTGCTGTCCTACTTGTCGCTCTTAGGCTCGGATCACTTACAAATCACACAGAGTGATTAAAAAGGGGTTGATATGGAGCGTTCGAAGAAGAAGAAGGAACACAAACCTATCTGACTATCACGCTTCCGAAAGATCATAAAGTTTTTATCTATCTGGGCGTTTCGGTAGGATGCACCTGTATTCTCGTGGTTATCGCGACATACACCATAAATATTGCGTGAACCTGGGTGTGTAGTGATCGTAATGTGTAAGCAGCATTTCAACTACACACGTGTAGTGAGTGAGTCATTAGTGAATCACGGTAGGTCAGTGCGATATGTCAAAGTTCAACATTTGCTCTTCTCAACAATTTGCTGTCATTTTCACGCCCCAACACACTTCCTGGTATGACTGATAGCACGCGCAAGCGTTGTAGGTTAGCGTGTAATCGTAGAACGGGACATTTTATGTGTCCCATCTTAGAACGGGACATTTCATGTATCCCATCTCAGAATAGTAGAACGGGACATTTTATGCGTCCCATCTTAGTATAGTAAACAGGACATTTATGTCATCTTATAAGTAGAACAGACATTTTATGTGACCCATCTTAGTATCGTAGAACGGGACATTTTATGTGTCCCTTCTCAGAATAGTAGAACGGGACATTTCAAGTAACACTGTGAACATGATTCACTTCTGTAGCGATGTTCGACTGTGTAAACACATATACACGTTTGTTCTTTCTTTCATTTTTTCTTGATAAACTAACAAATTGTATCATTACACAATTAGTGAGTCGCTACAGGGCTAATCCGTACTGAATTGCAAAAGGGGTCATTCAGTACTGAGTCGCTAAATGTCTAATCCATACTCTTCTTCTTTGCGTTCATTCTTTACGACCAGTTTTAATCACTCTTTGTGATATGTTTGATCTTTGCCAAGAACGTGTATACGTTGCACATTGGTTTGGTAGGCCCCTAAACGTATAGACTTCTACACGTTTAGGACACGTCATTCGATCTCATCCAAACCTCTTTACTCGCCTCTTATGACATGCGTGGCAGGTAACAGTGGTTCTATTCTTCACAACCCAAATTTGGACCCCGGTAACCACTCGGGCGGCTAATCCATACTGAGTCGCTAAGGGTTATTCCGTACTATGTCGCTAAAAGGGCTAATCCATACTATGTCGATAAAGGGCTAATTCATACTATGTCGCTAAAGGGCTAATTCATACTGAGTCGCTACATGGTTATTCCATTACGAGATGTAAATAACACATATTCTAACTATCGCTACATAATATATAGCTTTTAAAAACAACATTGTATTGTACTCCCAGTAAGACAAACAACCCTACCTATTCACTGATTAGAACCGCATCCGCATGACTGAGAAACCAGTATTCTATCCACTCGGCCATACTAATACCTATAATCGGTTTGGCAGACATACCTTCCCATGTATAAAACACACCTGTTAGTGACAGACGAGGTTCGACCAGCCGCCCTGCGGGTTGACACGTGTTCAACTCCTATATCAAAATCAAACATCTACGATCTGCATTACCATATTTCCCCGCTAGGCTAAATAGACCGCTTCAGTTTTTCCCCTTTTTTAGCCGCCACCGAAGTCCCGTTTCGAGAACTCGCACACACAAAAAAAAAAGTAACGATAGAAAAGAGGTAAATTCCCCCGGCGCGCTCAGTAGCGTGTCACGTCGTCACGACTGAAGACCCACCACGAACTGCTGGCAGTTAGGACTACAGGGGCGGTGACACTAGCAAACACAGATGGGGTATAAACATATATGTGGGAACATAACATATAAAACCTTCTAGCATAGAAACCTTGTGTATCGGTTCTTTCTTATGGCGAGATATGATCGAAATGATTCATGTATATGGTTGAACGGTTGTGCATCGAACATAGGAGAGTATTAAACAAGCAATTAGACGCAATCTATGTGGGTGGCGCAATCTCTGTGGGTGGCGCAATCTCTGTGGGTAGCGCAATCTCTGTGGGTAGCGCAGAGGTAAGATGCTCGTCGCTAGTTCCATAGATACTCGGGTTGCTTCTTTGTAGAGAAATCGGGATATTTCTACAGAGATCCCTAATCTCAATGTAGGTGAGATCGAGTTCCTAGTCCTATCGGAGACCGACGATAAAACGCAGATCACGTGTTCAAGTTAAGCACATAAAAGAACTACTGACTATTCAAAACCGAGAAGAGCATGCTGGAAAGCCACTGCCCATGAAAAATGCATTAGAAAGATTTTAAAAATAGAAATATCTACAAAATATTTTCGCCCATCTTCTAAATTACACCGGGATCCTCGCCGGTACTGCGGCGTTCGTGCACTGCCAATGAGATATTCCTGTATAAGAAAGAGGTCGGAACTCACCGAAGTTCAATGATGATTGACCTATATAACAATAAATTTATCAGGCAAGCATTAAATATACATATGGAACAGGCAGCCATTATATGGAACAGGCAGCCATAACACACACATAACATCATACACAGCAACCTTACATAACATACACACCACTTGCATATCCACACTACACACAGACACAAATACTAGAGGAGAAAACAGTCGCAGATCATACGATGGCTTCAGCCATATGTACATGTGGACAAGCACATCAGACTGCAGAGCACATACTTCAAGACTGCCCTGAATATGATACACTGAGGCAAACTCACTGGCCTAACGAAACAACACTGGACAGGAAACTACACGGACCTCTGTGGAAGTACAAAAATAGTGAAGTTCATACAAGAGACAACATTGAATATATAGACAATATTTCAAGCGAACGAAAGAAAGGAAGGATACAAGAGACAACATTGAATATATAGACAATATTTCAAGCGAACTAAAGGAAGGAAGGAGGGATGCAAGAGACAACATTGAATATATAGACAATATTTCAAGCGAACGAAAGGAAGGAAGGAGGGATGCAAGAGACAACATTGAATATATAGACAATATTTCAAGCGAATGAAAGAAAGGAAGGAGAAGGATACAATGGTTCTTTCCCAGCAGAATAAAGCAAAATGTAGCAGTGGTTTATCCAACGAAATGCACATTAACGGGAGCAAGAGACAAGCACGTCTTCATACACTCAAGCCTCTAAGAAAGAATTATCAATTAACACGCCAAACTAATGCACTGAAGCCACCAATAGAATATGTGGAAGCTATGGGAGACAGTCAGGAGAGAAGTACAGCCCGAACTACCGATGACGGAATTGTGTCAGCTTGTGCGCACAAACGTGATAAATCCAAGCAGACGTGCAACTAAATGGATATGGACAAGAAACAGTTGAATCTATCCTTCTAGTTACGATCCTATCTGATTGATTGATTGATTTGTAGGACCATCATCATTGCACTTCGGTGATTAACCATACGTGCTCTGATCTCTTTCTTACACATGATCTCAGCTCAGTGGCAGTGCACGAACTCCGTAGCACCAACCAGGGTCCCCGATGTAATTTTGAAGATAGTGAAGAATATTATATAGAAATTTTATAATTTATCTAAGGAATTTTTGCCAGGCAGCGGCTTTTTAAAGCCTGCTCTTCTCAATTTTGAACTGCTAACGGTTCTTTTACGTGCTCAAATCGAATACGGGACCTACGTTTTATCGTCCGTCTCCGATAGTACTAGGAGCTCGATCTCGCCTACACTGAGATCAGGAACCTCTGAAAATAGCAAAGGTTATAGTTGCACCTTTTACAAAGCTGTCACCTGAACTTTGCCTAAGCAACATGTATGATGATCTTTTATAACAAATAATATTAAAGAAGAAAATCAAATCAGCCACTCAGAAGTTTCCACTGAATTAAATAATATTTTTGTAAATTTTAAATCCACCTCCAATGCTCATTTACTTAAGTTGGTGTGGAAGATTCCCTGATTCCTAACTTGTAGATTCGTTCGGTGAAATCTGGCTGGGTCAGCGTTAGGAGCCCTTTGGGTATTTCGCCACCATCGATTTGTCTTTATGTTTTATCTGTCTTTCTTTTCAATGAATTATGTACTTACATTTTTGATGTGGAGTCGTTGGGTGGAAGAATTTTGGGAATTTTGTATTCTTAATGTGGAGTTGTTAGGTGGAAGAATTTTGTATTCTTAATGTGGAGTCGTTGGGTGGAAGAATTCTAGATTCTAAATGTGGAGTTGTTGAAGTGATATGGTATAGTACGCCAGCGTATTGTCGAGGCTCGCAAGGGGAGCAACACTAATAACACTTACTACAAGGCATGTCGTAAGAGGCGACTGAGGTAGAGCGGCCTATGGAAGCTACTCTAGTAAATAAAAATCGGATGTACTGGCCTACTTGTAGGCGCATAACTGGCACAACGTACAGTCGCTCGACCACAGTCTTAAGACTTAGAACGGGACACTGCGGTCTCAGAGCATACTTCCGTAGAATGGGTAACAGAGACTCGGTTGCCTTCACCTGCGGATTACCAAAGCAGTCCCCAAAGCATATCTTGCAAGACTGTCCCAGCCTGAGCAGTGTGAGATGGAAATCTGGCCAACAGAAACAATCCTTTAAAACAAACAATGGGGGATCGATGAAGACCTCAAGCGCACCACCCTGTTTATAACACATACTGGAGTAGTCACATAGCAGAAGTTGATTGCAGAAGATGAAGAAGATTGTTGCCAGCAAATAAAAATTCAATAAAATTATAAATTTGAAAGATGCCTATTGTACAATTTACATAAATTCAGCATTCTCAATTTTTATATTTCTTCAACATGCAATCACAGTCCTTCTTTAACATTCGATATGTCAGTTTGCAATATCGTCCTGCACCTGTTAACATCATTAAAATTCGTTATTATTTTTGTTTCTGCCCGTATAGAACTTACGTCTGCCGGATCAACCAAGAGTTAACG
Source organism: Arion vulgaris (assembly GCA_020796225.1). Taxonomy (NCBI): domain Eukaryota; kingdom Metazoa; phylum Mollusca; class Gastropoda; order Stylommatophora; family Arionidae; genus Arion; species Arion vulgaris. Next base: position 5,360,782 of record CM036757.1, read on the forward strand.
CCCTTAGACAGAGTAATGTGCACTTTCAGGTTCAAGGTTCATGATAGGATGACCTTTATTATATACATCAGCGAATCTCACAGTGTATATTGTAGGGCTCATACATCAGCGAATCTCACAGTGTATATTGTAGGGCTCATACATCAGCGAATCTCACAGTGTATATAATATATGGCTTGTACATCAGTGAATCTCAATGTGTAAGGCTCATTCATCTTAATTTCCAGCAGAATAAAAAAAAAAATATATTGTCTGTTTAAATGCAAATTAAACATAATACATTCAATTTCACTGGTGCCTTGCCCATGTTACTGTCCTGTTCAAGTCATTTATTCCTTATGAATTCATGATTTGTTACATGTCGAGGTTAAATTAGTGGGATTGATTTTATCATTCGTTACATGTTTGTGATCAAATATTGCTATCAGCACCGTTCACAAGAAAGATTAAGACTCCGTTCACAAGAAAGATTGAGACTCCGTTCACAAGAAATATTGAGACTACTATCACAAGAAAGACTGTGACTCCATTCACAAGAAAGGTTGTATCAACATATTTTAAGCAGACTGCATTCACTCATTAAAGAAAAAACCCTTCATAGTCGCAGTTGCTGCTGTTACCATCATCATTATCATTTTGTCAATATCTAATTAAGAAAGAAGGCGTTGTTTACGGGGAAGGAATTATTGAAGGCACTATTGAAAATTATCATACATGGGATGGATAAATGTAACGACTTGAAAGTTATGTATGATCGATACGGCACATGATGATGTTGTTTTTGAATCTGACCATTGTCTGGATCGCTAAAGTGAAAGACTGAATACGATCAATAAAGTTTTCCAAATGTGAACTTAATTATGATCGAAAATCAGTGATGGTTCATGGAAAGATCCATATCGTAACGAGAGTTTATATAGAAAAGAAACGGCTGATGCCAATGATTTGGTAGGGACGGATAAGAAAGCGTCGTTCACGGTCAAAGTATAGTAGATCCTGGGCCTGGATGCCAAGTCACGATCCCCGTTGACTGGCTTACGTCTGAGGGGCCGGGTGGTCGCTGCCTGACACAGTTCCGAGGCTTTAAACTTTAAATCCTGCGTGACTGGATGCTAAGAAAGGCTGTTATTCTCCCTCGAGGCTTCATTTTCTCTCCACGGGATCGGCATGTGTCTATCGACCGAGGCGCGCTCGATAGCGGTACGAGAAGAGGGCGCACGTGTGTGCAATGACTTCGTTCTTTCTTGGCCTCACGTTTTTCTTGCCTAGGGAAAAATAACTCGAGATCGACAGGAAGTCTGACGATGACTAAAATAAAATAGTGGACAGAGTCTGTGCCAGCGATACCCACAGTATGTATAAATGATATGTGCGGTGTAAGAAGGTAGTCGGAGTGGTGGATATTTGGTGGAGTAAAACATAAAGAGTATCTGATTCAAGATAGACGTAAGGTAATAAGAACGGGCGCACCGCTGCTTTCCAGGTACAGCACAAGGGGTCTCTGTGAGAACGCTGGGGTGAGGAAGGGTCTCTGTGAGAACCAGGGCGCACCGCTGCTTTCCAGGCACTATACAAGGGGGTCTCTGTGAGAACAGGGGCGCACCGCTGCTTTCCAGGCACTATACAAGGGAGTCTCTGTGAGAACCAGGGCGCACCGCTGCTTTCCAGGCACTATACAAGGGGTCTATGTGAAAACCGGGCGCACCGCTGCTTTCCAGGCACTATACAAGGGGGTCTCTGTGAGAACCGGGGCGCACCTCTGCTTTCCAGGCACTATACAAGGGGGTCTCTGTGAGAACCGGGGCGCACCTCTGCTTTCCAGGCACTATACAAGGGGGTCTATGTGAAAACCGGGGGCGCACCGCTGCTTTCCAATCTAGGTTAGATGCTCTCCTCTCGCTCCAAATGTACTAGGTTCGCTCCCTCGTTGAGTCATCTGGATGTTTTTCTTGCAGTCAAAATTGCTACCCAAGTAGGTGTACTGCTCCTTTTTTGTTCTTAGTTTATCTGTTGTTTATTTTCTTCAACACAACGCGTCTCCGATGTTGTATTAGCTATGATTATGTCATGACATCATGCAGTGGTCATCATCCAGTGGTCATCATCCATTGCTGTCTTCGCATGGAAGATTGTCCGAAATGGGCCTCCAACATCTCTTCTTATCTTGATGTTGCACTCCGTCATAATGTATTTTATCCATTTCTTGATGTCTCTCATTTGTGCCTGTTTCTCCCCCATCTCTTGATGTCTCCTATCTGTGTCGTTTTCTCCCACATCTGTGTCTGTTTCTCCCCCATCTGTTTCTGTTTCTCCCATGTTCGCCATCCTTCAAATTTCCTCTTCAATAAGTTTTGAATCAATATGTTATGTTTCTTTATGTATCCGAAATATTTTATTTGTTTGATTTTTATTTCATTGAAAACTTGTTTATTCATCTGTTTGCCTTTGGATGACATGGGACCAATTTTCTTTGCATTCACATTTTAAAAGCATTAATTTTCATACACTGATCATTTGTTTATGGCTGTGAAAGAAATCCTCAATACTAAACTTGTTAATTGAACTGCACAGGGAAATCCTATCTCCTTGCTCTGCCACACTAAGATAAGCCTCAATAACCATGTGCTGTATTTTTACCGGCTTGGCACATGCCAACATGTAGTTAGCAGGAGTGGTGGGTTTGTAGGCCCATGGGGGTTCACTTCCGGACACAACTGATTATAGGAGGTCCTGGCTGGAGAAGTGGCTATAATTGACAAGTAATTAGTAATGGGGGAGGGGCAAGATTTTCAGAATTGATTTCCATAAATTGATGGCATGGACGATCTAGACTAGGTGCCCTCAGACGTTTTAGTCTGGGCACCTACATGGAATACGTAATCGATCCATCTATTAAATCGCCACGCCTTCATTGACTTCTACCCTCGCTTTTATCAACGTCATAATGACATCGATGACAGAAGACAAGGAACCCCATGATTAGCTTTACAAACCAAATCGGTATCATTTATGGTAGGAAGTGCCTGTAACTTCACATGACTAACACTAGTATGCATGTGGTAAGAGGGCCAATTCCTTTCCTCGTGCGTCACGTATCACTTATTCATTATGCTGAACCGTAACCTTATTTTAACCAAGGGAAAAATTAAGCTGGATTAGATTATGTGGCATCTCCGCAGACTGTATTAGATTCATGTGACATCTCCGCAGACTGTATTAGATTCATGTGGCATCTCCGCAGACTGTATTAGATTCATGTGACATCTCCACATCGAAGATAGGATTCAACATGTTTGGAACACTTCCTGTCCATTTGCAATGCTGGCTCAATTCTACCAAACATTTCTTCATTGTTTGTTCCCAGTTATTCCGTTGCGTGGCTCTTGCTCTCAACACTACTGTCCAATATGTTTCTCAACAGAAATGTAACCGGTTGACTTCATAATCTGGCTTCTTATGTCCTTCAATTTTGAAGGTCATTGGTTGGTTGATAGAACTATCATCATTGCACTTCGGTGAGTAACCATGTGTGCTCTGATATCTTTCTTACACAGGAAGGTTTCAGCCGCAATGCACGAACTCCGTAGCACTGGGGAGCGGTCCCAGTGTAATTTAGAAGATGGTTAAGATAATTTGGAGAACTTTTTAAATGTATCTAATGAATTTTCACCGAGCTGCGACTTTCAACCATACTTTCACGATTGTGAACTGCCGATGTCTCTTTTACATGCTCAACTTGAGCACGAGACCTACGTTTTATCGTCCGTCTTCGATAGGACTAGGAACTCGATCTCACCTACACTGAGAGGAGGGATCTCTTGAAAAATTTTCCTTATGGCTTCACGAGGGATCGAAGCGAATACCTTTGGAACTAGAGTCGAGCACTTAACCTCGAAATATCATGAGAGGACCGGGCGTTGAGTTGCAAAGGATACGAAGAGAAAAGGGCAGTAAGCAGGAACGTGCAAAGAAGGGGAAACAACTAATTGATCGACAGTAACGTTCTGCGACACCGGCTAGGCTACTCAAGTTATACAGAAACGTGTTTAAGATGTCTGGTGAGTTCACTGTTGTTAGTCCCTAGTTGTTGTAATGCCAGCTCATGTACATATACACTGTATGCTGATATAAGAGAGGAGTATGTGCGTGCAGCATTGGAGAACAAGACGCTGGCGTGTGCGGGAAATCCACAGATGGGACAAGAGTAAGCAACACGATAGAAAGTATGAAACGTAGGGGCTACTGAAATATTGTTTCGCAATAGTCTTAGTAAGAGCATCACAACGAAGACGATTGTTAGCAAGCCAACAGTGTTAGCGTCGAAACCCCGCGGAATATTTTAAACAAGCCCATCTTGCCAACATCGCCGACCCACTGAAAGTTGTTAGCAAGCCAACAGTGTTAGCGTCGAAACCCCGCGGAATATTTTAAACAAGCCCATCTTGCCAACATCGCCGACCCACTGAAGGTTGTTAGAAAGACCATCGTGTTAACATCCCCGCCCCGAGGAAAATTGTTAGCAAGTCACCATAACATTGTCGACACGCGGAATATTGTTAGCTAGCCCATTTTGTTACCATTGCTGCACCGCCGATGATTAGCTAACCCATCGTGCTTACATCGTCTCGCAGCAGAAGATCTTCTTCTTCTTCTTTGCGTTCGTTCTTTACGACCAATTTTAATCACTCTTTGTGATATGTTTGATCTTTGCCAAGAACGTGTATACGTTGCACATTGGTTTGGTAGGCCCCTAAACACATAGACTTCTACGCGTTTAGGACACATGCATCCGATTTCAGCCAAACCTCCTTAGTCGCCTCTTCCAACATGCGTGGCAGGTAACAGTGGTTCTATTCTTTACACCCAAAATGTGGGCCCCGTTAACCACTCGGGCGTGGTAATTATGTTGATAACATCTAAAGGCTCTGAAGCTAAAGTATTGATTTCATTGCACCGGGTTTTATCCCTATAGTTTGGACCCACTCCGCAGAAATGACATGTCACCTCCCCAAAGTATTGCTCACAGAACGAACTCCGGAAATATTAGGGGTCTCTGGAATAAATGCACTCGTGAACATATCTGCGCGGTCCAGATTCGAACCTACGACCTTCTGAACGCAAGCAACGTTGTTTAACCTTTGATAACATCGCCTGGTTGTAAGAAATAATAGGGGGAAGGATGATGATGGCTACCATCGGCCGAATATGCAACTACCTCTCCACCGCGACATCCCCAGACCGATGTCGCTTGCTTTCAGCTCTCGACATTTGACGTATGTTTTCTGTGTGAACACGTGTTCCGCTCACTTTCGTGTACTGACTCGCTAGGGAGCACGACAAGCTGTCAGTTCTTCTTCTCCTGTTCACATACCGCATGAAACCAAGACGAATGTGTAGGCTGGAAAGTTACTAGAACTAAAACTAGAGCAGCGGTTTTCAAACTGCTGTGATACTTCTTCTTCTTGTGTCGTCACACTGTTACCGGGTTGTTGCCCAGTGTCGTCACACTGTTACCGAGTTGTTACCCAGTGTCGTCACACTGTTACCGGGTTGTTGCCCAGTGTCGTCACACTGTTACCTGGTTGTTACCCAGTGTCGTCACACTGTTACCGGGTTGTTGCCCAGTGTCGTCACAATGTTACCGGGTTGTTGCCCAGTGTCGTCACATTGTTACCGGGTTGTTGCCCAGTGTCGTCACACTGTTACCGGGTTGTTGCCCAGTGTCCTCACATTGTTACCGGGTTGTTGCCCAGTGTCGTCACACTGTTACCGGGTTGTTGCCCAGTGTCGTTTTCTGCTTTTGTATTGCGCTGCGCTAGTGGCTTGGGTGATAGTTATTTTTGCTTTTTGACATGATTCTGCTATGCCATCTTTCTTCTTCGAAAGCTCCACATCAACCACTTGTTAACCATTCTTTGTGATGTGTATGAGATCCGAGCCTAAGAGCGATTGCAAGTTGTGCCAGTTGTACGTCTACAAGTAGGCCAGCACATCCGATTTCTGCGACGCCTTTTTATTTTCTATGGTAGCTGCTTCCCTATGTCACCGCCTCTGCCGCCTCATACGACACGCCTTGTTGTTGGTCGCAGTGTTACTATTCTTTGCTCCCCTTACGAGCTCCAGCAACACATGGGCGGCTATGCCATCCATCTTTTTCGTTGTCTTCCTCTCGCCTTCTTCCTGATGTCCGGTGTAGAAGACCGTATATTGTGGAGTTTAGTTGCATTCTTATTAAGTGGTCAAACCACTTCATTCTTTGTTTTTCAATGTAATTCAAGCAAGGTTCTGTGCCAACTTTCTTTCTTATGCTGATGTTGGTGACTTTGTTTCTCAATATAATTCAAGCAAGGTTCTGTGTCAACTTTCTTTCTTATGCTGAAGTTGGTGACTTTGTTTCATGTAATTCAAGCAAGGTTCTGTGTCAACTTTCTTTCTTATGCTGATGTTGGTGACTTTGTTTCTCAATGTAATTCAAGCCAGGTTCTGTGTCAACTTTCTTTCTTATGCTGATGTTGGTGACTTTGTTTCTCAATGTAATTCAAGCAAGGTTCTGTGCCAACTTTCTTTCTTATGCTGATGTTGGTGACTTTGTTTCTCAATGTAATTCAAGCAAGGTTCTGTGCCAACTTTCTTTCTTATGCCGATGTTGGTGACTGTGTTTTCTGGTATTGTTGGTAGACTTTTCGTAGACACATCTCTTCTTTTTGCGTTCGTTCTTTACGACCAATTTTAATCACTCTTTGTGATATGTTTGATCTTTGTCAAGAACGTGTATACGTTGCACGTTGGTTTGGTAGACCCCTAAACGCATAGACTTCTACACGTTTAGGACATGTGCATCAGATTTCAGCCAAGTAGACACATCTCACATGTACTTAACATTGTTTAATAATTATACTTCACTGGTGATCTCTGCGAAGAAGTGGCTAATCCGCTGCCTTGCTTTCTGGCGACTGTGGGATCGAATCAGACAGCGTCGTTCTGTGTACCAGTTCTTATCAGTTCCGTTCAATTGTTTTTTCCCGATCCAGAAGTACTTGAGCTTTCAGCTCATCGGCTCGGTGCCATTGACATTGTAACCCTTCGGAATCGGTGCCACAAACACCGCAAATCTGGAGAACCTGTGGCTTTTTCTGCCAGCTCGCGGAATTGAACCCGCACTCACAGAAGGCTTGTCACACCGTCGTCCAACGCGCTACGAACACGCTATGTATGCGGGCGTTCCTTTCAATCAATCACGACCCGAAAAAAAACCAATTAGACGCCTCCTTGGAAACCGAAAACCCCTGATGTAGGCGTTGTACTTTGCTACAAACGCTTACTGTCAACCGAACACCCCCGTTTGTATCCTTAGTGCAATTCTATTCAGTTTGTCCTGAATGGCGACACTTCTTACCCAAAGCGGAGCCATTGTCTGAGCGTGGTAGCTGTTCCTCAATAACTAATATATTTCTATTACCTGTATCCTTGATTGCATAGTTTGAGATCCACTGAACAGCGTAGAACAAATATATGGACCCGATTAGATTTGCACGTGTCAAAACAGAAAATAGCGAAATTCTGCTTGCCTGGGCCGGGACTGAAACGCTACCAAACTTTGTATGAATAATAGATAAGGGATCGTCTCTTGTAAAATTGTGAGGTTAATACTCCAAGTAATATTCCCCTCCCCCAGCAGTCCGCCAGTTCTGATAGTCTTCTCTAAATTATAAGTAGGGATATTGTGTCTCGCCAGTTATACAATGAAAGACTTGAGAGTGTAGTGCCAAATGTGTGGGAGACTTGAGCGTAGTGCCAAACATGTGTGGGAGACTTGGAGCGTAGTGCCAAACATGTGTGGAGACTAGTGACCCTAGTGTACAATATGTGTGGGAGATAGTGACTAGTGTACAATATGTGTGGGAGACTATGACCTAGTGCACAATATGTGTGAGACTAGTGACTAGTGCAAACATGTGTGGGAGACTAGTGACCCTAGTGTACAATATGTGTGGGAGACTAGTGGCCTTAGTGTACAATATGGAGACTAGGGCTGTGTACATTGTGGAGACTAGTGGCCTTAGTGTACAATATGTGTGGGAGACTAGTGACTCTAGTGTACAATATGTGTGGCACCCGTGTGTTGCCAGGGCTCGTAGGTGGAACAAAGAATAGTACCACTGCGACTTACAAAACATGTCGTAAGAGCGACTGAAGTAGGGTCTAGGGAAGAAGCTACCCTAGTAAATAAAAAGCGTGGTAGAAATCGTGTGTGCTCGCCTACTTCTAGACGTATAACTGGCACAACGCGTAATCGATCTTAGGCTCTGATCGCATAAGATCACAAGAGCAGTTTAACTAGTGGTCGATATGGAGCATTTGATGAAAGAGAACATGAGTGGGTGGGAGACCAGATATCCAAAGTGTGTAGATAATTGAGTGACACGTCGGGAAAAGCAATACCAGGTGTATAGAGTGTTGAGTGGTCTTGTTCATTGTGTATTGCATATTGCATTCCAATATATCTGACTTTGGTATACGCATGTTTATAATGAGTCTTTCCTGCGAGGCAAGCTATCGCAAATATACACTCTTATAGACCTACACTCTTACACAAATAGACTCGCAGACCTACACTCTCAGACCAACACTCTCAGACCAACACTCAGACCAACCACATACTTGCACTCTCTCATATCTACACTCTCTCATTATGAAAACATACACTCTCTCGTACCAACACTCTTACATACCAACACTCCCATAGAACAACACACACACACATCACAATTACCTATCTCTGGCAACTATATAGATGGTCAAGTTTGACACTTCCTAAGTAGAAGGCAGCGCTTCTGTCTAACACACTGACCTGTCAATATATGCGACCGTACCTACATGTGATTGGCACTAATTTTACAGGCACTGTGCTCTGGCGAATTAAAATTTTTTTAAATTGCATATCCTTTACAGGACTTTGCTAATCAACCCCAGCTTTTAACGCTGTTTGTGATTTTTCTAGGCATTATTACGTTCAGTAGTTTGCCATTGCTCTCTGAACGGGTGGTGCCATCGTTCTTTTGTAATAATCCACGCGAAACAATTTGCAACCAAACTGTCCGCAGCGTGATTCGAACTCAGAACGTCGGGGTTAATAGACCGAGTCACTATCCCCTAAGCCACAGACACCACCGAATGGCGAATATCCAGCATAAAATAACCGTCTCGATGCGTCTAAGAGGACAGACCTATCAATATAAACGAAGGATTGACTTCATTCCCTATGTCACTCCGCGTTCTGCGGCACGCCACCTGCCAAAAGTATTGCACAAAACACAAACTCCGTAGCTCCAGCAATATTCATAAATGGATCTCTGGATTACCGTGCACTCGTTAACTGAACAGCACGTCTCGGATTCGATCCCTCGACCGTTAGACGCAAGGCAATCTCTTTCGCTACAGAGATAGGTAACAAAATATGGATGAGGGACACTACACAAGCCTTCTAGATCAGACTTCTGTTAAATGCAGACATTTTAACTCAACAAGTATGTGGACATCCCCAAAATATCCACCAAAGAAATACTTAGGGAACTCACCCTGGTCAAACTGAGGTCAGATAGTAATCCTGGTTGGAGATCAGTTCAAGAGGAACATGACATGCTTGACTGACAGTACACTTAAGAGATGGCTAACTTCATGTGTGTCTGCCCATGTGTTTTTTAAGTGCTAGTGTGGGGGTCACTGATAGCGGCATAGATAACACTCTGACCTATTGACAACTTACCGGGGTATTTCCAGAGTTCGAATCCAGCTTGATCACTTCTCTGTCGTCTTCGAAAGCTCCATATCGACCACTTGTTAACCACTCTTTGTGATTTGTATGTGATCCGAGCCTAAGAGCGATTGTACGCTGTACCAGTTATGCGCCTACATGTATGCCAGTTCATACGATTTCAGCTTCCCTAGGCCCCTACCTTAGTCGCGTCTTATGACATGCCTTGTAGGTCTCAGTGTTACCATTCTTTGCTCTTCTTGCGCGCCCAGGCAACACACGGGTGCAGGTTGGCCACACATTATCGGTGTGTACGCGATGTGCGCACGGTGTGTAACGGGGTTAGATTACATGAGACCCTGATCCTTTACTCTGGGATCTAAATTACAACTACCTCCGAAGTAAGAGTACGACTCCCCTGAATGACAAGGGAAACTGTTGAAAAGGAAAGCAAGCCTTCACACACACATCTGCAGTGGCGCCATTGCCGCCCGAGTGTTACCGGGGCCCAAATTTGGGGTGTAAATAATAGAACCACTGTTACCTGCCGCGCATGTCGTAAGAGGCGACTAAGGAGCTTTGGCTGAAATCGGATGCATGTGTCCTAAACGTGTAGACGTCTATGCGTTAGGGGCCTACCAAACCAATGTGCAACGTATACACGTTCTTGGTAAAGATCAAACATATCACAAAGAGTGATTAAAATTGGTCATAAAGAACGAACGCAAAGAAGAAGAAGAAGAGGCACCATAGCAACGCTTATATTCATAACGGACAAACACAACAAAAAGTGTTGGTATGTCACGTGCCATACATAACAAGACAGATTGACAGACACGACAGTTCCTATTGTTTCTGTTCAGACAGGATGTTGCCTCCACGCCACAGTATGGAAGCCAGACATTGACTCCTTGGCATACAGATGCCAGATCAAATTAGACATGTAAGATAGCGTGTAATTGCGTGTGCTAATCTAACGTTCCGTGTTCATCCATCCTTGTATGCAGCTTTGTTTTGTTTACATGTGTTGTGTACATGTCTCTCTGTCTAACTGTATCCATTTTGTGTGTTGCATCAATGTTCGGAAGAGAAGCATTTGGTCAAATGGATTAGATAGAGCGCGGCTATTATGTAGGAGATCTGTGTTCAATTCACTGTAAGCTATGGACTTTTTCTGTTGTGGGCATAATGAAAAATCCTAACCTGAACAGCTTCGCGGCGACTGTACTAGCCATGCGGCCATTAGATTCCGCAGGCTCACGTCCTAAATGTTCTACTCCGCCCTAATCAGCGATACAACAGGCAGTAACGATAGTTATGTTGTTTCAATGTTGTGTATGTCTTGTGTGTACGCGTTGTCTGAGTTTGTTGTGTATGTTTTGTGTGTACCCGTTGTCTGAGTTTGTTGTGTGTGTTGTATTCAAATTGTCTGAGTGTGTAGCGTGTCTTGTATCCATGTTGTATGTCTTGTGTACGCTTTGTCTGTGTGCGGTGTGTGTCTTGTATCCATGTTTGGAAATGTTGAATCCGTGTACCGCGCGCTTGTTGTATCCATTATGTGTTAACATGGTATCCATACCGTGTGAGTGTTACATTCCATATGTTGTGTCCTTCTTGTATGTTGTATTTTATATCCATATGTTGTTCTACTTACCTACCTACTTTCCTGCTTACCCTACTTTCCTGCTTTACCTACCTACTTTCCTGCTTTACCTACCTACTTTCCTGCTTTACTACCTACCTGCTTACCTACTTTCCTGCTTTGACTACCTACTTTCCTGCTTTACCTACCTTCTTTCCTGCGTTGACTACCTACTTTACCTACCTACTTTCGATCTTGTGTGTATTCTTGCTCTCCATATTATTTGTCAATGAAAAATTTGTTGGGAATCAACTAGACGGCAAGGCGACGACGAGTCAGCATAACGTTCGTTATCTCTAACATTAATATCTCACGACTCGTAAACTGGAGTGGAGTGGGAGTGGATAGATGGCTGGCCAGGCTTGTCTATAGCTCACTTTATCATTTCCTACATCGTAAAACAAAAGGGTTGATCGATTTCTGCTCAGAAATCAATAACGACAGGTTCGATCCCAGGCCGCATACACTACACCAACCATGTAGTTTATTGTTGCTCAGACAGCGAGATCGATTTTTCGCTTGTGCGTCTGTTCGTGTCAGTGTTTGAAAAAAAGGTTTTAAAGCCAAAGGATTGACTTCACTACACCGAGTTTTACCCCATATTTCCCAGTCTCTTTCTACGCAAAAATGACACACCACCTGCCGAGAGTATTGTACAAAGCACGAACTCTGTAGCTCCGGCAACAATCTTAGAAATCTGTGAAAAAAATGCACTCGTGAATAGAACGATGTGGTCCGGATTCGAAACATCGATTCGCAAGACAAGAACCCCCAGTGTTAGTGTGTGTGTACTTTGGTGTTACTTCGAACCCTGGGGGTCAGTGTTCCCGGTAAAGACTATGCAAAAAGCTGGTATAAACAGAAACGGTGAACATCTGTTTCAAGTTTAAGGTATCTAGGCTCGGATTAAGGCCTACGCCTATGTTCCTTCGTACGAATGACTATACAAAGACCCAGCTTGGTAATTATCAACGGGGATAAGTCGTACAAAAGATCCGGATCTAGACCTACAGCTACCCCCGATCCAGTAAAGTTGAGGGCGTGCTTATGGAAGTGTCTGGCTGGTTGAATAACTGGTCTGGAGTTTTTCACGACGTGCAGGCCCGCTAGTGAGGGGGGTTTGAAATGTGAGGAAAGCCGATTCAACCGATAACAAAAACACGCCATTGCGCGCGGTTTGTCTGGGGAATTAAAGGGGCTTTATACTACGGTGAGATTTTAGAGACCGCGCAAGGTAGCAGGGATAAGCTATAGCTTGCTAGGCTTACACATGGAGATTAGATATTTCTTAAACTAGGCAAAAGTCACAGGTAGGAACTAATGTATGGTTTCGTTGTTGTGTAACGATCTGGAACGATTTCTTTGATCTTTATTTGAAATGGAGTCTGCTATCAGATATTATCAGTGGCCTGGTTGGGTCACCAACTTTTAGCACCTCTTTAATAAATTTCCAGTAGATCTTGAGTGAGAAATGTCCTGACAATTATTCTTCCCTACTCCAGAAACCACATGCGAGAGGGGGGTGGGTCGTATATGGTGTGCGACATTATTCATTGAGGAAGATTTGGTGGTAATTATTCGCCCGAGTGGTTACCGGGGCCCAAATTTGGGGTGTAAAGAATAGAACCACTATTACCTGCCACGCATGTCGTAAGAGGCGGCTAAGGAGGTTTGGCTAAAATCGGATGCATGTGTCCTAAACGTGTAGAAGTCTGTGCGTTTAGGAGCCTACCAAACCAATGTGCAACGTATACACGTTCTTGGCAAAGATCAAACATATCACAAAGAGTGATTAAAATTGGTCGTAAAGAACGAACGCAAAGAAGAAGAGGTGGTAATTATTTATTGAAATATTGCTCGGGAAGCATTTTTCCAGCCTATTATTATATATTTTCAACTTCGAATGCTACTTTTACTTGCTCAGTTTGAATACAACTAGAACAAGCACTAATATTTAGATATAATAGTTTCAAGTTTCAATGACTAATGCTCGCCCATGCACACGATGCATCCATATACATCAGAGACGGTAGGAAACAGCATGTACAAGGCACAATCGAGGACCCTTACCGGAATGCTTCATATACCCTGAACGCCGAGAGACACAACAAGATTAGATAATAGACAATAGATAAACGGACAGACAGATATATATATATATTTCCTTCTTCTTCTTTGCGTTCGTTCTTTACGACCAATCATAATCACTCTTTTTGATATGTCTGATCTTTGCCAAGAACGTGTATTTTAACAAATTGTCAAATATATGGAAGTCCAATTCACTCAGCAAGCACTTAAAATTAAAGATCTTTAACTCTTGTGTGATTCCAGTATTAACTTATGGATGCGAGAGTTGGAAAGCAACAAAAGCTCTAGAAAGAAAATTAGATAACTTTGAGAATAAATGTCTTAGAAGAATATTGAACCTCAAATGGTCAGATTTCAGACCCAATACACAAATAAGACAAGAGACCAAGCAAGAAAATGTATCAAATTTTATAAGAAAGCGCCGCTGGAACTACATCGGCCACACACTTAGAATGGATGAGAGAAGACTCCTTACCAATCCCTCATATGGACACAGAGGGAAAAAGAAAACGAGGAAGACCAAGAGAGACTCTGCGTAGAACCATCACCAGAGAAGGCTCAACGATGGGCCTAGTAAACATTAAAGACCTAAAACAGATAGCAACGAACCGCGAGACATGGAGAACTATGACCTCTGCCCTATGCGCCGCCCACAGGCCCAAGAGGAAAGACTAACTAAGAACGTGTATACTTTGCACATTGATTTGGTAGGCCCTAAACGCATAGACTTCTACACGTTTAGGACATGTGCATCCGATTTCAGCCAAACCTCCTTAGTCGCCTCTTACGACATGCGTGGCAGGTAACAGTGGTTCTATTCTTTACACCCCAAATTTGGGCCCCGGTAACCACTCGGGCGATGAGATATATATATATAGAGAGAGAGATAGTATTCTTCTCCCTGTTCTTCCTCTTCTCCTCTTTACCTCCTTCCATAGTGGTTTCCTCCAACCATTCGTCTCTTTATGTCCAAAATATATCAATTTTTTCATCTTATTTGTAGCATCAGCCAGTTTTCTTTGATTTTAAGATCTTTCTTGATAGATCTATTTGTTCTCTTCTCTGTCGAGGATATACGGAAAACTCTTATGTAACACTTATATTCGAAAGCACATATTTGTTTTTCCACTGCTTTATTAAATGTCCATGCTTCACTTCCATACGTTGTCACTGGGAATATACATGCATGCTCTTAGTATTCTCATCTTTGTTGACATATTTCAAAACATAACAGTAATATGTGGCGTCTGTAGCTTAAGCGGTAGTGAACTTGATCACAACTCAAGCGTACCTGGTTCAAAATCCGCGGCCAACAATTTGGAAGCAAATTAGTTCCCTTGGATTTTGACGAACTGTAAATATACATCACCGTTCCGAAAGCAATGGCAAACTAAAAGTTCAGTTAATTGCATATCCTTTACAGGATCTGTTGCTAATCAACCCCAGCTTTTTAACGCTGTTTGTGATTTGTTCAGTAGTTTGCTATTGCTTTCTGAACGGGTGGTGCCATCGTCCTTTTGTAAAATCCACGCGAAACAATTTGCAACCAAATTGTCCGCAGCGTGGTTAGAGCTCAGAACTTCGGGGTTAATAGACCGAGTCACTATCCCCTAAGAAGGCACAGACGCCACCCGACAGATGGCAATCTACTGAACGTATAAGTGGTGCCCATAAAATCGACAACTCATTTACTGTTGTTGATGGCTACTTCCTGTCAAGGGATATGCAGCGATTTTTATCTGGTGGCTAAACAAAAACACAATAGGATGCATCCCCTTTCCTAAAGTTCCTACACCTCCATCCCTAAAGTTCGTAACCCCCGCATAGTACCAGTACGAGTAAAGATGACAGTGCAATTAAAGCGGCAACGAAAATCCAATTAATGAGGAAAGTGTGAAATTTCCATTCTGCCTCCAGAAATCTCCCACATCCCACACTACTAACCCCTCTCCCCTCACTCCACGTCGGCACGATTTGGCTGACGTTGTACGACTCGGTGGCACTCACGGCCGACGGGCAAACAAGGATCGGCGCCAAGTTCCCTGGACAACAGAGCGGCACGCTCGGTGACGACTCGGGCAATCGGTCCGCGGATCACCCAGAGCTTTTCTCGCCGCTTCAGTAAACAAGCCACAGTGTTCACGCGCCAGAAAGCGTTCTTTATCGGGCGCGAAGATTTCTGTGGCCCCTTCAAAAGACGAGACCCCGGCGGCGTGTCTAGAGTACACGCAACCTCTTCTTATACAGAGCCCTCCTTTACTTGAGAACTGAACTATCGACCTCTCTCCCTTCTCGCTAAAGTTGAAAGAAAGCATAAGAAATGAGAATTGTTCGATACGACCTTCATTAGTAGGATAGGACATTTCGCGGTAAAAATGTCTGTACGTGTTTACGACTTCGACTCACTCCCCATCCTCACTCACTCCCCCACCCTCACTCCTCCTCGTCTTCTCTCCCACCGACCAGGTGAACCAGCGATGTAATCTCCGGTGGTATTATATTGTACCTGCACACCTCGGGAAAATTTCCCGTCCCAGTGGCGTATCCACTGCTACCGATTCTATAATAGTCAACCTAGACATCAACATTCTTTGGTGATTCTTTACGTTCGGCGTAGTCATGGCGCCTCTAGCTTATTTTTGCGTAAAAGCTTCCAACCCGTATCACCATTGTCTCTCGTCATTAAGGGAACTTAACTTGGGCTTCAGAGGTAGGGCTTCATTTTTTTTTACCGATCCAGAAATACTTGAACGAAAGCTCTTCGGCTGGGTGCCGTGGACATCATAACCTTTCGGTTCGGTGCCACGAACACCGTGAATCTGGTGAACCTGTGGCTTTTCTGCCAGCCCGCGGAATTGAACCCGCACTCACAGTTAGCTTGTCATCCGTAGTCCAACGCGCTACGAACACGCTGGGCAGACGGGCGTAGAACTTCATATGAAGAAACCAGCCTGAATCTGTTATGACAACTGGCAAGATTGATTGATTGGACCATCATCATTCGGTGAGTAGCCCATGTGTGCTCCGATCTCTTTCTTACACAGGAAGATCTCAGCTGCAGAGCACAAACTCTGTAGCACCGACAAGGGTCCCCGATGTAATTTTGAAGATATTTTGTAGACATTTTATTTTTAATCTTTTCTAATGAATTTTGATTGGCAGCGGCTTTCCAACCTCTTCTCGATTTTGAACTGCCAAGGTTTCTTATCTTATTTTATCGTAACCAAATTTGCCGTGAAGCGTCGTGGGGAGATTTAGTTTTCTATCTCGTGCCAGGTGTGTTGCACTTGACGTCAGTTCATGCTTTCGCAGGGACTTTGAGATTCTATCCATCGTGTTCTTGGCCTGCCTCGTGCTCTGCGCCCTGAGCGTCGATTATTGTAGGCACGTGATAGTAGTAAATGGGATTCCATTCTCGTTAGATGGACAAGCCACTTGATTCTTTGCTTCTTGATGTACTGTATGCATCGTATAGTACAAACTTGGCCACTTGATTCTTTGCTTTGATGTACTGATGCATCGTATAGTACAAACGATGCTTCTGTTATTCTCGTTTCTCACTCTATCTCTCCTTGTAATGTTGACAGCTTTTCGTAGACATCTCATATCACATGTAATCTTTCTTTCTTGTGTCTGTCATGGGCCATGTTTGGCACTGATATCAGAGAGTTGGAATAAATATGTAGTTTATCAGTTGTCGTTTGACTGCCATGTTAATTCTTGGATGATTTAATAGTGGTGACAGTTCGATTTCTCTGTCCATCTTTCCATCTGCTGTGAATATACTCCCGAGATATTAGTTTACAAAGTTTCTTTTACGTTCTAAAATTGAACACGGGACCTATGTTTTTCGTCCGTCTCCGATAGGACTAGGAGCACGATCTCACATACACTGAGATCAAGGATCTCTGGGAAAATATGGAGATGGCTCCACTAGGGAACGAACCAAGTAACATTGGCAGAAGAGGCGACTACCTAACCTTGACTCCATAGATACTCCCAAGATAAAGGGAAAAGAGACAAAGGTTTACAGAGAGAGGGAACAGATTCGAGAGAAAGGAATACTGTACCACGTCATGAGAGGAAGGAAGACTGTACCACAGCATGATAGGAAGGAAGACTGTATCACATTATGAGAGGAAGGAAGACTGTACCACGTCATGAGAAGATGCAGGAAGACTGTACCACGTCATGAGAAGATAAAGGAAAACTGTACCACGTCATGTACACCATTAAAATGGTATAAGAGCCAAAATCTATCTAGAGATTTAAAAAAACACAACAATAATCTATGTAAAATTTGAAGATCTACTTAGGAAAGCAATGAACAATGTACAACCAACTACACCAGATCAGAGAGTTAGTATCGATGTTAGATTACAACATGTGCTATTTCTGTCGTTGTGATAGAGAGACGATTAAAACCGAACAACCAAGTTCTCTAACTTCCCCTCATACACCAGCTCGCAACGTTCCCCGATAACACAGGGGAGGGGGGTAGAGAGAGATAAGCGGACTAACGGATGTTTACCCAGCGGTGAGGGATCCCGCAATTAAAACAGCACCTGTGGAATCTCACCGTTGTTTGTTCCGCGCGCCCTCTGGCGGTACTCCACGCACTTCCCGTCTCCTAGCACCGCTAGAATGAGAAAAAAAAAAAAAAACCCTCCAGAGCTTTTATCGTGTTTCTGTTTCCAACCCGCTCGAGGCCTCCCCGTCAGTCAGCTGTAAAATTATGTCCCAGGATTCCACGCGCGGGTCCTGACCTTTTCACGGCAAAAGGACACCGAAGGATACAAAGGTGCGATCAGGGGCGATTCATTTGATCGAGATCAGCG
The DNA here is from genome assembly GCA_020796225.1 of Arion vulgaris. Taxonomy (NCBI): domain Eukaryota; kingdom Metazoa; phylum Mollusca; class Gastropoda; order Stylommatophora; family Arionidae; genus Arion; species Arion vulgaris. The sequence continues at coordinate 5,379,104 of CM036757.1, forward strand.
GGTGGGGTGCTGTTTTGAAAAGTTCGGAAAGTTTGAGTCAGTGTAGTGGAAGATGTGGCGACTGCTTGGTCAGCGCCGTCCTGTATAATCCTGTTAGCTCATTTCTCACAATGTCCAATGGAACAATGTTGCCTCGTAACATTAGCATTTAGTGTTGTTTTCTTCTTCAGATTAGCGTCCATTGAGAGATTTTGTTTCAATTCGCCCGTTATGATTTCAGGCGTAGTAATATGGCGCATATGGCTGATTTCTGAATCAATGCGTGCTTTCCTTATCGCCAATATCCTTCGCCATTCAGGCGAACATTACTCCGACTTCAGAGATACTTGTAGTTTAGATTTCTAAGCAAAGGATCAGGGTTTCCTGTAGTTTAACGGCGACCCTCTAGGCAGTTTATACACGTTGTTATCGGTGACCCCTAGGGAAGTTATACACTATGCTATCGGTGACCCCTAGGACGTTGCTATCGGTGATCCCTAGACGTTGCTATCGGTGACCCCTAGAACGTTGCTATCGGTGACCCCTAGAGTACGTTGCTATCGGTGACCCCTAGGACGTTGCTATCGGTGACCCTAGGAAGTTATACAGGTTGCTATCGGTGACACCTAGGGAGGATGACTTGAGTAATCTTTCTTCTTCAAACGCTCAACATCTACCACTTAAACACTCTGTGTGATTTGAGCCTAAAAGTGATTGTACGTTGTGTCTGCTATGCGCCTACAAGTAGGCCAGCACATCCGATTTCTTCACCGCTTTTTATTGACTAGGTTAGCCTTCATAGACTCCTACCTCAATCGCCTCTTACGACATGCCTTGTAAGTCGCAGTGTTACTATTCTTCTTGTGCTTACCTGCAGTGTCCAGACACCACATGGGAGGGGCACACATGATAACTTTTAAAGTACTTTTAAAAAAATTCATAGGACTAGGATTGAGGTAGAAAGAAATGCAAAAAAATTATCTAATTAAGTGGACAGCTTTTGTCTTTGCACTTATCTGATTTTGGGGCGCGACGACGGCTGGTGAGGATGATTTGTCGGTCCATGTAGGATAACATTTTTTGGGGAGGGGAGGTGTACCCAAATATTTAAACCGTTTTTCGTGGGACTGCCTAGAGTAGTTGATAGTAGCTCGGCCTGCTAGCTGTGAGACGCCTCATAGCTCAGGTTCGAACCTACTGTCCGGCATTTGTTCGAGTCCCTGGTCTTACTCAGGACGATAACGTGAGTACCTCTGAAGTCGGAGAAAAGCTGCCTGTATGGCGAGGGAATACTAATTACGAGTACATTGAGCACACGGCTACCAGTGTAAAGTAATTTACAATGTGCACGCTGCTGCCATTGTAAAGAAATTGGAAAACGGATTTTCACGCAAAATCAGTTTCAGAGATGGAACTTCGTCTGAGTTGAAAGCGGACGAAAAAAATAATAAAAAAATAAAAAAATAAACCATTTTTCTTTTTCTTGTGTTCGCCTGTTATGAATTCAGGCTTAGTCATGGCGCTTGTATGCCGCATACGACTGAATTTTGCGTGAAGGCATGCTTTCCTTATCAGTGTCAACCAGCATACAGGCGCGCCTTCTCCGACTTCAAGGGTAATGAACCCGTTAACTTTCAATGAGTCAAATATTTTTTGGAAGTTGAAATATTGTTCTATTGCTGGCCCTCGCCGCCGGGTCCAGAAGTTGGTTGTTCACACAAATTGTATAGACAAGGCCAGGGACACTCCTGAAGTTTACCCATCATTCTCCGCATTGTAAACATAACGGTCGTGACACCTGCGATGTGGTGGAGGGCGGGGTAGTTGTTGGTTGTCCTAATACCGAACTAGGGATGATACAGACTTTGGTACTGCTGGTCTACTTATTACATCGGCGTCTCCATGAACGGAAAACTTTAAGAGGGGTGAGAAGTTAGTATAAACATATTCAAAATTAACGGCGTAACTAGTAAAGTGTTGACCCAAGGGCGGGCGTGTGTGGTGATGATGGCGAAAAAGTATCGACTCGAGGGTAGAAAATGACTGTGTGGGGTAAAGATTATCGATTCGTGGTTGCGTGAGGGAAGAATGTAGGGGGAATGTTGAAACAATCCTAATCTCCCGCGAAGCTCTCATCCGGAAGTTTGAGGAGATCCGAGATATCCCGGTTGATGGTTCAACCTATCCCTCTGCTTGGCCTTAGTTAACGACGACTTAAAGCTTAGTTGCCCTTAGTTCTCCTACTATTGCAAACCTTGCTCATGAACGGATCACAGAGGATTAGGTGGGATTTCCTCACAGCTTGAGAGATAACTGGGCCAGAGGAGGACGAGATAATGGCGTAGAGGGAGGGGACCCGAGAGATAACTGGGCCGCGTAGAGGGAGGACCAGAATAACTGGCCGCGTGAGGGGGGGCGAGAGATAATGGGCCCGTGAGGAAACTGAGGGGACCGAACCGACGCTTAGGCTCTCGACTATTATGAAAAATGAAAATCATAGCATATCATTTATAGGACGTAGCCATCAATCACAGTAAACGAGTTGTTGATTTTCTAGGCACCACTTATACATTCAGTAGTTTACCATTGCTTTCTGAACGGTTTTATTATACTTTACAGAATCTAGTCTTTGGTCTGAATTTTTGACATCTGTTATCAGACCGATGTTGTCTTTCTCTCCGTGGACCGTTTCCAAAGGCTAGTACATCTCTCATAGCCATTCGGGGATCTATGTGGCATAGAGGTTTACTGCTCGTCCTCTTGTTCTCTCTCATAGCCATTCAGGGATCTATGTGGCATAGAGGTTTACTGCTCGTCTCTTTTCAAAGCTTTAGCCTCAGTCAGTTCTTGCCCTTTCCAAAGGTACTGAGTTCGCTCCTCGCCTCGTGGTAAAAAAGTAAAGGAACCCTTTCATACCTCGTGGTATATAGGTCAATACAGTGTTAGGCCTGTATTTTTCATTGACCGTCGGTACACGATGGTGATGTGATCAGCATCACGCCGGCCGCCTTTACTTTCCCAGAGCATGTCTAGTACCCGGTTGAGGCTGGGTCGACCTGAGAGCCGTCGCGGTCGGGAAAAATTCCACGCGCATTGCGGAAGCTGAACCCAGACCACCAGCCTTGAGAAGCGAGTTCACTAACAACTACGCTACAGCGGCTCTCACGCCTCGTGGTGCCATCGGAATATTTTTCCAGATATCCCCGATCTCAGTGTAGGTGAGATCCAGTTCCTAGTCCTATCGGAGACGGACGATAAAACATAGGTACCGTGTTCAAGTTAGCACGTTAAACAACTGGCAGCTCACAAAAATAATTTTCACCATCTTCTAACTCACACCGGTGACCCTTGCCGGTGCTACGGAGTTCATGCACTGTCGCTGATATTTTCCTGTGTAAGAAAGAGATCGGAACACTCATGGTTACTCACCGAAGTGCGATGATGGTGTAAGAAAGAGATCGGAACACACATAGTTACTCACCGAAGTGCGATGATGGTGTAAGAAAGAGATCGGAACACACATGTTATCACCGAAGTGATGATGTTTAGAATCGAACACATGGTTACTCACCGAAGTGCGATGATGGTGGTCCAATTAATCCTAACCGTAAGCAACCTGACCTACAACAAAATGGAGGAGCTGCTGTAAAACGCCAAAAAGGTAGCCTGACATTGTATTCCGAAAGTAAGGAGGGCACAAATACGATGAGCGTAAACTAACGTTTCGATCGATAGGACGTCAGCAGGTCGCAACAAGAAAACAGGCAGTGTAATTTAAAACTTGATAAATGATACAACTTGCTATCGAGGAAACACATTGCCAGCTGGCAGGTTACTGGCAGTTATGGCCGAGACAAGAAACTATAAATATCATTATCGTATCGGCGAATCGATCTTCATCAGGGGCGCAGAACATACAACACGCAGTGATAGAGATGCTAAGAAAAATGTAGCATGCGTTAAGATGCAGGAAATAAGATGGTAGAATCCAGTCAGTGAATACTACATACTACACCCTAAGTGGCGTACTTACACCAAGCTGCATCACTGCAGTCTGATAAAGCAATACAGAGTCGAATATAGGGGAACTCGGTCATAAAATGTACTGAAACAGAATTGTTTGTCTGAAAGGTGTGTTTGTTATGTAGCGGATTAAAGCCGATTTAAGCAGAGGCACGGGACTTTCAACCTAAGAACTATCCTTTTAGGGTTATATCAAAGCGTGTAGACCAACAAAAATGAAGATAAGAATTAACTCGTTTCAGAGAATCCTAGTTAAGATCCCAACCTTGTGTACACTACTATAGAAAGCAACATATGGCATTCTCATGCAAGGAGACCATTATACAACATATGGCATTCTCATGGCAAGGAGCCATTATACAACATATGGAGGAGATCATCAGCTTATATGACATTTTTGTCCCTGGGCACACAGGAGTTAGGGGTCATGAACGAGCTGATAGATTGTCTGGCTTGGTTACAATATCAGAGGGAGTTGCCATGAATCGAAGTGACATTCTTCACGCATTGAGAGAATCTTTCCGAACAGAGGAGTTTCAGGGCTGTGAATCCCACTCGCTGATCAGATTGAGAGAGATGAGTGTCAATATTGGTGCAGCCCGAAAAGAACGACATACTAAATATGCAAGGAGATTGATTAATCAACATCGAACTGGCGTGTTGGACCGCTGGACGCTGCTGGATTTGCTGAGGCGGAGATCGGAGCATCTATGGACATGTCCGGAGTGCTATGATGATAGTCCTCATATAACTGATATCAGGATATACATGCTAAACTCAATATATACAAATCAAATGTGCGTTCAGTCCTACGTTATGGGTCAGAGACATAGAAAACAAGTACCAAAACAAATAGTCGCATACGAGGGTTTTGAGGGAAGATGCTTCAGAAGATGCTCTGTGATCAAAGATACCACATAATGAGATCACCCAGCCGTCTGCCCAGCGTGTTTGTTGCGCGTTGGATGACCGGCGACAAGCTCCCTGTGAGTGATGGTTCAATTCCGCGGGCTGGCAGAAAAGCCAAAGGTTCTCCAGATTTACGGTGTTCGTGGCACCGAACTGAAGGGTTACGATGTCCATGGCACCGAGCCGAAGAGCTTAAAGCTCAAGTGCTTCTGGATCAGGGGGAAAAAATGAGATCACCCAGAGCACAGACATGAACAATATCAACGAGAAAATAAAACGTAGGAGATGGCACAGAGATGGAACATAAACAGAAGACTAGACACCAACGTAGGAGATGGAAGCAGTTGAAGATGGACAACAGAAGTACACAACGTAGGAGATTGAAGTAGTTGGGACATACAGAAGTACACAACGTAGGAGATTGAAGTAGTTGGGACATACAGAAGTACACAACGTAGGAGATTGAAGTAGTTGGGACATACAGAAGTACACAACGTAGGAGATTGAAGTAGTTGGGACAAGAACAAGTAGAGATGAAGAGTGGGACATACAGAAGACTAGACACCCCAACGTAGGAGATGGAAGCAGTTGGAACATACAGAAGACCAGAGACCCCAACGTAGGAGATTGAAGTAGTTGGGACATACAGAAGTACACAACGTAGGAGATTGAAGTAGTTGGGACATACAGAAGTACACAACGTAGGAGATGGAAGCAGTTGGAACATACAGAAGACCAGACACCCACACGTGGCTTTGAAATGTAATCCGGGAGGCTAGAGAGGTAGGGAACGACCTAGAGAGACATGGAGACGAACAGTAGACAGAGAAGTAATGGGAAAGATCTGGAATGAACTAAGCTGGCTTGCTCAAGACAGATCTGGTTGGAGGAAATTCTTTGATGCTTTATCCTTCAAGGGAAGCTCAGAGGACAAGAAGAAGAAGATAAGATGGTAATGGAAGAATAAGAACAAAAATCAAATGCAGTTAGTGGAAGGGATGAAAGAGTTAAGGAAGAGACGCTGGAGATGGATAGGACACACATTAAGCCGTCTGACCTGAAGCATTGAAAGACACAAACTATTTTGGAACCCGCAGGCACAGAGGAGTAGGGGAAGACCTAGAAAAACACAGAGAAGAAAGCTGGAGACTAATATGAAAAGTATAGGTAAAACGTGGAAAGAATTGGAAGGGATGGCAAGAGAGAAGAAGAGATGGAAGAAGGTTGTTGAAGACCTGTGCTCCGTTGGGAGTTGAAAGGTGAAGAATGAGTTTCTGAGAAATCTTAGATTTGTGTGCCTAACTTGTTGTTTACTTGTCAGTGTTAAGTATGTAGTCAGTTGACAGCTCATGAAAACGTACCCAATCCTCCACAAACCTCCCCGACGTTAAAAGGACAATACGTGTCACACCTGGAGTGTCATACGTCAGTCGGATTCTCATCGTTCCCGTGCCAAAGCTCAACAGACACGGGAAGTTTGTGAAGGATGGGATCAAGAAATGAGGGACTACACGCTGGGGTTGGGTTCTCCTTCATCTCTTCCACCATTTACTTCTTTATAGAAGTGTTGGGGTTGGGTTGAATGGATGAAACGACAGCACTAACTTCAAGTACACCGGTCTCGTCTCACATTTATTTATATGCTAGCGACAAGTCACCGAGTGAAAGAGGTTAGGTGACGTGCTCGCCTCTTGTGCTAAAGGTAACCGGTTCGATCTTCCATGTTGACATAGGGATATTTTTCCAGAGATCCCTGATCTCAGTGTAGGTGAGATCCGAGTTTCTAGTCCTATCAAAGACGGACGATAAAACGGAATTACCGTGTTCAATTTAAGCACGTAAAAAGAACCCTCGGGTGGCGTCTGTGGCTTAGGGGTTAGTGATTCGGTCTATTAACCCCGACGTTCTGAGTTCGAATCACGCTGCGGATAGTTTGGTTGCAAATTGTTTCGCGTGGATTTTAACAAAAGGACGATGGCACAACCTGTTCAGAAAACAATGGCAAACTACTGAACGTAATAATGCCTAGAAAAATCACAAACAGCGTTAAAAGCTGGTGTTGATTTGCAAAGTCCTGTAAAGGATATGCAATTAACTTTTTTTTTTAAAAAGAACCCTTAGCAGTTCCAAATCGAGAAGAGTGGGCTGAAAAGCCGCTGCCCGGTAACAATTGTTTTTTTAAATCGAAAAATAAAATTCCTAGAAAATATCTTCACAATTTTCAAACTTACATCAGGGACCCTCGCCATTGCTATGGAGTTCGTGCACTGCAGCTGAGATCTTCTTGTGTAAGAAAGAGATTGAAGTACACATGAGTTACTCACCGAAGTGTAATGATGATGGTCTTATCAATCAATCAATCAATCAATCACCAAGTGAAAGTTGCAAGATCTCTGTTGAAACTTATAGAAACGTTACAATCGATTGATTGATTGATTTATTGATTGATTGATAGGAACACCATCATTGTACTTCGGTCAATAACCATGTGTACTCCAATCTCTTTCTTATACAGGAAGATCTCAGCGACAGTGCACGAAATCCGTATCACCGGCGAGTCCTCGATGTAATTAAGAAAATGGTGAAAGTATTTTGTAAGAATGTTATTTTTTAAATCTGTCTTCTTTCTTTGCGTTCGTTCTTTACGACCAATTTTAATCACTCTTTGTGATATGTTTGATCTTTGCCAAGAACGTGTATACGTTGCACATTGGTTTGGTAGGCCCTAAACACATAGACTTCTACACGTTTATGACATGTGCATCCGATTTCAGCCAAACCTCCTTAGCCGCCTCTTACAACATGTGTGCAGGTAACAGTAGTTCTATTCTTTACACCCCAAATTTGGGCCCCGGTAACCACTCGGACGCCCCTAAATCGATTTTTCTATATATATATCTATCTCTCTCTCTCTCTCTTCCATTATGTCGTTGACCTATGTCCCCGGGGATACATATATTTTCTCTCTTTGACTCATGTCGCGTACGTTCTTCCATCCTTTCTATATCTTCTGTCTTTCCATGCACCCCCCTTCCCCAATTGTTTAAAAAAAACCTCTTAACAATCCCCAGAACCACCCACATCTCAAATCCTACCATCCCTCCTACTCGACTTCCGGCGACGCCCCCGAGACGGCCACAAAAGCGATGTTACTTCCGGGCTCCCCAAGTATAATCGAATCGATGGGCTATCTCGGTGGCACTGTAATGTACCCCCATCGGCGCTTCTAATTCGATCCGTCTCTGGCATCGACCAACAGTTTCTTTTACCATTTTTTTTTCTTTTCTCTCGTGGACTTTGGCTCAGCTGTACACTTTAAAAAAATTTTTTCATGGTCTTTGGCTCAGCTGTACACTTTTTATTTTTCTCTCATGGACTTTGGTTCAGCTGTACACTTTTATTTTCTCTCGTGGACTTTGGCTCAGCTGTACACTTTAAAAAAAATTATTTTTTCTCATGGACTTTGGCTCAGCTGTACACTTTTTTATTTTTCTCTCATGGACTTTAGCTCAGCTGTACACTTTTTCTTTCTCTCATGGACTTTGGCTCAGCTGTACACTTTTTTCTTTTCTCTCATGGACTTTGGCTCAGCTGTACACTTTTTTTAATTCTTTATCTTTGCGGATTTTTTTTGTTCTAAAGTCGCAAAATTTGTTTGTAATGTGCTCTAGTGAAGGGATGTAGCGCAGTGGATGATGTCATGGTTCTTTGTACAGTAAACATGTGCAACTAGGGGTACGCTCATTTAGTCTGTCATATTGTTTGTTGTCAATTTACTTCAAACAGATTAATTTATCTTTGCCTACTGGACTGAGCTGTGACATTATTCTGAAACTTGAATTTATATATTTTTTTCCCGATCCAGAAGCACTTGAGCTTTTCAGCTCTTCGGCTCGGTGCCATGGACATCGTAACCCTTCGTTTCGGTGCCACGAACACCGTAAATCTGGCGAATCTGCGGCTTTGTCTGCCATCCCGCGGAATTGAACCCGCACACACAGAGGTATAGTCACCCGTAGTCCAACGCGCTACGAACACGCTGGGCAGACGGGCTTGATTTTTTTAAAAACGCTATTAATCAAATATGAGGGAAAAATTAGCGTAATGAGTAAACGTTTGCATATCAAGAAGGTTGTGGGTTGAATCCCACACTCGATGCTCCACACGTGAGGAAAGGATTGGTCCTCCTACCTCCTGCATACTAGTGCATAGAAATGTGAAGAGAAGGGACTTCATATCCTAATGAAGTAGGGGCCTCTTTTTTCCTCGGGCAATTTGAATGGTAAGATTGGTTGTTAATTTGTTATAGTTTCCCCTTTTTGGTTTAGTTGAATCACTGTTGATTGTGATGATGTAGGTTGGGTTATTCTATTACCCTGTTGTTGTAGAATAGGATTAGTTTCCTGATGTTATCATAACTTGTGTGTCCGTTTCCTATTAGTTTGTCTAGTACAATTCTTTGTTAGATCACACGTCCATTGTTGATTGATTCATTCCTTCCTATTAGTTTGGATAGTACAATTCTTTGTTAGGTCACTTGTCCATTGTTGATTGATTTATTCCTTGACATCCTTTCTTATATTTATATTGTTTCGACGATAATACAAACAGACATTTATTGACCAACATAGGACTTTAAGTAAACACAATCTCGTGTTAATCTTTCCATAATATATTTATTAATTCCATGATTGATGACACATGTATGGACGACACACCATGCAAAATACGTCCATCCATCTTCGTCTCTCCTATGTTTTTTCTAATGTTGCTAACTCGTCACTCTCTAACTACGCAAAAACGTCATAGTCTCGTATTAGTGTTTGCCCTTCTGTTTGGAGAGTGCAAACACTAAGTCTCTACTAATATATCCTACCAACTATACTATAAACTAAAGTTACTTGTCTGTACCTCAGCTGCCACCTGGGAGGGGGACTGGCTATCCACTACACTAACATCAGAAACGGCTTCGGGAAATTTTATTGTATAATTAATGAAATACGCTTTTTGATAGATATAAAATATATTTCTCTATATCTCTCTCTCCCCCCTCTCTCCCCTCTCTCTCTCTCTGCCTATTTAACCCGGACTGTGGCATGGCCCTCAACCAACTCATGCCAAGTCTTCCTATCTCTAGCTATCTCCTGCAGCTCCCTCCAGCTCTTCTTCTTTATATTGTTGATCTCTGCCTCCAAATCTCGTCTCCATTTATTTCTCGGCTTCCCCTTCTTTCGCCGTCCCTGCGGGTTCCAGGAAAGGACCCTTCTTGTATCAATCAATATTTTTCTATCAATTATGAAATAATCTTTGAGACATGAAACATTAAATTAATTTTTTTATAGAAATCATGAAATATTTGTTAAATATCAATCCTGAAATATGATTTCTGATATAAATTAATAGCTGTACCCTGCGCGCGTTGCTACGCCTCCAACAAAAAAAATTGAATTACGTCCCAGTCGATATACTGCTTCATTGCTACTAATGTCGCGTCCCAGTTGACATACTGCTTCATTTCTACTAATGTCGCGTCCCAGTTGACATACTGCTTCATTGCTACTAATGTCGCGTCCCAGTTGACATACTGCTTCATTGCTACTAATGTCGCGTCCCAGTTGACATACTGCTTCATTGCTACTAATGTCGCATCCCAGTTGACATACTGCTTCATTGCTACTAATGTCGCGTCCCAGTTGATATTTCTCTTATCATGATTCGAAATGAGTAGAAATCCTTTGAAGAAACAAACCTGGATTGCGTATTTTAACTTCAGCTTGTTTGTAAAATTGCTTTGAAACGATTATTTTATGCTATGAAAGAGATCGAGGTCTCCATAGTTTTAAAACATACGTCATCGAATCTTGTGTATATATTAATGTGTATACCATAGACTTCCGGAAACGTTCATAGCAAATTGTAAACAGAAACTCGATGAAATTAGCGTGTTTTCTATTTTTTAGAATTTTTCGAAAAGATTCAGCGCTACCTATTTCAAACTATGACAGGTAGCATTCCGACATCAAAACATACATATCCTGTAAATTTCAGCTAAATCTGTTGAGTAGTTTCGAGTCTATAGGTAACAAACAAACAGACAAACATCCATTTTTATATATATATAGTAGATGAAATAATATTTGGGATAATCACGAACTATGTTTTTTTTTATATCAACAAACATCAGACAGTGTACGGCAGTTTTGTACGGAAGTCTCAATTTCTTCGCTTCTGATGTATCTTTTGCTTGACAAAGACCGTTTGGTCGAAACGGAACGCAAGAGAGAAGGCGGAACGCAAGAGAAACGTCGCTGTTTATTGTTTGCTGTATATGGATTTTGTACTTTGTTAAAAAGGAAAAAAAAGCTACTTTACTTTGTGTTTACGCGTTTCGCTAACTTTATTGTAAGGTTCATAAATTAGCATACAGTCAGCGGAGTGTGCCAGGTAACAATAATTTGAAAACCGCTGTATTTTTGTTTTTTCAGACTCGAAAGGAGAGAAGGAAGAATTCCCAACGGGGAGCGGAAGACAAGGAAGCCGAGCAGCAACTCATCCAACCTCAGCAGTGACGGAAGTTCATCCGGCGCTTTCCGGCCCGTGGGTAGTTCCACACTGCCAGCTCATTCAACCATGTCTGGAGCAGCACAAGCTAAACCGGAAGTTAAACGTTCTGCCGTTGACAAGCCGAAGATTGGAGACACAGCGACTCTGAGGTAAAAATCAATGGTAGTGGACAATAATCTGCGTCATTATTTTTGTTTCCTTGCTGGAGGCATCCAAATATCTTCATGTTACAAACAAAAGTCAAATGGAATTCACATTATTATCACGTGTTATTTGGTATATTGTCTCTAACAGAAAAATATAGTAAATAACATTTTTTATTTAATCATTTATTTGTCCTTGCTACTGTAAGTACGTTTTACATCTACATCACAAAATGGTATTAGAGAACTTGATAAAAAAAAAAAAAAACTTGATAAGGTCACTTTAACAAAACACACAACGAAGATCAAAATCTGTATCTCAATACAATGAAAACGAAAATATTTACAGCTGATAAAACAAAATTGTTGGCTAATTATACATGTCAACGACCACAACATAGAAAGAATCGACAACTTTGAATACTTTGGGGCATTGTTGACAAATGACAGGAATGATATAAAAGAAATCAAAAGAAGGCTGAGCATTGCTTTTGCAAAAACTATAATAACTAACTAATCTATGGAAGGGAACTGACATAAGAACAAAGATCAAGTGTTTAAGAGACTGCTTTTTTTTCCTTGGCAACATATGGTTGGAACATTGTCAAAGGAACATTGGAAATGACATGGAACATTGACAAAGGAACATTGGAAATGCCATGGAACATTGACAAAGCGGCGGAGAAGATCATTAATGCCTTTAAATGAAAATGCTACAGAAGAGTGCTTAGAATATCATAGACAGAGAAAAGAACAAAAGCTTCTGTTCTGTAACAGCTTGATATTAAAGAGAGTTGGCTATTTAAGAGCATAAAATCAAGGAAAATTAAATATTTCGGACACATCAAACGATATGAGTGCCTAAGAAGATAATTTTGGAAGAATGTTGCCTGGAAAGAAGAATAAGAGGAAGGCCTAGAAAACGATGGGTGCAAGATGTCATTGACGATCTGAGAATATCATGTTTCATATATGAGAATATCATGAAGTATCATATCTGAAATATCATGAATCATATCTGAGAATATCATGAATCATATCTAGAGATCATATCTGAGAATATCATGAGAGATCATATCATGAGTATCATATCTGAGAATATCATGAGAGTATCATATCTGAGAGTATCATGAGAGTATCAATCTGAGAATATCATGAGAGTATATATCTGAGAATATCATATTGAATATCATGAGAGTATCATATCATGAGAGTATCATATCTGAGAATATCATGAATCATATCTGAGAGTATCATATCTGAGAATATCATGAGAGTATCATATCTGAGAATATCATGAATCATATCTGAGAGTATCATATCTGAGAATATCATGAGAGTATCATATCATGAGAGTATCATATCTGAGAATATCATGAGATATCATATCTGAGAATATCATGAGAGTATCATATCTGAGAATATCATGAGAGTATCATATCTGAGAGTATCATGAGAGTATCATATCTGAGAATATCATGAATCATATCTGAGAGTATCATATCTGAGAATATCATGAGAGTATCATATCTGAGAATATCATGAATCATATCTGAGAGTATCATATCTGAGAATATCATGAGAGTATCATATCATGAAAAGTATCATATCTGAGAATATCATGAGAGTATCATATCTGAGAGTATCATGAGAGTATCATATCTGAGAATATCATGAGAGTATCATATCTGAGAATATCATATATGAGAATATCATGAGAGTATCATATCATGAGAGTATCATATCTGAGAATATCATGAATCATATCTGAGAGTATCATATCAGAGAATATCATGAGAGTATCATATCATGAGAGTATCATATCTGAGAATATCATGAGAGTATCATATCATGAGAGTATCATGTCTGGAATATCATGAGAGTATCATATCTGAGAATATCTGAAGTATCGTATCTGAGAATATCATGAGAGTATCATATCATGAGAGTATCATATCTGAGAATATCATGAGAGTATCATATCTGAGAATATCATGAGAGTGTCATATCTGAGAATATCATGTTTCATATCTGAGAATATCATGAGAGTATCATATCTGAGAATATCATGAGAGTATCATATCTGAGAATATCATGAGAGTATCATATCTGAGAATATCATGAATCATATCTGAGAATATCATGAGAGTATCATATCTGAGAATATCATGAGAGTATCATATCTGAGAATATCATGAGAGTATCATATATGAGAATATCATGAGAGTGTCATATCTGAGAATATCATGAGAGTGTCATATCTGAGAATATCATGAGAGTATCATATCTGAGAATATCATGAGAGTATCATATCTGAGAATATCATGTTTCATATCTGAGAATATCATATCTGAGAATATCATGAGAGTATCATATCTGAGAGTGTCATATCTGAGAATATCATGAGACTATCATATCTGAGAATATCAGAGTATCATATCTGAGAATATCATGAGAGTATCATATCTGACCCCGTCAACTTGGCAGAATAGATTTTTCAGGACGGCTGTCATGGGAGCCATCATCATCAAGTAGCTTATGCTGTGCAGAGCTTTGCCACCCTAACAGTCCTGCAGAAATTCTCTCTCTCATAGGAGACATCCAAAATCCATCTTGTCTGTGGTCTTTCTCTTCTTCTTCCTTTTGTCTTGATGCTTCCTTCCATAACAATCTTATCAAATCCTTCGTATCTTTTTATATGTTCAAAATACCTCCATTTTCTGATTTGTAACATCAGCCAGTTTTCTTTGTAACATCAGCCAGTTTTCTTTGTAACATCAGCCAGTTTTTTGTAACATCAGCCAGTTTTCTTGTAACATCAGCCAGTTTTCTTTGTAACATCAGCCAGTTTTCTTTGTAACATCAGCCAGTTTTCTTTGATTTTGAATTCTTTCTGAATAGATCTATTTTTGTTTTCTTGTCAAGTTTTCGCAACTATTGTAAAGATAAATTGAACATATTTATGTAGGTTTGGGGAATACTTGCAACTATTGTAAAGATAAATTGTGCATATTTATGTAGGTTTGGGAATACTTGCAACTATTGCAGAGATAAATTGAACATATTTATGTAGGTTTGGGGAATACTTGCAACTATTGCAGAGATAAATTGAACATATTTATGTAGGTTTGGGGAATACTTGCAACTATTGCATAGATAAATTGAACATATTTATGTAGGTTTGGGAATACTTGCAACTATTGCAGAGATAAATTGAACATATTTATGTAGGTTTGGGGAATACTTGCAACTATTGCATAGATAAGTTGTACATATATTCATATAGGTTTGGGGAATACTTGAAACTATTGCAGAGATAAATTGTGCATATATTCATATAGGTTTGGGTAATACTTGCAACTATTGCAGAGATAAGTTGTACATATATTCATATAGGTTTGGGGAATACTTGCAACTATTGCAGAGATAAATTGCACATATATTCATATATGTTTGGGGAATACTTGCTATTACAGAGATAAATTGTACATATATTCATATAGGTTATGGGAATACTTGCAACTATTGCAGAGATAAGTTGTTCATATATTCATATAGGTTTGGGGAATACTTGCAACTATTGCAGAGATAAATTGTGCATATATTCATATAGGTTTGGGGAATACTTGCAACTATTGCAGAGATAAATTGCACATATATTCATATAGGTTTGGGGAATACTTGCAACTATTGCAGAGATAAATTGTACATATATTCATATAGGTTTTAAATTGGATCAAGCATACCACAATCATCCCATTTATAATTCTTAAATAATTTTTTTTCAGCAGCCAAAAGGAAGTCGGTAGCAAGGCTTCTTTTGTGAAGCCTATTAACACGCAACGACCTAATAGTCTTAATACTTCAAGAGACATTAGCAAACAAAAAATGTCAAGTTTGACTGCAGTCTCCACTTCTTCACTAGCACCATCACCACTAGCTGGTGCAACCTCAACTTTGCCTGTAGCAAATATGCAACTGAATCCATCATCTTTCCTTTCTGTTACAAATCAACTTCAACCGTTTTCTACTGTTGCCACGTTGACTGCCAGCTCAACCGCAACCACACTCTCGGCATCAAACTCATTCCTTGTTGCCACACTACATCCCCAGAGTCTCACAGCGAAATCAGCTACATCAGTTTTGGCTTCAGCATCTTTTCCAGAGCAACAAACAGGTTGTGCACCTTCAAACCTGGTGTTGTCTGGTGTACTGAGTCCAAACCTTCCAGTTAACCCGCTCTCTCTTATACAAACTTCCTACGTGGGAAGTGATCACCAGGAATCTAGAGAACAAACTACAGGTGATAATTCTCAGCCGGAGCTAGACATGTCTGATGATGATGATGTTGATGATGATGTAGATGAGGATGATGAAGACGATCAATATCTTAATGAAACTGCCGAGTCTCAAAATGCAGATGAGAGATCAGATGACTTGGATGATGATAGTGACGATGAAAACTCAGTGAAATCCAGCAAGGACTCTGAAAATAATGACTCAATGTCTGGAGATGATCACGCAACGGATGATAGTTGTAACAGAGCTAGCACAGGGGAAGAAATGATACATAATGATACATCTATCACTCCAGCACACGTGCTATCAAATGATATCAAACGTTTGGATAACGTAAGGGACTGCGTGGATATGAAGGTGGAGACTGTGGATGATAATATGGCAGCCACAGAGCTTACTAAACATTCTGAAGTCTCATATTCTGGCATCAAAGTTGAAGAGAAGCATGATTTGATCTCCGAACCTTTGCTTCCATCACACACTGTTGCAGCAGCAACGTTAGCTGTCTCAACCTTTTCCGGTATGTGTTCACAACCGCTTTCCGTAGCTACTTCCAGTACTAATGTTAAGTCTGAACATATCTGGGTCCCGCCCAGACTGTCTCCTCAAGGTGATGCAGCACATCACATTCATCGGGCACACAACAGTAACAACATCCCGAGGTCACCATCAGACTTCACCCATCCCGACAGTGGTCACATCCGGGGGGATGACCACGCTACATTTGTCCATAGAAAGGACAGAGATCATCCTGATATTTCCAAGAAAACTGACCGACCATCTTTGACTAAAGACTCTGAGCATGAAAATACTAAAGCTGAAAACAAAATGCCAGTTACCTCATCTCCTAAGGAGTTTCAAAGTATAGAACGACATTTAACCCCGAACTGTGAAAATGGAAGACATGGAGTCAAAGGTGAATCAAGTCAAATAAAATTAGCATACACTGGACATACTATAACCAATGAGAAGAGTGCACGAGACCGGGAGAGAGAGGATAGACATAGGCAGAGAGTTAAGGAGGAGAGAAATAGGAAAGAGAGAGAAGAACGTAATAGAAAAGACAGAGAACGTGAGGATAGGAGAGAGTATGAGAGACGAGAGGAGAAGGAGACAGAGAAAAGGAGACAGGAAGATAAAGATAGGAGAGAGGTTGCAAAAATTCAAGCAGAGGGCAGCTCTAACAAAGAAGCTGCAGCTGTTAGTGGCACAGTAGATTTGTCTCGACGACCACCAGGTGGTGTTGCTGAAGCAGCGGCGTTCAGTGATTACATGAGAATGTTGGCTGCAGGACATGGACATAGCTACATGTAAGTACTTGATCAGTTCTGTATCATCTGTGCTGTATCATATGTGGTGTATGGGCTGTATCATATGTGATGTATGGGCTGTATCATATGTGCTATATCATATGTGCTGTATCATCTGTGCTGTATGGGCTATATCATCTGTGCTGTATCATCTGTGCTATATCATCTGTGCTATATCATATGTGCGGTATCATCTGTGCTATATCAGTATTCCTTTATCGATACAAGAGAAGACTGCAGTAAAACTATGTAGCAATGTCGAGACACGTACAAACAAAGAACTGTAGGTTTACAAAAACAATAACAATACACAGCAACGTTTTGACCAAAAGGTCTTTATCAAGCAAAGGAAACAACTACTAAATTTAAGTACTTTGTTTTTACCTGTCTCGCCAGTATTTCTTTGTATGTCTGTATCATTTGTTTTATATATTTTTGTATTTAATCTTTGTTCTTTGCTTCCGTCTCCAAACTGCTGACTCCATGTATTTACAGATCTACTTCGCCCAGCGTGTTCGTAGCGCGTTGGACGACGGATGACAAGCTCCCTGTGAATGTGGGTTCAATTCCACAGGCTGGCAGAAAAGCCACAGGTTTCTACAGATTTACGGTGTTCGTGGCACCGAACCAAAGGGTTACGATGTCCATGGCACTGAGCCGAAGAGTTGAAAGCTCAAGTGCTTCTCGATCGGGGGAAAAAAAACAACAACAGATCTACTTCAATGTTATCTCTCCATCGTTTTCTTGGTCTGCCTCGTTGTTTTTTCCCCCTTCATGTTTGTGTATATACAATTTTATGCTTTCTGTTCTTTGCCATTCTTTCAGTATCCCATATACCCATCGTATTCAATGAGCCTTCATGATGGTGGTCATTAATGAGGATTTGAACAAAGCACATCCTGCAGTTCTGCCCATCTTACCTACACCAACGAAACTAAACATGGCCTCATGAACGAAGCTTACAAAACAAACTATGAGGAACCCACAAGGAACTCCAACTGACGTGTAGTTTCATAGAGGCAACACATCTCATAGTTTGGACTAAGTGTATGAACTAGGTCACAAAGAAGAGAACACATTATTACTATCCTTATTGTTTTTCATTCTCCATTCTTCACTATTTTCATCTTTGCTGAGCCCAACAATTTGTTTTGTGACTCTGTTATCAAAGTTCTATAACTCTTCTTCTTCTGTTGTTGTTGATGACTGACGCACAGGTGACTAGTTTCTCTGAGCACAAATTTCTCAGTGCATAAGATTCTCAGTGCACAAGTTTTCCATAATCAGTTTATGTGCTATCTATGCTACATGTGACTTCTCAGTGATGTTCATATATTATTGAACATTTTTGTAAGAAAGATAAGGGACTGGATTGATAAGGCAGGCAGTACCAAAGAGCAAATTTACCAAACACTGTCTTTTCAAGAGGTCAAACCCTCATACAGAGAAAATCTGCAGTAGACTGGAAGACAAGATATGATTATGGAAAGACTTCCTAAAAATACTAAGCAGAATAGAAGACCAGGTCATTATATTTCGCCTGCGTCCCTGATTAATTGTGTACACTACCTACCCTTGTATCACTCAATACTTACACGTGTACACTACCTGTCTTTGTGTCACTCAATACTTACACGTGTACACTACCTATCCTTGTGTCACTCAATACTTACACGTGTACACTACCCATCCTTGCGTCATTCAATACTTACACGTGTACACTACCTATCCTTGTATCACTCAATACTTACACGTGTACACTACCTATCCTTGTATCACTCAATACTTACACGTGTACACTACCCATCCTTGTGTCACTCAATACTTACACGTGTACACTACCTATCCTTGTATCACTCAATACTTACACGTGTACACTACCTATCCTTGTATCACTCAATACTTACACGTGTACACTACCCATCCTTGTGTCACTCAATACTTACACGTGTACACTACCTATCCTTGTATCACTCAATACTTACACGTGTACACTACCTATCCTTGTGTCACTCAATACTTACACGTGTACACTACCCATCCTTGTTTCACTCAATACTTACTAGTGTACACTGTCTATCCATATGTCACTCAATATACTACAGATGTCATTCACTGCACTTGTTGTCCACAATTTGTCTTATAATTATTATTGACATGTTTTTGTGATGTATTATGACTTTGTTATCTAACATTGTGTTTCCTGCCCCATCTCCACATTCTGTATTTAACAGATCTCCAACAATGAGTTACATGCCGACACTGTTGCCTTTCCGCCCACAAGAAACATCTATCCCTACCCAATTCTTCCACCCCATGACCGCGTACAGCCATCAACTGAACAGCCTTCCAAAAGACCCCGTGATGTATCAGACAGCAGGTGGTGTCTTTTCAAACTATAGCACATCACCGTTTGGACCTCTCCACTCTCTTCTACAGCGACCCCAGTACCCAACCCAACAGACCATCCTAGACTACCAACGGTCACTTACAGCCGCCTCAGCCTATCCATGGCCTGCGGCATACCCATATTTCATACACGATGTCAACAGCACATCAACATCGGCCTCCTCCTCATCATCATCATCATCATCAAGTGCTAAGAGATCGAATACAGAAATAGAAGTTGCCATGGAAATGAACACAAAAAGAATGAGGTACAGTTTATTTATCTATACAAATAGGGACTCACCTTCTTCTTCTATCTGTTCTTACTCTCAATATGTCGCCCGAGTGGTTACCGGGGCCCAAGTTTGGGGTGTAAAGAATAGAACCACTGTTACCTGCCATGCATGTCGTAAGAGGCGACTAAGGAGGTGTGGCTGAAATCGGATGCACATGCCCTAAACATGTAGAAGTCTATGCGTTTAGGGGCCTACCAATCCAATGTGCAACGTATACACGTTCTTGGCAAAGATCAAACATATCACAGAGTGATTAAAATTGGTCGTAAAGAACGAACGCAAAGAAGAAGAAGAAGACTCTCAATATGTACAGTTTATTTATCTATACAAATAGGGACTCAACTTCTTCTTCTATCTGTTCTTACTCTCAACATGTACAATCTCCTTAAACAAAAAGCAGCACATACAAATAATTCAACTCAGATGTGTGTTTGTTGATCTAGTCCTCTGCTTCTTCTATGAACTTTAAATGATCGTTTATTTTCTTGTGTGGGTTATATTGAAACTGCAATATCTTTTTTCTGTGGATAGTCAAATCTATTTTCAGCACTTCCTTTTTTAGAGGTTCTGCCTTACTTATTCAATCTTTGCTGGCCTAGTTAGATTCCAGTAGTTTTCCTGTACTAGTGTCATCACTGTAATGTTTGAAGTAGGTTCTTGGTCAGGTATGTTTTCCTGATTTTTATCATCTTAATCAGTGTGTCATAGACACCTTCGTGGTGATTGGTATTGATGTTTACCGACATAACTACAGAGTGTTTGTAAAGTCTCACAACACTTCATATGTAGAAGAAATGTGACAAACAAAGTACATGACATCATACAAAAATGTGTTCCATAGTCAATTGTGGTGCAATATTCAGTGGATACCTGTTGTCTGCTGAGGTAATTCTTTTCACTCAAACCATAATAGTGTTTTAAACTGAAGAAAGAATATTTGATAATATGAAGAAACGTGTACAGACATATCTTGAAGCCTGCGGTGGATATTTCCAACATCTGCTATAATAAATATTTCATTTGTTCTTTCTAGTTTACCAAGAACAACAGTAGACCATAGTAGTAACTATTGGGACTTATTTCACTACTTTGTTTTATCACATTTTTTATGACGTCACTACTTCATTTTTCAACTTGACCTGAATAGAAGTGTTGTGAGACTTACAGACACCTGTCCTGGGCAGATGACGCTGAACAATCCGAGGTCGTCTAAGGGTAGCTACCCTAAAGAAAATAGCAACCTGCTGCCTTGCAGGTCGACTGGGACAGCCAAAGGCTGACGGAGAACGAACCCAGTAAACGCTGGTTGAAACTGGACACATTGCCGAATGATAAGCACCAGAGCTCCAAATGATATTGAAGATTGTGAACGTATCACACCCGTTCGTGGTGTTAGGCTGTTTATATATCACAATAAGAATGATAAAAATGGCCGTAAAAGAACGATCTGAGAAACACACAGAGAGAGAGAGAGAGCGAGAGAGAGACACCATGTACTACACATCACTACTACACTTCGCATCTACTGAACGCTTAAAGGCACAACAGAAATCGAGGGCAGTGATATTGAAACTTCGCATAGTGGTGGTAACTTTGTTGATAAAAACAAAACGCAAACATCAGTGAGGGAAAACTTGCAAATGTTTGTTTATTTCTTCTATTGTTGTTTACTTTGGTATCCGTGGAAATGTTTATATTATATTTTTGTTGTTTTCTTATGTCTCCTAGATTGGATGGTAGACTTCTTGATTACAGCAATCCTTGGGATTACTTTGCTGCAGCAGCATCTCAACATCAGCACTTACCATCCATGATGCCATCTCTACCATGCGGCCTAGAATCTGCAAATATGGCTAAGACGGCCGAATATCTCCGTAAACGTTATATGGACTATGGGCCGCAGGCTGCTGCGTATTTATCAACGTTTCCGGAGTACGCCAGATCTGCTTATCACTGCGCATGTGCAGACCATCGAGAAGATAACATCCGGATGTGGAGTGTAGAGGATGTCTGCAAGTTCCTGACGTCGTTGGATGGATGTGCTGTATACTCTGATGTAAGTATAATCATTTAGTTTACCTTCACAAAGTATAGTTTACCTTCACAAAGTATAGTTTACCTTCACAAAGTATAGTTTACCTTCACAAAGTATAGTTTACCTTCTCAAAGTATAGTTTACCTTCTTAAAGTATAGTTTACCTTCACAAAGTATAGTTTACCTTCACACGGTATAGTTTACCTTCACAAAGTATAGTTTATCTACCTAAAGTATAGTTTACTTTCACAAAGTATAGTTTACCGACTCTCTTTTCTCTTTAGCCTGTTACGCCCTGGCGTTTAGGCAGCAACAAACGTACACCATTCCTCCCTGTTCATGGCCTTCCTCTGTATTGTGTTCCAACTATGATTCATTTCCTTCAGCTCTTGCTCTATCGTTCTCCTCCAAGTCGTCTTGGGTCTTCCACGCTTTCGCCTACCCTCTGGAGTCCATCTCAGTGCAGTTTTCGTGTCGGAGCCAGTCTCCATGCGCATCACATGTCCAATCCATCTCCAGCGTCGTCTTCGGATGATAGTGCCCATATTCTCTTGTTGGCATCGTGCAAGCAATTCCTGGTTCGAGATAGTAGTCGGCCAGTACACGCGTAAGATTTTTCGCAGACAAGTTGTATGAAAGGCGGAGAGTCTGGACATATCCTGTTCTGTCATTCTCCAGCATTCCGATCCGTACAGCAAAGTTGACAGCACACAGCTGTTATAGATACTAGTCTTGGTTCTGATGCTGTATTGGGCAGATTTCCAGGCGGTCTGAAGGGTCATGAATGCACTTCGTGCTTTACTCAGTCTGTTTTTAATGTCAGATCCAGCGCCTCCTTCATTGCTACTAATAACACTTCCAAGGTATGTGAAAGCGGTTGTATCTCGGAGGGTTTACCTTCTAGTTTGACTGGTGCTGGGTTGCTATGTTCAGAGTCATTACTTCAGTTTTCTTCTGATTTATTTTCAGCCCAACCATCTCACTATATTGGTTAAAGCGGCAGGTCTTTTCCTGGATATCTCTATGTGTATGAGATAGGAGTGCGATGTCATCTGCAAAATCTAGGTCTTCCAGCGTGGATGTGAGCGTCCATCTAATACCTCTTGCCTTATCTTCCGTTGTTTTACGCATCACCCAATCTATGACAGTGTTGAATAATAGGGCTGACATAACACATCCTTGTCGCACGCCTGTTTTTACTTCAAACTTTAGTTCTGAAGTTTCAACACTGCATGCAAACTTGCTGTAGCAGCTTTTATAATATTTATAAAACACAGTTGGATTCCATACCATCTTAAGATACGCCATAGACTTTCGCGTGTATGCTATCAAAAGCCTTTTCAAAATCTACAAAGTTGATATAGAGTTTGCTTTGCCATTCTGTGCATTGTTCTATGATATTTCTAAGAGCAAATATGTGGCCTATACAGCTCCGTCCTCTGCGAAATCCTGCTTGTTCCTTTCTCAGTTTCTTATCCACAGCGTCAGTAATACGTTGTACGATGATTTTGCTTAAGATTTTACTTGGGACAGAAAGCAGTGTTATTCCACGCCAATTATTACAATCGGCAAGGGAGCCCTTTTGGGTATCTTGATGATGACTCCTCTGTTCCATGCATCAGGTATTATTTGGGCATTCCAAATAGTAGTAAACAAGGGTTGCAATATATTAGCTGCAAGTTCTGGGTCTATTTTGAATAGTTCTGCGTTTAAGTTATCATTCCTGGTGCCTTGTTATTCTTAAGAGATTTAATTGCTGTAATGATCTCATCCTGGCTGGGTGTTTCAATGCCAATTTCTAACTCCTCTGTTGGTTCTGGTATGTCTGCTACTACCGTTGGAGGTGGTCTGTTTAGCAATTCTTTAAAATGCTCTGTCCATCGTATTTCTTGTTCCTTTTCCGTTGTCAATAGTATTCCATTCTTATCCTTTATGAGAGTATTTGATCTTCTGTAATGTTTCCCGCTTATTAGCTTTGTAATTTTGTACACTGTTCCCTGATCACACTTTTTTGCTGCTTCTTCTGCCTGTACTGCCAGGTCTTCAACATACATTCTTTTGTCGGCTCTCACAGCCCGTTTGATTTCTTTACTTGCGCTTTTGTACTGTTCTTGGTATCTTGCTTTCAGTCTTTCGGACTTTGCTTCTAACAATTTCTTTTAATATTCTTCGGCTGTCTATTATTTTCCATGTTGTTGGTGTTATCCATTCTTTTCTTTTCTTTGTGCGATACCCTAGACATGTTTCACTGCTCTTGCTATATATAGATGCTATGTTGTCCCATGTTCTATCTATGTTGTCAGTTTCATCCGTAGTTTCATTACTTTCTAGGGCTTGGAATCTGTTCTTTATCTTCATTATAAACTTATCCCTTACTTCCGTGTCTTTTAGTCTATCCACATCGAACCTCTTTTGGAAGTTTTTCTGTTGTCCTGTTTTTCTTAGTTTAAGTTTGACATAAGCTGTGACTAGGTTGTGGTCACTACCAACATCTGCACCTCTCTTGACTACAACATCTAGCAGCGAGTGTCTCCAGGGTCCATTGATCATTATATGGTCTATTTGGTTTTTATCTCTGCCATTAGGGAATACCATGTTAATTTGTGGATATCTAAATGTTGAAATAGGTTCCTCCTATAACGAGATTGTTCATGCTGCAGAAGTTTACTAAACGTTCCCATTTTCGTTCATCATACCACATCCATATTTTCCCATAGTTCTATAACTATGCGTGTTGTCTTGTCCGACCTTCGCATTTAGATCTCCCATAACAATGATAACATCATGGGATGGTGACTTGTCTAATTCTGCTTGTAGGTTTTCGTAGTACGAGTCTTTCTTTGTATCTTCGCTATCATTAGTTGGCGCATAGCATTGTAGGATTGTGATGTTTGTATGCTTCTCCTTTAGTCTGATCTTAATCAAGCGGCTGCTGATAGGTTTCCATTCTAACAGACACTTTTCCACGCCCTTTCTTAGGATTACTGCTACTCCTTCATGGTGTAGGTCATCGTCTCGTCCAGAAAAAGGACTGTTTCACCTGTTGCAGTGGTACTTCTTCCATTTCCTGTCCATCTGCTCTCGCTAACCCCTAGGATATGTAGATTATATCTTCTCATTTCTGCTGTTATTTGTGATAGTTTTCCGGTTTCGTACATTGTTCTTACATTCCAGCATCCAATTCTGGTCTTGGTTTTGGCATTCAGGACTTCCGTCCTCATGAAAGTAGCTTCCTTTCGGCTTTCACCACTTCCAGTCATGTGAGTCAATGACTCTGGTAGCCCTTCATGCCGTAGATAGGTTGTATGTTTGTTGTTGTTTCCGTAACTTTAATTTTTTTAAAGGATGGGATCGTTAGTCCCAAGCCCAACCCCCAACCTGGAGGACCAGGAGACCATGCTTCGTCTGTCCCCTCCTCAGTGACCTTTCCGGCTTGGGTAACCCTTTCGGGAACATAAGTTCCCGCCGTCATAGCTCACTGTATCATTGGAGCACGCAAGCCTCCCAGTTTACGACACCAGGTATATTTTACCGTCATAACGCATAGTTTACCTTCACAAAGTATAGTTTACTTTCACAGAGTATAGTTTACCTCCACAAAGTAAAGTTTAGTTTACTTTCACAGAGTATAGTTTAGTTTACTTTCACAGAGTATAATTTACCTTCACAAAGCATAGTTTACCTTCCTAAAGAATCTGTCTATAAAAGTATAGTTTACTAATCCTATTATTTGGTCAAAATTTACTTATCCTTTTTTAAACATTTTATTTCACAGCATTTCCGAGAACAGCGAGTTACAGGTCGTATTCTTGCCCTACTGACCTCTGACCACCTGGTCAAAAACATGGGTATGAAGATGGGACCAGCTGTTCTGCTGTCCGAAGCTGTAGCAAGAAAAGTACAAGACAGCAACAACATGGCGAACTGTGAAGCCTGTAGGAACTTTGCACTTAGTCAACCTCTTCACCCCATGGCCCTTCCACTTTGAACCCTGTTTCTTCACTAATAACATTCTAGCAACACGTGGAGTATAGAAGTGACTGCTATATCTATGTCACAGATATTAACATGAAAATCTTGAGTCTGATAGTTTTATTAGAGAAATCTCAATAGAGTCTGGGGTTGCTAGACACAGATAACATGTTTAGTAAAAAAGGGTAAAGGAACCCTTTCATACCTAGTGGTATATAGGTCAATACAGTGTTAGGCCTGTATTTTCATTGACCATCGGCACACAATGGGTGATGTGGTCAGCATCACGCCGATGTTTAGTAGAGTTGGACATTGATTTCCTGATGTGAATATATCAATCGTCATGTCAAAATAAGAATATATATATATATATATCAAGTCGGAGAAGGACACGCCTGTATGGCGAGGAACACTGATAATAAGGAAAGCAGGCATTCGCGCAAAAATTAGTCAGAAGCACCATACTAGGCGCCCTGACTACACCTGAATTCATAACGAGAGAACACAGAAGAAGAAGAAGATAATAATTTATAAATCTTGTCAAGATAAGAATACTGTGTGTAGTTTCCAGGATAGCAAAGAATTGAACCACTGAAAACTTGACATGCAACCCCAAACTGTAGACAGGAGCTATAGAGACAAGAAACGGTAGCTATCCATGAAGATCTGAGTGCTCTAGTTAAGGCATATACATTTTGTTACCTCTGCCTTGCACGAACGACTATGTACGCCACACTGCCCTGCGCGACTCCTGCCCTGCAAGCGTCTCGGCGCGACTCTGTCCTGCAAGCTCCTGGGCGCGATTCTGCCTTACACAGCTCTGGGCGCGATGAGGACTGACGATGATGTATTTATCTCTGTAGTTGGAAGTAAGACTAGCCTGAATTGTAAGGGACACTCAAGAAGAAGAAGCATGTTCTTTGCGAAACGTCCGCCCGAGGTAAGGACTTAGGGAAGCTACCCTAGTCAATAAAAAGCGTAGCAGAAATCGGATTTGCTGGCATACTTGTGTGGGCATAACTCGTACAACGTACAATCGCTCTTAGGCTCAGATACCATACAAATCACAAAAGTGGTTAACAAGTGGTCGATATGGAGCGTTTGAAGAAGAAGAGGAAGCAATCAGCGACCCTATAACGGAGATATGTGTATGATACAACACACATACAATATATATATATATATATATGTTATAGATAACCAGGTACATGGCAGATAGTCTGTACTAGACAACATACAATCATGTAAGTCTGATGTTTATTATATTGATTGTGTGGGCATATGTGGATATGTGTGTGTGGGTAATTGATGGAGATGTGTGTGTATTTAAATAATAATTTATTCTGTTATGTCATGTGATCATATTGTGTTATTGAAAACTATGATCAGATTACAGCAGTGTGTGTGGGATGTTTATATGTGTGGGATGTGTATGTGTGTGCGAGAGTATACGTGGAGTGTGCGTAGGTACATACGCGGTGTATGTGTTTGTGAGTACATGCAGGGTGTGTGTACACGCGGAATGTGAGGGAGTACACGCGGCGTGTGCTATTGTATTCAGGGTGTGAATCAGGGTACATGCAGTATTATTGTGAGAGACAGCGCAAAGGATGTCTGTGTGACTGTAAGAATTCCTGCCACGTGTGTGTGTGTGTGTTACTGTGTGAGTAAGAGCCGTTACAGTTGCAAATAATCCCACTCCAACTGGAGTATGTGATCCTGAGACCACTTGTCTACAATGAAAGTGATCTAACCACTACACTATCGCAGCACTCCCAGTTTGAACATGGAACAAACGACCAAGATTGGATAAAGTAGCAATGAAACCATACTTATGACTAACGAAGCTCAGTGTGGAATAATGAGAGCTCTAAAAAAAGCTAGAAGAACACACGAGGAAGAGGAAAACATAAAAAGTAATCAGAAAGATTATATAGGAATCGTTTGCTAGGTGTTTAAGGTTGAGCGTCTGTGTTCGTGAATCGACTCCTAGATTTAAGGAGACGATTTCTGGATGTTAGGCATTCGATTCAAAGATTTAAGGAGACGATTTCTAGATGTGTTAAGGAATCGATTCTTAGATGTTAGGGTTCGATGTTAGATCCTAGAAATAGCGAATCGATTCTTACATATTCTATCTGGAGCGTGTTAAAACATTGATTCCTAGATGTCAGGTATTCGATTTCTAGAGTTATTAGGAAATCGATTCTTAGATGTTAGAGATTCGATTCCTAGATGTGTTAGGAAATATATTCTATAGATGTTCGAACTAGAGCGTCTGTGTTAGGAAATCGATTCTTAGAGATGTTTGAGCTAGATCGTTTGTATTATGAGATCGATTCTTATATGTAAGGGATTCGATTCCTAGATTTAAGGAGACGATTCCTAGATGTTAGGATTCAATCCTAGATATTATAGAGCTATGGCGTCTACTCATACAAATATTCCAGATAAAGATTTGACACATAGTGGTCTATTTGATATATAGTGGTCTATTTGACATATATGTCATCAATGATGTCTGGCAAATGAAAATATTGAAACAAATCTCAGTTGGTTTGTGTGTACGTATGTAATATAACAGCAGATGTGATGTTAAAGTGTGTGGTTCTGCATTCTTGTTTATGTGGTAAATAAATAATTCGAGTTTCTGACACTGTTTTGAGTTTGTGTGTTGTAATGTGTGTAGCTTATGTAATGTGTGTATTGTATGTAATGTGTGTAGCGTATGTAATGTGTTTATTGTATGTAATGTGTGCAGACTGTAAGCAAATGCTACATTTCAAACACCTGATATCTTGCCGTCGGTGTTAGAACGTACTAGAGCAGAATGAGAAAAGCTGATAACTCTCTTCAAACACCGCCACTCCCCAATATGTTAGCCCTAACATGTGTCGATATTCAATAACGGGAGATGTACTTCTTCTTCTTTGCGTAAACAACACGTATAGAGCATTGGTTAACACAACTTTCTCCCCAACATTATGCTATCAGTGGGTCACCTGGATCATTTGAAGTCAACATCTACCTGGATGTTGACTTCAAATGATAAAACAGACTAGTCACGTCAGAGATGAAGTGTCTACACCGAATGATGGGAGTAACAAGAAAACTAGTCACGTCAGAGATGAAGTGTCTACGCAGAATGATGGGAGTAACAAGAAAACTAGTCACGTCAGAGATGAAGTGTCAGCGCAGAATGATGGGAGTAACAAGCAGACTAGTCACGGCAGAGATGAAGTGTCTACACAGAATGATGGGAGTAACAAGAAGAAACCGGTTGAGAAATAAAGACATCAGGAAAACGATTGGTACAACATCAATACTGAACTTCATCAAGAAACAACAAAGGACAAGCAAACATCAATACTGAACTTCATCAAGAAACAACAAAGGACAAGCAAATTACCAACAGACAATATGCCTCAAATTGCAATACTACACTGCTACAATGTATACAAAGCGAAAGTTCGCCTACGCAAAAGGTGGACGACAGAAATAACAGAGGCAGTAACAGACATAATGTATGAAACACACACAAAACCCGTAACAGAAATCCTTTTTCTCCTGACGCTGTGATCTAAAACTGGATTAGAGAGCAAAGAAATAGAACAATTCATTCTACTTTAGTCGAATATATAAACTTGTCTCTACAAATATTCTACTTTAGTCGAACATATAAACTTGTCTCTACAAATATTCTACTTTAGTCGAACATGTAAACTTGTCACTACAAATATTCTACTTTAGTCGAACATGTAAACTTGTCTCTACAAATATTCTACTTTAGTCGAACATGTAAACTTGTCTCTACAAATATTCTACTTTAGTCGAACATGTAAACTTGTCTCTACAAATATTCTACTTTAGACGAACATATAAACTTGTCTACAAATATTCTACTTTAGTCGAACATATAAACTTGCCTCTACAAATATTCTACTTTAGTCAAACATGTAAACTTGTTTCTACAAATATTCTACTTTAATCGAACATAAACTTGTCTCTACAAATATTCTACTTTAGTCGAACATGTAAACTTGTCTCTACAAATATTCTACTTTAGACGAACATAAACTTGTCACTACAAATATTCTACTTTAGTCAAACATGTAAACTTGTCACTACAAATATTCTACTTTAGTCGAACATATAAACTTGTCTCTACAAATATTCTACTTTAGTCGAACATGTAAACTTGTCTTTACAAATATTCTACTTTAGTCGAACATGTAAACTTGTCTCTACAAATATTCTACTTTAGTCAAACATGTAAACTTGTCACTACAAATATTCTACTTTAGTCGAACATAAACTTGTCTCTACAAATATTCTACTTTAGTCAAACATATAAACTTGTCTCTACAAATATTCTACTTTAGTCAAACATGTAAACTTGTCACTACAAATATTCTACTTTAGTCGAACATATAAACTTGTCTCTACAAATATTCTACTTTAGTCAAACATATAAACTTGTCTCTACAAATATTCTACTTTAGTCGAACATATAAACTTGTCTCTACAAATATTCTACTTTAGTCAAACATATAAACTTGTCTCTACAAATATTCTACTTTAGTTGAACATGTAAACTTGTCTCTACAAATATTCTACTTTAAACGAACATAAACTTGTCTCTACAAATATTCTACTTTAGTCAAACATAAACTTGTCTCTACAAATATTCAACTTTAGTCAAACATGTAAACTTGTCACTACAAATATTCTACTTTAGTCGAACATAAACTTGTCTCTACAAATATTCTACTTTAATCAAACATGTAAACTTGTCTCTACAAATATTCTACTTTAGTCGAACATATAAACTTGTCTCTACAAATATTCTACTTTAGTTGAACATGTAAACTTGTCTCTACAAATATTCTACTTTAGTCGAACATATAAACTTGTCTCTACAAATATTCTACTTTAGTCGAACATAAACTTGTCTCTACAAATATTCTACTTTAGTCGAACATATAAACTAGTCTCTACAAATATTCTACTTTAGTCAAACATGTAAACTTGTCTCTACAAATATTCTACTTTAGTCAAACATATAAACTTGTCTCTACAAATATTCTACTTTAGTCAAACATGTAATCTTGTCTCTACAAATATTCTACTTTAGACGAACATAAACTTGTCTCTACAAATATTCTACTTTAGACGAACATAAACTTGTCACTACAAATATTCTACTTTAGTCAACATAATACTTGTCACTACAAATATCCATGGAAGAAAAAGCAGATACTAGTTTGAAAAAGATCTTACGCTTGTTCTCAACAAAAAATATTCTGTAACTAAGTATTCCTTACACGGTGGCAATAAAAAAATATTTACATCATCATCATCACCAACAAGATTTCAACCAGATTTCGCTTCTCGGCATTTTGGCTAGATCAAAGTGCTTGTTTCCACTTGATCGTGGTCAAAGAGTGGGAAACTTCATAGAGCCAATAGGCAACTAAACCAGCTTGTTTCCACTTGATCGTGGTCAAAGAGTGGGAAACTTCATAGAGCCAATAGGCAACTAAACCAGCTTGTTTCCACTTGATCGTGGTCAAAGAGTGGGAAACTTCATAGAGTCAATAGGCAACTAAACCAGAATACACTTCTTCTTCTTTGGTCTGTTCGGCCATTTTGATCATTCTTGTTGTGATATATAAACAGCCTTTGCCAAGAACACCTTTTTTTAGATCACATCATTCAGCCCCATTTGGAGCACTGGTGCTTATCCTTCGGCGACGTGTCCGGTTTCAGCCAGCGTTTACTGGGTTCGCTGTCCCCAGCCGACCTGCAATGCATACTAAATTAGCAAAGAAACTGGCTTTGTGTCATCACGAAATATACATGGAGCCATTATATGCGCTCAGAAGAACGAAGTGGTTAAGTGACGAAGGATTGGACAGTAAACAGATCACAGTTAAATGAAGAACTCACAGACTCCAGAGCATATCCTGCAGTCATGTCCATCATACATACACCAACGAAACATGGCCTCATGAACAAAGTTTACAGAGCAAGCAGTGGCGGCTCGTGATCATTTGTTGAGGGTCCATACAGATATTTTCGGAAAAATCATGGTTTCGGTTAGGATATATTTAATGTATAAAATAATAAATACACGTTACACCTTATTTTTGTTAGCCCGGCCACTGGCCCTTAATAACGAGCCGCCACTGAGAGTAAGCTATGGGAACTCTCGAAGAACTCCAACTGACATGCAGCTTCATTGAGGCAACCCATCTCATGGTTTAAACGAGCATACGAAACCGAACGCAAAGATGAAGAAATAAAGGACTAACATGCACACATGAAGAAAAGCTACAGACAAGCTAAGTGGGATATACACAACAGACATAAATAGCATAGATGAACCAAGAGACAGGAAACAAGCAATCACAAATGAACACACACACACAACAGGACAACTTGAAGATTTTGCTTCAAAGAAGCAAAATGATGACAAATGTAACTGTGGAAGAAATTAAAGAGACGTTGAGGTCACTCCACACGTGACCTTCGATAACATACGGCCGGCGGGCTCAGATACAATTCTAGGAAATAAGACCACAACCATCACGTGACCTCACACTCCAATATTGTTGTACAGGGTGTTCAACTTAAAAGCAGCCTGTGAATGGAGCTAATCTGGCATATATGTATGGAAATGAAAAGGTTCAGTTATGACGTAGTATAGGTCAAGGTTATGTACGGTGTGTAATTGTAGTGCGGAAAGGGTTAATTTTTTTCTCGATCCAGAAGCACTTGAGCTGAAAGCTCTTCGGCTCGGTGTCATGGACATCGTAACCCTTCGGCTCGGTGCCACGAACACCGTAAATCTGGGGAACCTGTAGCTTTTCTGCCAGTCCGCGGAGTTGAACCCGCACTTACAGAGGACTAGTCACCCGTAGTCCAACGCGCTACGAACACGCTGGGCACGCGGGCAAGTTTAACAATAAGGAATATCAGTATTATTCATATTTTTCGTCAATAAATAACCATAGACTCATAGAATTGAGTACAATTACAAAAAAGCTTACAGTTCTATCAAACATATTTTTTAAAAACCACTCCCATTAAACAGGAATTTTGATTCTGCCGTCTGAGCTAGTCGGTTTTGCGGGGCCACGCTCTACATCGTCATTAAATGCCGACTCCGCATGGAAGGCTGGCTCAATCTTCTTCTTCGAACGCTCCATATCGACCACTTGTCAACCCCTCTCTGTGATTTGTATGTGATCTGAGTCTAAGAGCGATTGTACGTTGTTCCTGTGATGCGCCTACAAGTAGACCAGCACATCCGATTTATGTGCTGCTTTGTATATACTAGGGTAACATCCCTAGGACCTACATCAGTGGCCTCTTAAGACATGCATTGTAAGTTGCAGTGGTACTACTCTTTGCTTCCTGTGCGGTCCCCTGCACCACATGGACGACTGACTGTAATGAACCTCCGATCTTCAAGCTCTTCTGTATAGCCAGACTTCTCCTATTTTGTTCACTCTATACCGTCTACTTGTTAAATTATTCTTTAGGCTTAGTCTGTAATAGTATTAGTATTAATAGTAGTTAGTTACGCCAGTGTGATGCATGCACGCGCAAGGGGAGTAAAGAATAGTAACACTGTGACATGCAAGGCATGTCGTAAGAGGCGACTGAGGTAAGGGCATAGGGAAGCTACCATAGTGAACAAAAATTGTCGCAGAAATCTGATGTGCTGGCCTACTTGTTGTAGGCGCATGCATAACTGGCACAAAGTAGAATCGCTTTTAGGATCAGATCACATACAAATCACAATGAGTGGTTTAGAAAGTTATGGATATGGAGCGTTTGAAGAAGAAGAAGTAGCAGTCCCTAGAAGTAATAGTAGTGATGTAGTGATTGGAGAAGATAGATTCAGGATGTAACTGATGGTTTGAACATGATTGATGCAGAGGCTGGACATCTGTTACACCAGAGAAAGAAAATCAGAGTGGCAAAGTTCTGCTCAAGACAAGTTATTTGATGATGATGTTCTTCTTCTTCTTTGCGTTCGTTCTTTACGACCAATTTTAATCACTCTTTGTTATATGTTTCATCTTTGCCAAGAACGTGTATACGTTGCACATTGGTTTGGTAGGCCCTAAACGCATAGACTTCTGCACGTTTAGGACATGTGCATCCGATTTCAGCCAAACCTCCTTACTCACCTCTTACGACAGGCGTGGCAGGTAACAGTGGTTCTATTCTTTAGACCCCAAATGTGGGCCCCGGTAACCACTCGGGCGATGATTATGATGATTGCTTTGAGTACATGACGCCAGCGCTTACACAACCATCACTCAGATGCGCCCCAAAACATGAAAACGTTGCACAGGACTGATATAGTGCCGTCCAGTGGCGGCGCGTGATCATTTTGTTGGTGGGGTCAGACACACATTTTCAGAAAAATCATGGTTTTGGGTTACGGTATATTTTAATTTATTAAATAATAAATACACGTTACACATTATTTTTGGTGGGGCCCGGCCCACTGGCCCTTACTGACGAGCCGCCACTGGTGCCGTCTATGCCGGATAGCAAAGTAGCCATTTATGACAGACATATCAAGCGGTCGCTAGTAGATAGATATCTGTACACGTACTTATGTCTGTCCCTTGTAATGGTAACCTGCTGCAAAGTCCTGCTCTCTCACACACACACCCCCACTTAACGTGATGCAGGAAGACATTCTCGGAAATGTAATAAGCGTATCCAACTTTACTATAGATGTTGGATGATCTCATCGTCTCGTGCAAGCTCTTCAGTTCATCCCGTCACATTTTGTGAATAACTGAACGTGTTCCTCAGTGAAGTATTGTCAAGTGTCATAGTTGTGTCATAGTTACATTCATAATAACAATACATAAATGGCGCCAAAGTGTCCACACAAACGTCATTCAGAGTTTCGTCGCGCCAAATTAACTAGCTCAACGCCCAGAATGCACTGCGCAGACAGGAAACAAATGATCTTAGATTTTCCCATTTCTTGCTGTTATTTGTTAGCGATTGTTCTAGAACGACCACTTGTTGACCACTTATTTAAATGTGATTTGAAACAAACAGCCTCACCATATCTCCAGCAGCAATCTTAAATGATCTCACGAAGAAATTACACATGTAACTAGGTCAGGGTTCGAGTCCACAACAGACATAAGGACAGGCAAACGTCTTAACCACTTGGCCATAGAGACCTCCGCAGTTTCTTCTTCGTCCTTTCCTTCGTCC
Source organism: Arion vulgaris (assembly GCA_020796225.1). Lineage (NCBI taxonomy): Eukaryota > Metazoa > Mollusca > Gastropoda > Stylommatophora > Arionidae > Arion > Arion vulgaris. Next base: position 5,414,280 of record CM036757.1, read on the forward strand.
ACTATGAATTCATACGTAGTCATGGTACCTATCACTGATTTTTGCGTCAAGTCTTGCTTTCCTTATTGCCAGTGTCCCTTGGTTCTGTTGTTTAAAGTTGCTCTTCTTCTCTTCTTCTTTGCGTTCGTTCTTTACTACCAATTTTAATCACTCTTTGTGATATGTTTGATCTTTGCAAGAACGTGTATACGTTGCACTTGGTTTGGTAGGCCCCTAAACGCATAGACTTCTACACTTTAGGACATGTGCATCCGATTTCTGCCAAACCTCCTTACTCACCTCTTACGACATGCGTGGTAGGTAACAGTGATTCTATTCTTTACCCCAAATTTGGGCCCCGGTAACCACTCGGGCGCAAGTTGTTCTTATTTTAGCTTTCCATGAAATATAATGTATCAACAATGTTTCTTCGCCTTCTTATCCTCGTTCGCCTGATACAAATTCAGGAGTAGTCAGGGAGACCAGTGTGAAGCCTCTGATATTTGAGTGAAGGCACGCCTATCCTTATTATCAGTGTCTCTTTCCATGTAGGCGAGACTCCTCTGACTTGTGAGGTACTTGTAGCTTAGAACACAAGATGGTCTAAAGGCGGATTTACTTCATTGTATCGGCGGTCACAAATACGATCTTGCTTCTTCTTCTGCTTCTTCTTTGAGCGCTCCATATCGACCACTAGTTAACCACACTGTGTGAGTTTTATGTGATCTGAGATTAAGAGCAAATGTACGTTATTATAGTTATGCGCCTACAAGTAGGCCAGCATATCCGATTTCTGTGATGCTTTTTATTTACTAGGTAGCTTCCTAGGTCCTACATCAGTCGCCTCTTACGACATGCCTTTAAGTCACAGTGCTACTATTCTTTGCTCCCCTTGCGAGCCTCGGCACCACACGGGCGGTTGTCATACTTGCAGGCGCATAACTGGCACAATGAACAATCGATGTTAGGCTCAGATCACATACAAATCACAAATACTGATTTAGCAAGTGCACGATGTGGAGCGTTAGAAGAAGAAGAAGAAGAAATATGACAATTTTTAACTGATGCAAAAATCAGCACTCCAAGCACTTCAGTCCAGAAAATTGCCAGGTTTACAGACCCTACTGTCTAAGTTGCCCAAGCAACGCAGGATCGTCTTGCAGTGGATACCGTCTCACTGTGGAATACCAGGAAATGAAACAGCAGACCGACTGGCCAAGGAAGGTGCTGCAGGAGAGCAGCCGGATGTGCCAGTTACCTACCATCAAAAGAAAAGGATGATTAAATCAATGAGAAAGCCACAAATACCAACACAAGACGATTACTATAATATGAGCAGATTGGAACAAGTTGTCATTCTGTGCCTTAGAACAGAACACAATCGGCTCCGCAGCCACATGTATACAAAATTCAAGATTGGCAATTCAGCCATGTGTACATGTGGACAGGCACACAGACTGCAGAGCACATACTTCAAGACTGCCCCGAATATGATCATCATCATCAGGTGCCGTCTCCACATCGAAGGTTGGCTGCAATGAATCTCAGCATCCTCTGTCTTTCGCCTTGGTGTTGCACACTGCCAGACTGTAACCTGTCCATTTCTTAAAGTTTCCCTTATCTCTCGGTCTTCCTCTTGCTCTTCCTCCCTCAACTTTCCCTCTAGTAAATGTTTTATCATGGTGTCATGCCTTTTTATGTGCCCAAAATACTTTACTTGTCTGAATTTTATTTCTCTTAATAATTGTTTCTTCATGCCTAGTTTTCCTAAAACTTGTTTATTTGTCTGTTTTTCTGTCCATGAAACTCTGCCTATTCTTCTATATATCCACATCTCAAATGCATCAATTCTGTCTTCTAACTGCTTGTTCATTGTCCATGTTTCCGAGCCATACATTAATATAGGATATATATAGCATTTGATCATTCTAATTTTTAGCCTGTTTGTGATTTGTTTGGATGTCAGTAACTTTCTCATACTATTGAAATTATCCTTGGCCATTCCTATTCTCTTTTAATTTCAGTTATACATCTGCCATCATCTGTTATCATCTGACCGAGATAGGAGTAGCTTTTACTTGATGTAGTAATTCTCCATGTATTTTTATATTCATTTTAGGTTTTCCATTTCCTTGTTGATTACCATAGTTTTTGTTTTCTGTATGTTAATGTCTAATCCATATTCCTTGCTAGTTCTGTCCAATTGGTCCACTAATTCTTGTAGATCTTGTTCATTTTCTGCTACCAATACTGTGTCATCTGCATATCTTAAGTTATTTATTATTTTTCCATTGATCTTGAGTCCTGGCATTCCCTCTAGTTGTTTGAAGATTTTCTCTGTGTAGATGTTAAATAGGCTTGGTGACAGTATGCATCCTTGTCTCACTCCTCTCTTTATGTCTATGTATGGAGAGTAGCTATTTTCATATTTTATTATTGCTGTCTGTTCCCAGTATATGTTACTTATTAGTCTGATATCATCCCCATCTAGGCCTATTTCTTGTAGACATATGATTAACTTTTCATGTTGGACTCTGTCAAAAGCTTTGCTATAATCGATGAAACACAAGTAGATACTTTTTGCACTTCTATATACTTGTCAGCGAGTAGTCTTATACAAAGTATTGCCTCTCTTGTTCCTCTGTTTTTTTCTAAAGCCAAACTGTTCTTCTCCTACTTCTATGTCTATCTTGTTTTTAATTCTTTCATGTATGATCTTGAGTAGTATTTTTGTTATGTGGCTCATCAGGCTATGATGAATATGATACACTGAGGCAAACTCACTGGCCTAAGGAAACAACACTTAACAGAAAACTACACGGACCTCTGTGTGAGCTACAAAAGAAAGTGAAGCTCATACCAGAGACAACATTGAATATATAGACAATTTTTCAAGCGAACGAAATGAAATATGACGACAAGTAGCATGATAATGAAAGTCCTGGCGGTGACTAAGTCCAACCTCTGGTATGAGTCACGAAACTCCACTTATGCGTGCATTCTGAGTGACTCATTGAGTATGATCCGGGAGATGGAGTTTGGTCCGGCGTGCATTCAGTCGACTAAATCAGTACAAGTGTCAACAATTTGCAGATTTACATACACCTTCGTTCCGGGGTACATGGGTGTCGATGTCAATGATAGAGTAGACAGGCTGCCTGGCTCTGCCACAATATCATGAGGTTAGTCAATGAATACAGCTGACATTCTGAATGTCCTCAAAAGTTGTGGTCACAATGATGATTGTCATCTAAAAATCTATCCACGCCAACAGCTAGATTGCAAGAGTTTTGATTGAAGATTGGAGAGGCCAGAAAAAAAGTCGAACAGACGTAGGAGTAGGCTCATCCATCAACATTCAACTGGTACGGAAGATTGAAACATCTATGGACATAAACGGAGTACAATGACGATATTACAAATTGATCCAAAGGAAACATGGAGAAGTACGGTGGAGAAGGAGTTGAGGGAGTGTGGATTGACGGGGGAGACGGTTGGTAGAAAGGCAGCAGAACGACAACAGTGGAAGCTTCTTGTGGAAGTCTAATGTGTCAATCGGGACACGAGGAGGATATAGATAGATTACAAATTGAAACTCATTGCGTCAGATTTTGTTGTGTTTATTTGTCGCTTAGCATATTTGTAATCAATGGCAGCATTTTAAAATGCAAACATGTCACCATTAGCACTAAAAGAGAATTGTTCAATACAATCTTTCTCCAACATTATGCTATCAGTACCAAACCTGGACGTTGACATCAAACTATAGAAGAGAACTAGTCACGACAGCGATGATGTTTCTACGTAGATTGTTAGGAGTATCAAGAAGAGACCGGTTGAGAAATGAAGACATCAGGAAAAAGTGGGTACAACATCAACACTAGACTTCATCAAGAAACAACAAATTAAATGATTCCGCCACATAAGTAGATTACCAACAGACAGTGTGCCTCAAAGAGCAATGTTACTCCGATACAGTAGATACAAAGCAGAAGGCCGTCCACGCAAAAGGTGGACCTCAGAAATAACAGAGGTAGTGAAAAACACTATTTATTAAGAGCACACAAAAGCCGGTTCTAGAAATATTATTTTATCCTGTCGCTGTGAGGCAAAACAGGATTAAATAAAAGAAAAAGAAGTAATATGTAATCGAGAATGAGAATTTCAAAGAAAAACTAGTGGAATCGTTTATAATTAGTTCATGTTAATCATACCGGAAGGACGGGACCCACGCCCAAACAATTAAACAGTGACGGTTACTTACTTGACTCACTCTTGTACAAATGAAACAACGGAGAAAACTGAGAATGAGGATAGGAACTTGAAACACCAATCTGGCGTATGAGTTTAATCTCTATTCAGTGGCGGCTTCGTAGCCGAAATTAATGGGGGTGCTGCTTCAGAAAATATTTTGCAATTTTGTAATATTGTGTAAAAGGAAACAAACATATCAAATGAAAATGTAGACATAAAATTGGATAAAATCCTGAAAAAAAGAACATTGTATGCTTACTAATAGCCTAAATTTGTATAGAAACAAAATCTATGAATTAAATAGAATAGCTGGAAGCATGATAATTATCTATACTTGATCATATTCAAGAAAATGGTACACTCTGTTTTTAATCACAACACACTCTAAGTCAAAAAGAAACACTATCTTACACGGTCGGCACTGTGTAAACGACAGTGTCAGAGCTTTCTCTTTACCTAACGTGCAGCTTATCTCGCTTGGACAACAGCAAAACACATTGTTGCTGGAACTGTGAAACGCACAGTTCCATACAAGGATTTGTGTAATTTTGTCATGAACTATGGGATGGCTACTGACATTAAGTTTGAGGATTATAAGGTACAATTAAAACTCATTATATTGAATGTTATCTTCGACATATATCGAGTGAAAATTGGAGGTGTCGCAATTTCGCATTGCCTATACACGCGCCGCCGCTGGTTGATATTATATAGCATAGTAAGGCGTTACACATATGAGGTCGCCATTCGTCGTGTTAACATGCCGAATACGACTATTGTCTGCCTGTATGTCTATATCAGTCAGGGGTTCTCATTCTGTGATCTATCGACCCTTTATGTTTCTGTGGATATATTTAATTTGCATTTTCTTGTTTAAAAATACATTATTTGCTAATGGTTCCTGTGGCTCGCCGGTTAAACCCACTTCTCTCTCTGCCCTCAAGCATGCAGCTCTACTTGTACAAAGCATAATTCTAAACTCCTTAAATCAGTGAATTGAGTCAGCCTCAAATATAGTGTCCTCATCCATAAGAAATTTTAATTATTTTAATAGAGATTATTATTATATGCAGTGGCGACTCGTAGTCATTTTCTTGGTGGGCCAGACATATATTTTCCTGAAAAATTATGGTTTTTTGAGTATTTACTATTATTTGTCTATTCTGGGACGTTTCCCCTTTCGATTATTGGTAGAGCCAGGCCCCACTGGCCCTTAATGACGAGCCGCCACTGATTATATTTGCCCAGTTATACCGGTACAGTACCTTCTTCTTCTTTTCGTTCGCTTATGTTCAATGTCTACACAATGAGTCCAGTTCTCTGAATGTATGTTGTTGTATCTGTTACTTCATCAAGGCTTCCAAACAGTTTTGTGTTGATGTATGTTTCTTGTTGCAGATGATCAGGCAATCATATCAAAAACAGAAGAACAGCTACAACAACACATTAACAGATTCCAGTTAGCATGTAACGAATACAACATGAGAATAAACATAGATAAAACAGAAGTAATGACATTCGCCAGAGAGGAAAGCACTACCAATATCTCCATTGACAATCGCCCACTAAAACAAGACTTCACATACCTTGGGAGCATATTTTCAGCAAACGGAAGAATAACTAATGAAATTCAACACAGATGCAACAAAGCAAATCAAATGATAGGACAAATGGCACAAATTTTAAAATACAAAACACTTCACCATGAACACAAAAAGAGCAATGTTCAACACAATCTTTCTCCCCATATTATGTTACCAGTGCCAAACCTGGTCACTGACAACAAACTAGTCACGATAGAGATGAACCAGAGCCAACTATAAACTTATGGGCCTTCGGACTCAGGTAAGAATTATGGGAAATCAGACCCCAACTACACCACGTGACCTCGTATTCCAGTATTGGTGTATATAGACGAATTCATTTTAAAATCAACACAAAATGCTAAATCGAAGTTATATTATGCAATAAATTAAGTTTAACAATAAGGAATATCAATATTATGAATATTTTTCACCAGTAAATAACCATAGACTCACAGAATTTAGTAAAATGGCAAAAAAGCTTGCAACGTTCTATCAAACATGTATATTTTCCGGCACCCTTTTCTGATCTAGGTCAGGGAAACCCCGGTCAGTTGTCTGGCCTAGTTATCTAGAGTTGGCTGTGGAGGAAGTGTCTACGCAGAATGCTGGAGTACCAATAAGAGACCGGTTGAGAAGTGAAGACATCAGGAAAAAGTGGGTACAACATCAGTACTAGACTTCATCAAGAAACAACAAATTGAATGGTTCGACCACATAAGTAGATTACCAACAGATAGTGTGCCTCAAAGAGCAATGTTACTCCGATACAATGGGTACAAAGCAAAAGGACGGCCACGCAAAAGATGGATCTCAGAGATAACAGAGGCGACCAAAGACACTATCTACGAAGCGCACAAAGGGCTCGTTCTAGAAATCTCTTCTTGATCTGACGCTGTGAGGCAAACATGATTGGAGAAAAGAAAGACCTAGTTGTACCGGTACAGTACATATTTTAATAGAGATTATTATATGTACCAAGCTGTACCGGCACAGTAGATATTTTAATAGAGATTATTATATGTACCAATCTGTACCGGTACAGTACATATTTTAATAGAGATTATTATATGTACCAATCTGTACCGGTACCGTAGATATTTTAATAGAGATTATTATATGTACCAATCTGTACCGGTACAGTAGATATTTTAATAGAGATTATTATATGTACCAAGCTGTACCGGTACAGTAGATATTGAAACGGACATGTTTGTTATGCGTTAGTTATGTTGTTATGATGTAAACATGGCGATGCGGCGAAGACAGGAAACACCAACGACAGTTCTAGATCGAGGTTGTTTGAAATACTACCATAACAACAACGAAAAGCATGGTCGATACTGTCACATAATACCAGGCGCTGAAGAACTTAAAGGGCCGTAGGGCGTGCTGATGTTCTCAGCTCAAGAATGGCTTCTATGAACGACGCTACTCGCGTGCGTGAGCGGAAATGGGTGCTTGCCTGGGTCTTCTCTCGGTTAATTTCATTCTGTGAGCCCTGGCTATCGTGGTAATTGCATGTGAAGGATGAGAACTGAGGAGGAATGAGGAAGGAGAGATGTCTCTGAGGGACAGAGGGATAGAATAAGATGATTCTAGTCAAGAAAGAGAAGAAGGAGGAGAAGAAGAAGAGAAGAAGAAAGAGAAGAAGAAAGAGAAGAAGAAAGAGAAATAAGAAAAAAGGTTAGACTGAAAGAAATAATTTTGTTTGTTTTTGACGACAACTAAAAATATGAATTACTGGTTGTCTTCGCCCGTGTAACGCAAGGGAAACAAAGAATAGTACTATTGCAACTTACGAGACTGATGTAGGCCTTAGAGGATGCTACCTAGTAAATAAACAGCAGCGCAGAAATATAGAACATGATATTACTTTGAGAAATATAGAACACGATATTACTTTGAGAAATATAGAACATGATATTACTTTGAGAAATATAGAACATGATATTACTTTGAGAAATATAGAACATGATATTACTTTGAGAAATATAGAACATGATATTACTTTGAGAAATATAGAACAGGATGTTACTGTGAGAAAGATAGAACACAAAAGTAAATGATGAACGACATTGAAATGTCAACGTTCAGTTTGGAGAATGTGAACTTATTTAATTAAAAAGTTCATATCTGGTAATCTTCAAGATTTAACGAAAAGCACGTGTGCACGAGCTTGAAGATTGTAGGATGACAACCGTTGCTATGCAACGTAAAAATGTTTTGTTGATAAACAGTTGCACACGTGACTTATCACGTTACAACATGTGTAGCAACAAGCAAAAAATAAACACAAAATACAGAATATGTCTTCGCTTGTTATGAAATTGTAAATAATTCGAAGGATTTTCAATAAGTTACGAATAAATCGAATCCGGTAGGAGAATTCGAATTAAAAGCGGAAGGCCTTCCGGTTGCATGATGTATAGAGGATGAAAGAACCCTGGTCTGCCACCGGAGACCCGACGATGAGAGGTCAGATTCAACGTCGAAGCCTTGAGCCTGATCGATAGCCATAATTGGCAAGAGGTGTCAGGGAAGATGGACAAGCGATGCACGCGTGGCACGAGTCAGAATGCAGACCAGCTTCCTCCTGGCATAGATTGTGATGAGCCGTCGTTGTCGAGTCGGTCTGTTTCCCTGCTCGCCGTAGATTATGTTTAGCCAGCGCTCCAGTCCGGAGATTGGGCAGCCTATCCAATAATGCCAGTCTTTAGACGCATCGGGTGAATGTTACGGCCGTTCATCCCATACTTTAGCTGGCGAGACAGCTAGAGTGGACCCCTCATTTAACTCGCCTAACCCGCACCGTTGGCCGAGCGTAAACCCTAGAAATGAGTCGAGGGCAGAAGAATAAAACAGTAGAAGGGTCTGCAGGAAAATATATCCGGTCTACTAGGGAACCATAAAAAGGGGTAACGACATTGCAAAATTCAAGAACTCGCTTACTAAAAGATGACAGTAACATCAATAAAGAACTGTCACTCGGAACTTTGTGATATATGGACCATCAGGATCGGTTTCCAAAGCTGTAAATCTGAAATTCTAAAACCGTGGGATTGACCTCATTGCATTGGCTTTACCCTATAGCTCTGTCCTCTATGCAAATGACACACCCTGTCAATTGCACAACACAGAACTCCGTATCTCCTGCAATACTACTAGGGTTTCTGAAAAAAACTGCACTCGTGAACAGAATAGCTTGGTCCAAATTCAAACCCACGACCTCTGGAAGGCTTAACCACTTAGCCACTTAACCACTTAGCCACAGAGACAAACCCCCGTACAGAGACAAACTGTATGTCGTAACCAAGGCCTTCGATAACATGAGGTCTGCGAGCTCAGGTAAAATTCTAAGAAAATAAGACTGCAACTGTCGCGGAACCTCGCATTCCAGTATTGTTAGATAAAGACAAACTCATTTTAAAACAAAACAACATGCTAAATCAAGGTTATATTATGTTACAAGTTATGTTTAACACTAAGGAATATCAATATTATTAACACTTTTCATCAATAAATTACAATGGACTGATAGAATTGTGTAAAATTGCAAACAAAAAAACGTATAGTGTTCTATTAAACACTTATAAAAACCAGTCCCCATTAAACAGGAATTTTGGTTTTCCTGTGAGAGCTAGTCGGTGTTATATTGCCGAGGGTGACCAGGTCATGACTAACAACAACCTGAAATAGACGGCAGCCTTTATCAGAGAATCCAGTATACATATCTAGCAAGACTGCAGAAGAAGAAGAACATTTCCGTGTATATGTAAGCTCTTTAACATCCTCCACGTGTAACGAATGATTCTAGCTAAAGAATTTAACCACCTGACGTCTCCTCTATCTTTCATCTTGTTTATGTTTTCGGAACTTTTGTTGTTTCAGCCAAACTTTGATCAAATGTGACAATGGGAACTGGTCAAATGCTGGACGTGGTCTCACACTTGTCTCTTTTCATAACCATGACCTGTCCACTGGCCTGCAGTTATTGCACTTCGAAATCTGAAGAGCACGTGCAAGGCATGGACATCAACTAGTTAAACATGCGGGTCAAAGCCAATTTGTAAGACGGCATTGATTCCCGCAGGCGGAGTGGCCAACCGAGGCGAGATCGGGTCATTGTCACATGTCAGTTGTCCACATCTCACGCCTCCTTTCACTCAAATTCTGCAAATATATTTGGTGGTTGCCTTCACGTGCAGCGGAGGGGTCAGTGAGCAGACGGGGTCAAACTGAATCCACATCCAACTGGCACTGTTCCATTTCTGGGCCGATATTTGGAAGCAATCTCATGAAAAAAACAAGAAGATAAAAAATTGAACGTAATAAAAGAAAGAAAGTGTCCAGCGTAAACAATGTCCAGCGTAAACAATGTCCAGCGTAAACAGTGTCCAGCGTAAACAGTGTCTAACGTAAACAGTGTTCAGCGTAAACAGTGTCCAACGTAAACAGTGTTCAGCGTAAACAGTGTCCAGCGTAACAGTGTCAACGTAAACAATGTTAATTTTTCCAGAGTCTCTGTGGTGAAGTGGTTACGACGTTTGCCTTGCATTTTGAAGTATGTGTGTTCAAAACCAGACCTAGTCGTTCAGTTCACATGCGAATTTTAACGTAGATCTCTAGGATTGTTACTTGAGCTACGGAGTTAGTGATTTGATATCAATCTATTCTAGTCAACATGTACCGGGGAAATTTTGGAATTCAAGGTAAGCTTGGCCAAAACTTTTCGGTCTGCGCATGGTACACGTGTGGAGTACAGAAGATCATGATCTTTTACTTGGGAATCTCTCTCTCTCTCTATCTTTCTATCTCTCTCTCTCTCTTTCTCTCTCTCTCTCTCTCTGTCTCTCTCTCTCTGTCTCTCTCTCTCGATCGTTCTTTTCAGCCATTTTGATCATTCTTATTGTGATATATAAACAACCTTCGTAAAGATCGTTTTTACGTCACAATCTTCAGTACCATTGGAGCTCTGGTGCGTGTCCTTCGGCGGCGTGTCCGATTTCAACCAGCTTTTACTGGGTTCGCTCTCCGTCAGCCTTTGACTGTCTCCAACTGACCGACCTGCAAGACAGCAGGTTACTTGGGGATCTAAATTGCAAGTACCTCTGAAGTCGAGGGTAAGGTACACCTGATTGATGAGGGACACTGGTGATAAGGAAAGCAAGCTTTCACGCAAAAATACGTCAGATGCACCATATTAGATACAAAATGACAAAGCCTGTATTGATAGTTGTCGAACAAAGAAAATAAAATATTCCTCTTTGTCTACCAGTTTTTATTTTTCCTACAATATTGCCTGTTGTCACTTTTTAAAACTATTTCTCTACTAAAACTGTATTCTTATCTCCGTCTTCCTTTTCTTTGTACATAAGTCAGTTTTCAAACCATTAAAGATACTACTTTCTACTCTGAAGTTGGAGAAGGTAAGTCTGTATGGCTAGTGACACTGATAAAAGGAAAGCAGCCTTCACGCAAAAATCGGTCAGAAGCACCACACAAAGCTAAATGACTATGACTGAACTAATACGACTGAGGTAGGGGCCTAGGAAGCTACCTAGTAAATAAAAAGCGTCGCAGAAATTGAATGTGCTGGTCTACTTGTAGGCGCATTACTGGGACATCGAACAAACGCTCGTAGGCTCAGTTCACATACAAATCACAAAGAGTGGTTTAACAAGTGGTCGATAGAGAGATTTCGAAGAAGAAGAATAGAAGGCAAACACAAGAAGAAGAAGAAGCAGCAGATACCATGAGATATATTGAGAAACATAATGTTAAGTTTGTACTTTCCTTTGATCAAACTGCACAAGAAGAAGAAGAAGAAGCACGATACCATGAGATTATGTCAGAACTATAATGTTAAGTGTTGACTTTCCTTGATCAAACTGCACAGAGAAAAGAAACAGCAGATACCAGAGATTATTAAGAAATACAATGTTAGTTTGTACTTTCCTTGATCAAACTGCACAAAAGAAGAAGAAACACATGCAGATACCATGAGATATATTAGAAACATAATGTTAATTTGTACTTTCCTTTGATCCAACTTGCACAAGAAAAGTCAGAGAAGCAGATCCAAGATATATTGAAAATAAATGTTAAGATTCGTAGCTTCCCTTTGATCGAAACGCAGAAGAAGAAGAAGAAGCAGAGATACCATGAGATAATGTGAAGATACAATGTTAAGGTTGTACGTTCTAGATCAAACTGCTCAGAAGAAGCAGAAGAAGCAGATACCATGAGATATATTGAGAAATATAATGTTAAGTTTGTACTTTCCTTTGATCAAACTGCACAAGAAGAAGAAGAAGCAGATACCATGAGATATATTGAGAAATATAATGTTAGGTTTGTACTTTCCTTTGATCAAACTGCACAAGAAGAAGAAGAAGAAGCAGCAGATACCATGAGATATATTGAGAAACATAATGTTAAGTTTGTATTTCCTTGATCAAACTGCACAAGAAGAAGAAGAAGCAGCAGATACCATGAGATATATTGAGAAATACAATGTTAGGTTTGTACTTTCCTTTGATCAAACTGCACAAGAAGAAGAAGAAGAAGCAGCAGATACCATGAGATATATTGAGAAACATAATGTTAAGTTTGTACTTTCCTTTGATCAAACTGCACAAGAAGAAGCAGAAGAAGCAGATACCATGAGATATATTGAGAAATACAATGTTAAGTTTGTACTTTCCTTTGATCAAACTGCACAAGAAGAAGAAGAAGAAGCAGCAGATACCATGAGATATATTGAGAAATACAATGTTAAGTTTGTACTTTCCTTTGATCAAACTGCACAAGAAGAAGCAGAAGAAGCAGATACCATGAGATATATTGAGAAACATAATGTTAAGTTTGTACTTTCCTTTGATCAAACTGCACAAGAAGAAGAAGAAGAAGCAGATACCATGAGATATATTGAGAAATATAATGTTAGGTTTGTACTTTCCTTTGATCAAACTGCACAAGAATAAGAAGATAGTCAATATCACGTTGGTCGTCTTTATTTCCAAATCTGTTAGATCGATCTGAGAGTGATGAGCGGTCGGACAAAAATTCCACGCTGAAAATCGAAACGAGATCACCAGTTTATTAAGACAATAACTAACACCTCATTATCAAATAGCTTGTCCTGAGCAGAACTTTGCCACCTAACAGTCCGCAGAAATTTCTCTCTATCATAGTCAGATATGCCGTCATGCTCAAATCATTAGTTACATCCTGAATCCATCTTTTCCGTGATGTTCCTCTTCTCAATTTGCTGGGATGCGTCCTTCCATAATGGTCTTCTCCACCATCCCTTTGTGCCTCTTTGTATGTCGAATATCGTCCGAGTGGTTACTGGGGCCCAAATTGGTGGTGTAAAGAATAGAACCACTGTTACCTGCCACGCATGTCGTAAGAGGCGACTAAGGAGGTCTTGATGAGATCGGATGCATGTATCCGCTAGGGAATGCTAACCCGAAACAAATGCTTGCAGAAAACGGATACACCAGGACGTAAGGCGCATAACATGGTGCAACGACCCTCACAATGAGGAATGGGATAACGGATTCTACGGTCGCCAATCTGCCTTGGAGATTTAGCTAGCCACGCAGTGAGAATGTCAGACCTACCATCACGAGGTGGCCAAACTTACTGCGGGAAGAGTCGGCACAAAGGAAACAGAAATCATAGGAATTATATCCTACAGAACTGTCCCAGTATGCAGACTTAGAAGAAAGAGGTGACCACTTACCATGTGCAAGACAAACTGTATGGCGTGGTGATAATCTGAGGCAGACGGCTGCCTTTATTAGAGAATCGAAATCCCAATCTAGTGAGAAGAGAAGAAGAAGTATGTCGAATATATTTCAATTTTCTCATTCTTATTTGTAGTATTAACCAAATTTATTTTTATTTTCAGTTCTTTATGGATATATATATATATGTTCTTGTTTCTGTCATTTATATAAGAAGGACTCTTCTGTAACACTTATATTTCAAAGCGTCATATAGGTTTTTTCATTCCCTTGTTAAATGTCCATGCTTCACACCCATATGCTGCTACTGGGAGTGAGCGTTAGTACTTGTCTAATATCTCAATATATTCTTTAGTATAACTTGCAGATATCTTTCTTTGTGTTTGTCTTTCTTTGTGTGATTGTCTTTCTTTGTGATTGTTTTTCTCTTTGTGATTGTCTTTCTCTTTGTGATTGTCTCTCTGTGTGATTGTCTCTCTCTTTGTGATTGTCTTTCTTTGTGATTGTCTTTCTTTGTGATTGTCTTTCTCTTTGGGATTGTCTTTCTCTTTGTGATTGTCTCTCTGTGTGATTGTCTCTCTTTGTTATTGTCTCTCTTGTTTTGTCTCTCTTGTGATTGTCTTTCTCTTTGTGATTGTCTCTCTGTGTGATTGTCTTGCTCTTTGTGATTTTCTCTCTGTGTGATTGTCTCTCTTTGTGGTTTGTCTCTCTTTGTGTTTGTCTCTCTTTGTGTTTGTCTCTGTTTGTGTTTGTCTCTCTTTGTGTTTGTCTCTCTTTGTGTTTGTCTCTCTGTATGATTATCTTTCTTTGTGTTTGTCTTTCTTGTGTTTGTCTCTGTATGATTATCTTCTCTTTTGTGTTTGTCTTTCTTTGTGTTTGTCTCTCTGTATGATTATCTTTCTCTTTGTGTTTGTCTTTCTTTGTGTTTGTCTCTCTGTATGATTATCTTTCTTTGTGGTTTGTCTCTTGTGTTTGTCTCTCTTGTGTTTGTCTTCTGTATGATTATCTTTCTCTTTGTGTTTGTCTTTCTTTGTGATTGTCTTTCTCTTTGGGATTGTCTTTCTCTTTGTGATTGTCTCTCTGTGTGATTGTCTCTCTTTGTGATTGTCTCTCTGTGTGTTTGTTCTCTGTATGATTGTCTTTCTTTGTGTTTGTCTCTCTGTGTGTTTGTCTCTGTATGATTGTCTTCTCTTTGTGTTTGTCTCTCTGTGTTTGTCTCTCTGTGTGGTTGTCTTCTTTGTGTTTGTCTCTTTGTGTTCTCTTTGTAGTTGTCTCTCTTTGTGTTTGTCTTGTGTTTGTCTCTTTGTGTATGTCTCTCTTGTGTATGTCTCTCTTGTGTATATCTCTTTGTGTATATCTCTCTTTGTGTTTGTCTCTCTTGTGTTTGTTCTCTTGTGATTGTCTTTGTGTTTGTCTATCTTTGTGTTTGTCTCTCTTTGTGATTGTCTCTCTTTGTGATTGTCCCTCTTTGTGTTTGTCTATCTTTGTATATGTCTCTCTTGTGATTGTCTCTTGTGTTTGTCTCTTGTGATTGTCTTCTCTTTGTGATTGTTTCTCTTTGTGATTGTCTTTCTCTTTGTGATTGTCTTTCTCTTTGTGACTGTCTCTCTTTGTGATTGTCTATCTCTTGTGATTGTCTCTCTGTGTGATTGTCTTCTCTCTTTGTGATTGTCTTCTTGTGATTGTCTTTCTCTTGTGATTGTCTTTCTCTGGATTGTCTATCTTTTGTATGTCTATCTTTGTGTATGTCTCTCTTGTGATGCCTATTTTTGTGTAGTCTATCTTGTGTATGTCTCTCTTTGTGTATGTCTCTCTTTGTGTATGTCTCTCTCTTTGTGTATGTCTCTCTTTGTGTATGTCTCTCTTTGTGTATGTCTCTCTTTGTGTATGTCTCTCTTTGTGTATGTCTCTCTTTGTGTATGTCTCTCTCTCTGTGTATGTCTCTCTTTGTGATGTCTCTCTTCTGTATGTCTCTCTTTGTGATGTCCTCTTGGTATGTCTCTTTGTGTATGTCTCTCTTTGTGTATGTCTCTCTTTGTATGTCTCTCTTGTGTATGTCTCTTTTGTGTATGTCTCTCTTGTATGTTCTCTGGTATGTGTCTCTCTTTGTGTAGTCTCTCTTGTGTATGTCTCTCTTTGTGTATGTTTCTTTGTGTATGTCTCTCTTTGTGTATGTCTCTCTTTGTGTATGTCTCTCTTTGTGTATGTCTCTCTGTGTGTTTGTCTATCGTCTGCAGGCATGCCCGTGTGGTGCTGGGGATCGCAAGGAAACAAATAATAGTAACATTGCGACCTACAATGCATGTCGTAAGAGGCGACTGAGGTAGGGCCTAGGAAGCTACTCTAGTAAATAAAAAGCGTAGCAGAAATCGGATGTGCTGGCCTTCTTGTAGGTGCATAACTGGCACAACATACAATCGCTCTTAGACTCAGATCACATACAAATCAGAAAGAGTGGTTAACAAGTTGTCGATATGGAGCGTTCAAAGAAGAAGAAGAAGACTCCAGACAAGAGGATTGTGGGCTCAATCCCACACTCGACGTTCCACGCGTGAGGAAAGAAATTGACCCTTCTACCCCCTGCACACTAGGTTCTAGAATTATGGATTGGCAGACACTCTATACCATAAGGTCTGAAAAGTCTGCGGTAAATAAAAAACAAAACAAAACAAAAAACTCCCAACTTTTTCCCCCCTTCATTTTGTCCCTCCCTGAAAAAATGTCAGTGGACGCCCATGGAACCTGTCCCCCGTAGACATACCCCGCAGACTTACACTGCATCCACATGAAGAATTCAGTAATGAGACCGACTATGTGGTTCTAAAAGCTGTGACAGCACTTTCCATTATCGACCACTGTTATTACTCGGCCTTGTTACCGCAGCGCACAATGCATTATTTATTCCTAATATAATTCTGCTGGCTCGCTCCAAGTTGCCCTAGCCTGCATCCGAGAATTATGGGACGACTTTCTAGAAATGTACACTCTTGTCGACCTTATGATTACCCTGAGGGGAACGTGTTGAGCATATGCTAGCTAGTAAGTGAGTCTTGGTATCGCTAGAATCGGCATTATAACATTATTGGTAGACCGACCTAAAGTGCTCAGTCTCCTCAGGCAATGTCGAAAGTTATCAGTTACTAGTGGTGTCACTCAGGACAACGGCAGGTGGAACACGAGATAAGGAGCAGAAGGTGGCGATGAATAGAACACACGCTGAGGTAACCCCCTAACAGCATCACTAGACAGGCTCTCCGTGGAACCCCAAGGGCAATAGAGGTAAACGAAAGCATAGGAGGACTTGGAGACGGGGGTTTGAGACGGAATACAAGAAAATGGGGAGAGAGTGGAGAGATCTGGAAAAGATGGCCTTGGGTAGGCGGGCTTGGAAGGCCTTGGTTACGGACCTATGCATCCCTAGGGGCGAAGGGTGAAGAAGAAGAAGTGGTATCACCGATAACGAAGATGATAACACGTTGCGCTAGTAACCACATGCCGTGGTAATTCCTTGATTTCGAAGCCAGTTGAGGCCAACAATTATCGGTGGGTACAAGATTGTACTACAGCAGACCTGGATCCTTTATAAGTTCATCTAAATTGCAAGTATCTCTGAAGTTGACGTAAGGCTCTCCTGAATGGCAAGGAACAGTGGTGATAAGGAAAGCAAGAATTCACGCAAAAATAAACCGAGGACATCATAGCATGTGCCATGGCTTACGGCTAAGTTCGTAGCAGATTAATGAACAAAATCTGCAACAATACATTGACACTCTGAACCGAAATTGTATAAACCATGACATGAAAATCAACAACACTAAAACAGAAATAATGAATATGGGAAGAAAACATAATAAACTAGACATCCATATCAATGGCACTAAAATAAACCAAGTGAAAGAATTCAAATACTTAGGAAGCATATTCACAGAAGACGGAAAACTAGATAGAGAGATAGAGACTGAGTTCAAAAGCAAATGTTGTAACCTACCAGCTAGCCCCATTGTTAAGGCACCCAAAAAATTTCACAGGCAGCTAAGCAACAGATGATCAACAGCATTTTTATACCTACTTTGTGTTACCAGTGCCAAACATGGACAATGAGCAAAGCGCAGTCACAAAAATAACTACATGTGAAATGCGATGCCTGCGAAAAGTTACCAACACCAGAAAAGACAGAGTCACCAACATCAGCATAAGAAAGAAAGTTGGCACAGAACCTTGCTTGAATTACATCGAGACGCCGAGTGGTTACCGGGGCCCAAATTTGAGGTGTAAAGAATAGAACCACTGTTACCTGCCACGCATGTCGTAAGAGGCGTGTCCTAAACGTGTAGAAATCTATGCGTTTAGGGGCCTACCAAACCAATGTACAAAGTATACACGTTCTTGGTAAAGATCAAACATATCACACAGAGTGATTAAAATTGGTCGTAAAGAACCAACGCAAAGAAGAAGTTGGAAAAAGAGAGAGAGAGGGATCGTGTTTTTCTTCTTCTTATCTATCGCCCGTTATAAATTCAGGTGTAGTCATGGTGTCTAATATGGCGCCTCTGACTAATTGTTGCGTGAAGGTTTACTTTCCTTTTCATTAGTGTTTATAGTCAATCAAACGAACGGCCCGAGTGGTTACTGGGGCCCAAAATTGGGGTGTAAAGAATAGAACCACTGTTACCTGCTATGCATGTGGTAAGAGGCGACTAAGGAGGTTTGGCTGAAATCGGAAGCACATGTCCTAAACGTGTAGAAGTCTATGCGTTTAGGGGCCTACCAAACCAATGTGCAACGTATACACGTTCTTGGGAAAGATCAAACATATCACAAAGAGTGATTAAAATTGGTTGTAAAGAATGAACGCAAAGAAGAAGAAGAAGAAGTCAAACTAGCCTTACTCCGACGTTAGAGGTATGTGTCTGTGTGAGTGTGTGTGTGTGTGTGTGTATGTGTGTGTGTGTGTGTGTGAGTGTGTTGAAAAAGAAAAGGACAGTATGTAGGAGATGAGTGTGCATTAGAGAGCAAACGAGAGGGACAACATGTGAGAGAGAAAATAAGATAGAGAGTAAGAGAGAAGAGAGAGTAGAGAGAGAGAGAGTACGAGAGAGAGAGAGTAAGAGAGAGTAAGAGAGAGAGTAAGAGAGAGAGAGTAAGAGAGAGTAAGAGAGAGAGAGTAAGAGAGAGAGTAAGAGAGAGAGAGTAAGAGAGAGAGAGAGAGAGAGTAAGATGGAAATAATCTATGTGTTTCTAAATGAACATCTGTGTTCACAATACTGTTTTAAGCAATGACCTGGTAACTCCCATACCTTCTTCATCTTCCATAACTATCCCACAGAAACACACCAAAGCTCACCCCCACGCAGTAATACAACTGGCACCCTCTCACAACACCAGTGCGCCTCCTTCAATGCCCCAGGGAAGTCAAGTCCCATTCTCCCTTGCTTCCTTAAGATCTTCAAGTATGAAATTGAAATGCTTCACGGCCTGAGCTCATCCCATCCAGTCCGACACTGCTGGGTTTCCAGACCAGGCCGGCTTTCTCTTGCGTACACTCGTTTTACTCATGGACGAGAAGAATAGAAGTAGCACTCGTTTCATGGAGATGGAAAAAGTCCTGGATAAGATCAATGCACGGTTTCCATAGAGTTATGTTTGCGTTGACACAATGTCAGAAATGATGAGGAAAGTCTTTCTGTAGGCATTCGAAATGAATTGTATTAGTCTTGCGTAGTCTTTCTATCTATTTTTCTTTTATTTCTCTGTTTTCTTGTCTTTTTCTCTGTTTGTATGGTCTTTCTGTTTGTTGATGTTGTTGTTTGAAGTCTTTCTGTTTGTTGCTGCTGTTGTGTGAAGTCTTTCTGTTTGTTGCTGTTGTTGTGTGAAGTCTTTCTGTTTGTTGCTGTTGTTGTTTGAAGTCTTTCTGTTTGTTGCTGCTGTTGTGTGAAGTCTTTCTGTTTGTTGCTGTTGTTGTGTGAAGTCTTTCTGTTTGTTGCTGTTGTTGTTTGAAGTCTTTCTGTTTGTTGCTGCTGTTGTGTGAAGTCTTTCTGTTTGTTGCTGTTGTTGTGTGAAGTCTTTCTGTTTGTTGCTGTTGTTGTGTGTAGTCTTTCTGTTTGTTGCTGATGTTGTGTGAAGTTCTTCTGTTTGTTGCTGTTGTGTGAAGTCTTTCTGTTTGTTGCTGTTGTTGTGTGAAGTCTTTCTGTTTGTTGCTGTTGTTGTGTGTAGTCTTTCTGTTTGTTGCTGATGTTGTGTGAAGTTCTTCTGTTTGTTGCTGTTGTTGCGTAAAGTCTTTCTGTTTGTTGCTGTTGTTGTGGGAAGTTCTTCTGTTTGTTGCTGTTGTTGCGTAAAGTCTTTCTGTTTGTTGCTGTTGTTGTTTGAAGTCTTTCTGTTTGTTGCTGTTGTTGCGTGAAGTTCTTCTGTTTGTTGCTGTTGTTGCGTAACGTCTTTCTGTTTGTTGCTGTTGTTGCGTAAAGTCTTTCTGTTTGTTGAAGCTGTTGCATCAGTGTGTTGCAACGCATGTCGTAAGAGGCGACTAAAGTAGGGGCCTAGAGTAAATAAAATGCATCGCAGAAATGTTAGGCGCATAACTGGCACAATGCACAATCGCTCATAGGCTCAGATTACATACAAACCACAAAAAGTGGTTAACAATTGGTCGATATGAAACGTTCGAAAACAAAAGAAGAAGATGTTGTTGTCTTGTGAAGTCTTGTGTGAAGTCTTGTGTGTAAGTCTTGTGTGAAGTCTTGTGTGAAGCTTGTGTGTGGAAGTCTTGTAGTGAAGTATTGTGTGAAGTCTGTGTGGTAAGTCTTGTGTGTGAAGTCTTGTGTGAAGTCTTGTGAAGTCTTGTGAAGTCTTGTGTGAAGTCTTGTGTGAAGTCTTGTGTGAAGTCTTGTGTGAAGTCTTGTGAAGTCTTGTGAAGTCTTGTGTGAAGTCTTGTGTGAAGTCTTGTGTGAAGTCTTGTGTGAAGTCTTGTGTAAGTCTTGTGGAAGTCTTGTGTGAAGTCTTGTGTAAAGTCTTGTGTGAAGTCTTGTGTGAAGTCTTGTGTGAAGTTGATGTTAAATGTCTTTCTGTTGATGTTATTGTCTAATGATGTTGTTGTGTGTCCTATATATACGACGGTATAAGCAGTAGCACTTTCAAGACAGTTGGTCTCGACTCCACGCCAAGTTCAAGCAGAATGCTACCCACCATCAACAGCTGTTAGACCGATCTAAACTACTTCGGATTACTGATATATGATCAACGATACATAGCAAAAACTACTCACGTAATGTTGATCACATCCCCCGTCGCTTGTCGTTGGTAAATGAAATCAATCCCAATGTGGACATAAACGCCATATGTCCAAATACATCACGTGATATCTTCTTCTTTTCTTCTTTGCGTTCGTTCTTTACGACCAATTTAATCACTCTTTGTGATATGTTTGATCTTTGCCAAGAACGTGTATATGTTGTACATTGGTTTGGTGGGCCCTAAACGCATATATTTCTACACGTTTAGGACATGTGCATCCGATTTCAGCCAAACCTCCTTAGTTGCCTCTTACGACATGCGTGGCAAGTAACAGTGGTTCTATTATTTACACCCCAAATTTGTGCCCCGGTAACCACTCGGGAGGCGCATGCACTGAAGAAAGAGTGTTTGTCAGTGCTATATAGCGCATGCACTGAAGATAAAGTTTGTCAGTGCTATATAGCGCATGCACTGAAGATAAAGTTTGTCAATGCTATATGGCGCATGCAATGAAGATAAAGTTTGTCAGTGCTATATAGCGCATGCACTGAAGATAAAGTTTGTCAGTGCTATATAGCGCATGCACCGTAGATAGAGTGTTTGTCAGTGCTATATAGCGCATGCACTGAAGATAAAGTTTGTCAGTGCTATATAGCGCATGCACTGAAGATAAAGTTTGTCAGTGCTATATAGCGCATGCACTGAAGATAAAGTTTGTCAATGCTATATAGCACATGCATTGAAGATAAAGTTTGTCAGTGCTATATAGCGCATGCAACGACGATAGAGTGTTTCTCAATGCTATATATCGCATGCGCCGAAGATAAAGTGTTTGTCAGTGCTATATAGCGCATGCACTGAAGATAAAGTGTTTGTCAGTGCTATATAGCACATGGCGAAGATAAAGTTTGTCAGTGCTATATAGCGCATGCACTGAAAATAAAGTTTGTCAGTGCTATATAGCGCATGCACTGAAGATAAAGTTTGTCAGTGCTATATAGCGCATGCACTGAAGATAAAGTTTGTCAGGCTATAGGAGCACTGAAGATAAGTTTGTCAGTGCTACATAGCACATGCACCGAAGATAAAGTTTGTCAGTGCTATATAGAGTATGTTATTTTGTTTACGTTCGCCCTGTGAATATATCACTAACACTTTACCATATTCGGACAAAATGCATTCGAGAACAGATCGACGAGATTTGGATTCGAACCCACGACCTTTCGAACGTAAAACTTACCACGTAGCCACATACCGCCACCCGGCCTATCTTTCCCTACAAGCCGTTGTTGAACCGGATTGAAATGGTGGACAGACTGGTCCTCTTTGTATTATTTGTGTGTGTGTGTGTGTGCGTGCGAGTGTGCGTGTGTGTGTGTGTGTAAAGAAGTAAAGTCGATGAAATAATTAGAAGTAACTGAAAGATGATTCTACTGACGTTTCTGTGGAAGCTAAAATTAGGAAATTCAACTCCAGCCATATCGGAAATCCCCGAAACAAAGAAATTTCTTGGAAGTGGAAATATAATTGAAAAACAAGACGCTAATAATGAATGCAATGATAATGATATAGACTAATAAAATGAAGACCAAAAAAAAGATGAGAGAATACAGGGAAGTGTAAGCAAGCAGTCATGAAGGAAGATTGGTTGCAGTTTGCTATAAGATACTGATTGTTAGAGTCAGCGGGAGAGTCAGTAATCAGACTGATCACTTTGAAAACATGTGGTTGTGTTTCAGAAGCAGCTGCGGAACAGCGGTTTAGTCTGGCAGTGTTTTGTTACTTATTTTAATGAGATTACTAACTTGTTTTTCGGTGGTAGTTTTTGTTTGTCGCAGGTGCAGTGGGGAGACTGTGTGCGAGTTTTGATCCGAGTCAAGTAAGTCATTAATAATAATAATAATAATTTCTTTCGAAACGTTATACGTTACATAGGGCCTGAAAGTAATATCTCAATACCGCTCTGTCCTGGGCAACTCCTTTCTTCCTTCCTTTCGTTCGCTTGAAATATGTCTATATATTCAATGTTGTCTCTTGTATGAACTTCACTGTCTTTTGTAGCTCACACAGAGGTCCGTGTAGTTTTCTGTCGAGTGTTGTTTCGTTAGACCAGTGAGTTTGCCTCAGTGTATCATATTCGGGGCAGTCTTGAAGTATGTGCTCTGCAGTCTGGTGTGCCTGTCCACATGCACACATGGCTGAATTGCCAATCTTGAATTTTGTATACATGTGGCTGCGGAGCCGATTGTGTCCTGTTCTAAGGCGCAGAATGACAACTTGTTCCAATCTGCTCATATTATAGTAATCGTCTTGTATTGGTATTTGTGGCTTTCTCATTGATTTAATCATCCTTTTCTTTTGGTGGTAGGTAACTGGCTTTCCGGTGCTCTCCTGCAGCACCTTCCTTGGACAATCGGTCTGCTGTTTCATTTCCTGGTATTCCACAGTGAGAGGGTATCCACTGCAAGATGACCCTGCGCTGCTTGGACAATTTAGACAGTAGGGTCTGTAGATCTGGCAATTTTCTGGACTGGAGTGCTTGGAGTGCTGATTTTGCATCAGTCAAAAATACAACAGGTTGAGGATCGGGTCTGGTATTCAACAGTTTTTCAGTTGCCACCTTGATTGCCTGAATTTCTGCATCATAGTTGTGACAGAATTTCCCGTTGGTACTTTAATCGCATCTCTAGCGTTGTTTGGGTATTCTTTGTACACTCCTGCTCCTCCATTCTTCACTGCATTTTCTGCTGACCCATCCGTGTATACCCGACCCAGAGATCATGTGGGTATTCTTCATCAAGTAAACTGAGAGTGACTGTCTTGCGTTGTATGCTGTTCTGCTCATCCTTGTCGAGTATTCCTTTAACTTCTGTCTGGAAACATACTTCTGGTTCAGTCTCCTCTCTCTAAGAGGTTTGCTCTGGCACAGACTTTAGGGGGTTACCAACTTTTGGTAGGTCTGAGGTTTGCCTATTCAGTCTTTTGGCCTGGTGAATAAAGCTGCTTTTTTCAGCCGCCCCAATGCTAGATTTTGGAATCTGTTTTCCATTGGGTGGCTTGGCATACTCAGAAACTTTTCTGCCTGCGTCATCACTTTTGTGTCTCTGCGTTCTCTCAGTGCTTGTATTCCTCCCACTCTTTCCATCTCCACTATTGGTGTTGATTTCATTGCTCCTGTGATGACACGAAGCGCCTTGTTTTGCACCTTATCCAGTTCTCCTAATGTGGTATTTGATGCTGGACACCATGCAGCTGACCCATATTCCAGGTGTGGTCGTATGCCCTGCTGATAAATATTTTTAAGTATTTTTGACTGGCGCCCCATGTGGTTCCACTTAATTTTCTCAGGCCTGGGCAACTCATTCAATCTCTTCCAGAATGAAACAGCCGCGTACCGCCTCAAAAAGCAACCTGCACCGCATAAAATGCATATGGCCGTCGCTAATGTAGCAACACAAAACTGTTCATCACTTGAATTGCAATTCTTGTCGAAGGAACATCAATCACGACAAAATCCAGCTTTCTGCACCCGCAATATAACTTTGATCATTTCTTCACAAGGTGTGCCCAACCAGAGCCAACTATAAACGTATGGGCCTTCGGACTCAGGTAAGAATGATGGGAAATCAGACCCCAACTACACCACGTGACCTCGCATTCCAGTATTGTTGTATAGAGACGAATTCATTTTAAAATCAACACAAATGCTAAATCGAAGTTATATTATGCAACAAGTTAAGTTTAACAATAAGGAATACCAATATTATGAATATTTTTCACCAATAAATAACCATAGACTCACAGAATTGAGTAAAATTGCAAAAAGCTTGCATTGTTCTATCAAACATATATATTTTCCAGGCCCCTTTCTGATCTAGGTCAGGGAACCCCTTGTCAGGTGTCTGGCCTAGTTATCTAGAGTTGACTGTGGCCCAACATATCTCCATCTTCTCCTTCTTATAACATATGTTATTAATGGTTGACCGGACATTTCTCTGATTTCATCACTTCTCTTGAATCCGTTCCATTTTATATTCATTATTTTTCGCAGACATCTATTTTCAAATGCATTCAACTTGCTTTCTATATCTTTAGTTATTTTCCAACTCTCGCTAGCAAATGTTAGGATTGATACAACATTTGAATTGAAAATTCGTAATTTAGTTTTAATACTATATAACTTGCAGTTCCATATTTTATTTAGACTTTTAAAAGCTAATGTTGCTTTGCCAATTCGTATCATAATTTCTTTTTAACATTTCCTGTGCAATCAAAATTGCTACCTAAATAGGTGAACTGCTCTGTTATTTTTATCATTTTAGATTCCAGGGTGATATCTGCATTACCTGCCATAGGTGTCTTCATTATATTTTTTTTTTCATAGCTTATCTGCAGTCCAACTTTTGATGCTATAGATGACAAGTTGTCTGTTTTTCTTTGCATAACCAGGTTTTTTTTTTTACTTAACAAAGAAATATCATACGTAAAATCCAATTCCAGTTGACTATTTTCTACCCAATCGATGTCAGTTTCACCCCTGCATCATTTTCTCATCACACAGTCATTGCTTATATATACATATATATTTTTAATTTCCCGCAGCCTTTTCAGATCTTATGGTATGACATGTCTGTCATTTTACATTTCTAAATCCTAGTGTACATGAGGTAGGAGGGCCAATTAATTTGCTCATGTGTGAAGCGTCGAGTGTTCGATTGAACCCACCACCCTCTTTGAGTCCGAGTCGATAGACAAACGCCTGCGCATTACGCTAATCCGTCCACACAACCTCAATTACACACGTCAAATAAAAGGATGGATTCATTCCTAGCAGACAGGCGAAGGTATGTCACCACAATAGCGATCATGCTGACTCTCGCTACGTTAGCAAGTCTCTCTCTCTCTCTTGCGCTCCCGGCCTAGACTGATGGACCAACTTTTATCATGAATTTTACTGTTGTTTTTAGGGACTCCGTTCCTCCGTACAGCTTTCGCGAAGCTCTGTGTGTTGTGGCCATGACTCTTTCCTTATACCTGCTAACCGTTGACAGTCTTGCAGGACTTGTTCTGCCGTCATGTCTGCCATTTTGCAGGGGCACAGGCTAGTTGTGCCAATTTTAAATTTATGGAACATGTGGGCTCGGAGCTTGTTGTGGCCGGTACGGAGGCGAAGTATGGCAACTTGTTCACTTCGAGAGAGACCATAGTATCCGTCACTGTCTGTGTACTGAGGGTGGTCTTTTGCCCATTTGCTTCTATAGTGTGAACCGATGGTTGTTTTGACTTCCTCATAACTGATCTCGAGATCAGTCTGAGGTAGTCGCCCACCATCTTTGGCTAGTTTGTCGGCTGCTTCGTTTCCCTAACGTTGCAGTGTGACGGTATCCACTGGATGACGGTGCGTTTGAGTGAACTCGTTAGTTTAGCGAGGGACGTTTTGAGCTCATTCATCTCAGTTTTTCCAACGCATTTGAGTGCCGTGATGACCGATAGAGCATCGGTGAATATCACGACCTTGTTGCGTGTAGTGCTTCTTCTCTCCAAGATCATTTCGGCCGCCTCTTTGATTGCCTCTGCCTCTGCTCAGTAGTTATTCGAGTGTTTGCCTGTGGCAATCGCTTTCTTGACCGTGATTTTCTTTGAGATTTTAAGCACTATTCCTCCTCCGCCATCGCTTATTGCGTTATTTGCCGATCCGTCCGTGTAGACGTCCGTCCACTCATTTTCAGGGTACTCTGATTCTATGTACTCTTCTGTTGCGATTTTTCTCTCTAGGTTTTGTTGTTCTCTTTTGTTCAGTATGCATGGGATTGATTCCCTTAGTTCTGGCATTATGGTTTTCCATGGCGGGCACTTGTCGATTGCCGGGATTGGTTTGGCTGTGCATTTGGAAAGGACTGGATGGTCTATGGTCAGTGCCTTAGAAATTCTAACGAAGTTAGATCTTTGTATTCTCCACTTTCCGAATTCATACATTCTTTCATGCATTGGATGAGATTCGAGCCGTTTGAGTTTTTCCGCAAGTACTAATACTTTTTTGTCCCTTCGGTCAGTCATTGGTTGGATGCCGGTGATTGTCTCCATCGCCTTGATGGGCGTGGACTTCATGGCTCCAGTGATGATGCGTAAGGCCCGGTTCTGACTATTGCTCACTTTTGCAAATTGTTTGTTAGATGCATTTCTCCACGCTGCCATACCGTACTCTAGGACCGGTCGCACTCTACCAGAGTAAAGTGTCTTGAGAATTCTGCTGTTTGCTCCCCATGTAGAACCTGCGAGTTTACGCATCATTGTTAGCCTGTGTCTCGCTTTTGCCGTAGCATTTTCGTTCTGGGTGCACCAAGTCAGTCTTCTGTCGAGTGTGACTCTAGGTACGTTGGGTTTTGCTCTCCGGAAGGTTCTGCCCATTGACTTTGAGCGTTATCTTGTAATCATTGTTGTTCTGGAGAACACAGTGTAAGTGGTCTTTGAAGGATTTATTTTCATATTCCACTTTGCTGAACACACTTCAAGGTTATTTAACGTAGCTTGCAGTCGATTTTCTGCTGTGGGCATTGACTCTTCTCGCGCCCATATTGCCAGTCTGTTTCACTTGACCGTCCATGGAGAAAATGATACAAGTTACTACTGAGCAGTGTTGTTCCTAGTGTTTCACTAGACCGTCCCTGGAGAAGATGAAACAGTTAGGAGCAGTGTTTTCCTGTGTTTCACTAGACCGTCCCTGGAGAAGATGAAACATGTTACTGAGCAGTGTTGTTCCTAGTGTTTCACTAGACCGTCCCTGGAGAAGATAAACAAGTTACTGAGCAGTGTTGTTCCTAGTGTTTCTACTAGACCGTCCCTGGAGAAGATGAAACAAGTTACTGAGCAGTGTTGTTCCTAGTGTTTCACTAGACCGTCCCTGGAGAAGATGAAACATGTTACTGAGCAGTGTTGTTCCTAGTTTTCACTAGACGTCCCTGGAGAAGATGAAGCAAGTTACTGAGCAGTGTTGTTCCTAGTGTTTCACTAGACCGTCCCTGGAGAAGATGAAACATGTTACTGAGCAGTGTTGTTCCAAGTCATGACGAGAACATCCTTGCATCTGGAGATCTCTTCGTAGAGTTAGATGTCGCCTCGTTTCCAAATATAAGGTCGCTCCTCGAAGCCATCGAGTTTTCCAGAGTCATGATCTCAATGTAGGTGAGATCAAGTTGCTAGTCCTCTGATCTCAGTGTAGGTGAGATCAAGTTGCTAGTCCTCTGATCTCAGTATAGGTGAGATCGAGTTCATTAGTCCTCTGATCTCAGTGTAGGTGAGATCGAGTTCCTAGTCCTCTGATCTCAGTGTAGGTGAGATCGAGTTCCTAGTCCTCTGATCTCAGTGTAGGTGAGATCGAGTTCCTAGTCCTCTGATCTCAGTGTAGGTGAGATCGAGTTCCTAGTCCTCTGATCTCAGTGTAGGTGAGATCGAGTTCCTAGTCCTCTGATCTCAGTGTAGGTGAGATCGAGTTCCTAGTCCTCTGATCTCAGTGTAGGTGAGATCGAGTTCCTAGTCCTCTGATCTCAGTGTAGGTGAGATCGAGTTCCTAGTCCTCTGATCTCAGTATAGGTGAGATCGAGTTCCTAGTCCTCTGATCTCAGTGTAGGTGAGATCAAGTTCCTAGTCCTCTGATCTCAATGTAGATGAGATCAAGTTCCTAGTCCTCTGATCTCAATGTAGATGAGATCAAGTTCCTAGTCCTCTGATCTCAATGTAGATGAGATCAAGTTCCTAGTCCTCTGATCTCAATGTAGATGAGATCAAGTTCCTAGTCCTCTGATCTCAATGTAGATGAGATCAAGTTCCTAGTCCTCTAGGTGACTGACGATAAAACGTAGGTCCCGTGTTCACATTGGACACGTAAAAGAACCATTGACAGTTCATGAAGCGCAGGCTGGAAAGCTGTTGTCCGGTCCAAATTCATTAGCGAAGATTTCTTCTTCTTCTCCGTTCTCAATAGATTAGAATTTCTGATTCTCTAATAAAGGCAGTCGTTTGCCTCAGATTATCATTCACGCCATACAGTTTGTCTTCTGCGTTTTCACTAGATTGGGATTTCAGATTCTCTAATAAAGGCAGCCGTCTGCCTCAGATTATCAGCCACCCCATACAGTTTGTCTTGGACGCTAGCGTAAGTGGGCCACCTCTTTCTTCTCAAGTTTGCATACTGGGGACAGTTCTGTAGGATATAATTCCTATGATTTCTGCTTCCCTGTTTGTGTCGATCTCTTCCCGCAGTAAGTTTTGGCCATCCTCGTGATGGTAGGTCTGACATTCTCACTGCGTGGCTAGCTAAATCTCCAAGGCAGATTGGCGACCGTAGAATCCGTTATCCCATTCCTCATTGTGAGGGGTCGTTGCACCATGTTATGCGCCTTACGGCCTGGTGCATCCGTTTTCTGCAAGCATTTGTTTCGGGTTAGCATTCCTTAGCGCACACTGGCATCCGATTTAAGCTATACCTCCTTATCCGCCTCTTACGACATGCGTGGCAGGTAACAGTGGGGTACTTTGTCATTAGCCGGCCACAACTGACAGGAAGACCTATTTTTAGAAATTGTCGGAAAGTGTCATCTATTTTTAGATATGTTGTAAATAGTCGTTGACAGTCCACTTTGGGACCCAGGTAGGTCAAGCATTAGTATGTGGATACATATACAGTGATAACAACACACATACAGCGAGGAAAGGAGGAACAATTATATTATAGGAAAAAACCACAGAAATTGCCTAACCCTAACCCTGCCACAAAATATAAAATCTTGCGATTGTTTGTTACTATTTAATTTTTTTTTAAATCCGAAAACGAAAGGTTTTTCAACATGAAACCCCTAAAAACGCAAATGGAATAAACCGCGCAGACTGTTCGACCTTAGGAAATCACTGGACAATCCCCGACACGCCTACAGGATACCCGGGGTTTACCCGGAACTCGTTGTTCAGGTCTTTTTGCGGCCGGCTAATGACAAAGTACCAACAGTGGTTCTATTATTGACACCCCAAATTTGGGCCCCGGTAACCACTCGGGCGAGTTGCCTCTTACGACATGCGTGGCAGGTAACAGTGGTTCTATTCTTGACACCCCAAATTTGGGCCCCGGTAACCACTCGGGCGAGTTGCCTCTGACATGCGTGGCAGGTAACAGTGGTTCTATTCTTGACACCCCAAATTTGGGCCCCGGTAACCACTCGGGCGAGTCGCCTCTACGACATGCGTGGCAGGTAACAGTGGTTCTATTCTTGACACCCCAAATTTGGGCCCCGGTAACCACTCGGGCGTAGCCAAGTTTTAAAAATAAAATTATAAAACAAAATATTTTTACCATCTTCTAAATGACATCGGGAACCTCGAGGGTTCTGCAGAATTCGTGCACTGCCGCTGACATCTTCCTTTGTAAGAAAGAGATCGGAGCACACATGGTTTCTCACCAAAGTGCAATGATGATAGTCCTATCAAATCAATCAATTAATCAATCCCTGTGCAGCTAAAACTACAACTGAACCACTTCTCCCCTCGAAGAACTATAGTATGTGTGGTTTACACACACAAGTTTGTGATGTATTCAACAGGCTCGGATCTCATTGCTAGTCTGGGCGGTGAGCTGTAGAAAAATAAACCAGTTTCTAAGTTCTTATCATATTTTGGCCTTGGACGGTGTCATCTTTGATTCTTTCCCCGTCGGTGCGATAAAGATCAGACCGCGTAGTCGACAAGAGGAGGCAAGAAACTTGTTATGGTACTCCATTTGTGTCAGAATTCAGTATTTATTATTATTTATGCTTGGGGAAGAAACTCGTTACACAAAGCTGAAGAATTTGAACGATATTTCTCTCTGTGTTTCTGTCTCTTTATGTCTGTCCTTCTCTTTCTCCGTCTATTTTCTCTGTTTTTGATGATCTTTATATGTTACTCTCCCTCTTTCTTAAGGGCGTCTGTAGCTTAAGCGATAGTGAGCTCGACCACACCCCAAGCGTACCTGGTTCCTACACCACGATGTGGAATTTGGAAGAAATATTTTCCGTGGATTTTACGAAAGGTAAAAACATACCTTACATTCAGAAAGCAATGGAAAACTACTGAACATATAAGTCGTACCTAGAAAATCAACGACTCGTTTACTGGGGTTGATGGTTAAGTCTTGTAAAGGATATGCCACGATTTACATTTTCATTTTCTCCGTCCTCCTGTCTGTGTTGTATCAAGTTCTCTGTGTCTACCTACCTACCTACCTACATACCTACCTACCTTCCTACCTACCTACCTAACTACCCACCCACCCACCTACCTACCTACCCACCTTCCACCTACATACCTACCTACCCATCCACCCACCTACCTACCTATATACCTACCTACCTACATATCTGCCTGCCTGCCCTCCTACCTACCTACCTACCTACCTACCTACCTACCTACCAACCTGCCTATCCGCCTCCTCGCCTGCCCGTCTGTATGTCTGTCGCTCTAACGTTCAATACCAGCTGGCGCTGACGATCACTGACCCTCATAACTTTCTAATTCAATTGATGTTAACAATCTTAGTTGTTTGACTTTCCTCCATGCCACTGTACCAACCTGTTCAATAATTCCTGACTTGGTAATCCTCTGTCATTATTTCGATCTAGTTTGTCTGCTCGCCAGTGTGTTGCCCGGCGGCCTCGCAACGGGAGCAAAGAATAGTGACACTGCGACCTACAAGGCATGTCGTAAGAGTCGACTGATGTAGGGGCCTAGGGAAGCTACCGTAGTAAATAAAAAGCGTCGCAGTAATCGGATATGCTGACCTACTTGTAGGCGCAAACTGGCACAGCGTACAATCATTCTAAGGCCAGGCACAACATCGCCTCATTAATTCATCCTCTCCTAAAATCATCACCATCCAACAACATGCACTAATCATTCATTACCTCCGCACTCAGCATCTAATAACTCAACACCACCCAACTCGTCACCTCCTACCTCTTCATCTTCCCGCTCATTATCTGTTAACTCGTCACCTTCTCACATATCACCTTCTCACTACTCACCTCGACACTAAATTACCTCCTCACTAATCATCTCAACTCATCACCTCGAAACTACATCACCTCCTCACTACCACCTTCACATCATCTTCTCCACTCGTCACCTCCTCCTCACCACCTCACCCACATCTTCTCCTCAACACATCACCTCCTCACTCACCACCACATCACCTCCTCACCACCACGTCATCTCCTCACCTCACCACCACATCCCTCCTCACTCACTCACCATCATCTCCCTCACTCACCACCACATCTCCCCTCCTCACTCACCACCACATCACTCCTCACTCACCACCACATCTCTCAACACATCCACATCTTCACTGTTCCAAATAAGCTTCCTGTTCTATACTTAAAACTAGTTTATAACCACATATCTGTCGTCATGACGACTGCATATCCATTACTTTTCTTCCTTTACTTGCATTTATTATCCATAATTAACTGCAACACAACAGGATTGGCTCAATATATAACACGAACTAGCGTCATGCCTTCCTGCCACTGATAAACGACTTATTGTGTAAGAATGCTCTTCATGTTTCCCATATGGCGGTTTTCGAATCTTTCTGCTGCTATTACATACATCACATATATATCGTTGTTTAAGTGCTCTGTATCTCTCCCTCTCTCTCTCTCTCTATTTTTATTATTATTAATTGTCCGCTCCCAATGGAGCATGAGGCTGTAATTTATCACGAATATTTACATCAGTTTTTTAGTTCCGAATTCCTTGGCAGTTTTAGTTCATACTTGACGGCAACAGGTTTCCCCATAATTGCTCAGTTCCAGTGCCAGCGAACACCACTCAAAATGCGTATCAATGTCTCATGTGAACTCGTGAAGGAAGCAGAAGTCCTGACACAAACCAACAGCTTGCATACTTATTAAATGCATAAGACAAGCGCCGAAGTGTCAATACCGACTGTCCGATTTTTAAATTTGCAATTCACGTTGAAGGAAATAGCCGTAAAGACAAAAAAAGTTGTTCACATAAACATTATTACATAAGGCAGCCGCATGGACTCCGGCGACTAGATGTCTGCCATATTCTGAACATGCAGTTCACAACATAACCGAGGTGATCACAAGCAAACAAAAAAAAACAATTTGAATGACATTCACAGTTTAAAGTGTTGTTCTAAGCACTAAACTCAGTAGATAACCCTCGCCTGAGTGGTTACTGGGTCCCAAATTTGGGGTGTAAAGAATAGAACCACTGTTATCTGCCACGCATGTCGAAAGAGGCGACTAAGGAGGTTTGGTTGAAATCGGATGCCCTAAACGTGTAGAAGTCTATGTGTTTAGGGGCCTACCAAACCAATGTACAACGTGTACACGTTCTTGACAAAGATCTAACATATCACAAAGAGTGCTTAAAATTGGTCGTCAAAACGAACACAAAAAGAAGAAGAGATGAGCGACTGGTTCAAATATAAAGAAAAATGCGCTAGTAACCGCACACATAAGCACGCAGCAAGTAAAGATCTGAACAGGATTTGTGCCTGTCCACCATGTTGGCAAGATCGCACTTAGTCTTCTTCTTCTGCTGCGATCGACTTCTGCTATACGACTACTTCGGTACGTTTCATAAACAGGGTGGTGCACTTGAAGACTTCACCGATTCCCCCATAGTTTGTTTTGAAGGGTTGCTCCTGTTGGTCAGAATTCCATTCTCACACTGCTCATGCTGGGACGTCTTGCAGAATGTGCTCTTTAGACTGCTTAGGTGCTCCACATGTGCAGGCAGCAGAGTCCCTGAGACCCATTCTATGGAGATGTGCTCTGAGACCGCAGTGCCCCGTTCTAAGTCTGAAGACTGTGACTGCTCTTTTCTGTGGAAGATATCGCTGAATTTGTTCATAACACTATGTCCGACTTTTTTTTTAAAACTTGCAGTGGCAATAAATTTACTTTGATTTATAAGCATAAATTTTATTCTTGTGGATTGCAATGAAATTTACAGTGGTTGCTTTATCTAAAGAAATTAATAGAGGAAGCGAACTGACAACTTCACATTCAAGTTGCTACGGTCAACATCTGTGAGGCTACTAACACTTCAGTCTTGCAGCATTATGTGGAGTCAAGAGTTTATTTTAAAACTTTTATCTTAATTTGGGTTTTCTTTGTTATATTGTTTATGTATCTTCTTATTCTTCTTCTATGTTTGATTTGTTCTTGAATCTTCATGTGTCTTTGCTAGATCTTCATGTGTGTTGTCTTGGATCTTCATGTTTTGTCTTGCTAGATCTTCATGTGTCTTGTCTTGCTAGATCTTCATGTGTTTTTTGCTTCATGTCTTGTCTTGCTAGATCTTCATGTTTGTCTTGTCTTGCTAGATCTTCATGTGTGTCTTGTCTTGCTAGATCTTCATGTGTGTCTTGTCTTGCTAGATCTTCATGTGTCTTGTCTTGCTAGATCTTCATGTGTGTTGTCTTGCTAGATCTTCATGTGTCTTGTCTTGCTAGATCTTCATGTGTGCATTGTCTTGCTAGATCTTCATGTGTGTCTTGTCTTGCTAGATCTTCATGTGTCTTGTCTTGCTAGATCTTCATGTGTGCATTGTCTTGCTAGATCTTCATGTGTGTCTTGTCTTGCTAGATCTTCATGTGTGTCTTGTCTTGCTAGATCTTCATGTGTCTTGTCTTGATAGATCTTTATGTGTCTTGTCTTGCTAGATCTTCATGTGTGTCTTGTCTTGATAGATCTTCATGTGTCTTGTCTTGCTAGATCTTCATGTGTCTTGTCTTGCTAGATCTTCATTTTTCTTATTTTGCTAGATTTTCATGTGTCTTGTCTTGCTAGATCTTCATGTGTCTTGTCTTGCTAGATCTTCATGTGTCTTGTCTTGCTAGATCTTCATGTGTCTTGTCTTGCTAGATCTTCATGTGTGTCTTGTCTTGCTAGATCTTCATGTGTCGTGTCTTGCTAGATCTTCATGTGTTTTGTCTTGCTAGATCTTCATGTGTCTTGTCTTGCTAGATCTTCATGTGTGTCTTGTCTTGCTAGATCTTCATGTGTCTTGTCTTGCTAGATCTTTATGTGTGTTGTCTTGTCTTGCTAGATCTTCATGTGTGTCTTGTCTTGCTAGATCTTCATGTGTCTTGTCTTGCTAGATCTTTATATTTGTGGTCTTGTTAGATATTTAGATATGTGATCTTGCTAGATCTTCAAGTCTGTGGTCGTGCAGGATTGTCAAGTCTTTCTTGTATGTTGTATAACTTGCACAAACTAGACGCCTTATTGCTTATATGTCAGACCAAACACAGACATATAGATTGCTTTAAATATTCAAAACAAGTAGAAACAAGGTAAAATAACCAGAGTAATCTTTGATGGTATCATACATCATCATCATCATCATAATCATCATCATCATCATAATCATCATCATAATCAGTATCATCATCATCATCATCAAGCAGTTCTCATCGCGTTTCAAGACACGTAAGACAGACAACAAATATCTCCATCTAACTTTCATGAGTGGTTTGCTATTTGTCTGTCTCTTCTTCTTCTTCATTAGTCGTCACACTATTACCGGGTTGTTTCCAAGCGTCGTGGTTTTTCCGTTTTTGTCCTGCGTTGCTCTAGTGTGCTTAGGTTTAGTTTTGTTTTTGACAATATTCTGCTATGCCATCAACATTTTTCTGTGGTCTTCCTCTCGTCTTCTTTCCTGATGTTCTGTTGTAGAAAACTCTGTATACTGTGGAGTTTGGTTGCATTCTTGTTAATTGCCGAACCACTACATTCTTTGTTTCTCAATGTAATTAAAGCATGGGTCTGTGCCAACTTTCTTTCTTATGTTGATGTTGGCTGGTGACTGTCTTTTTCTGGTTTTATTTGTAACTTTTCGCACGAATCGCAGTTCACATGTAGTTATTTTTTGAGTTAGTGCTAAGCTCATTGTCCATGTTTAGCTCTGGTAACACAGAGTAGGCAGGACAATGCTGATGAGTCAGTGGTAGGAGGAGAGTCCCAAGTGAGATGGGACGGTCACGTTGCTCGGATCTCTGATTAACGCATTTCAAAACAGTTGATGTATGGCAAACTGAAGGGGCAGACGTTCTGCTGGTGGACAGAAAAACGCTTTAAAGAGACTCTTAAAGTGTCTCTGAAATGCTTCGATATAGACACGACCTGCTGGAAATCCCCTTTTCAAAATCGCCAAATGTGGCGCTGTAACTGCACACGAGGAACCTACACAGCTAAGAATCATTGTGCCGTTGAAACACAGGAAAACGATCTGCGCGAAAAGACAGAGTACACAACACGCATATGTCTAACCTTGATCATGTATGCCCCACCTGTGGTAGGGAATTGTGTGCTGGGATTGACTCTACAGTCACCTTCGCACACACCTGAGAGGTGCAGCAGCACGCGTCTGAGACTTTTGTCATCATCGCTTGCGATGGACGGCTATTATTATTATGAGGGAGGCGCGGTCCCACCCCTACTACCCCTCTCTAAGTTGTCTTTAATCTTCTTCTTCTTTGCGTTTGTTCTTTACGATCAATTTTAATCACTCTTTTGATATGTTTGATCTTTGCCAAGAACGTGTATACGTTGCACATTGGTTTGGTAGGCCCCTAAACGCATAGACTTCTACACATCTAGGACATGTTCATCCGATTTCAGCCAGACCTCATTAGCCGCCTCTTACGACATGCATGGCAGGTAACAGTGGTTCTATTCTGTACACCCCAAATTTGGGCCCTGGTAACCCCTCGGGCGGTTGTCTTTAATGATATGCAAGAAGAGACTGTAGATCTATTCATCGCTACAATGGAACCCACAGAGGTAGGGAGTTGGTACCCAGCATGATGATAAAAAGCGCAAAAAGAAAACCAAAAAAAAACCAGCAAAACAAACAAACACA
The DNA here is from genome assembly GCA_020796225.1 of Arion vulgaris. Classification (NCBI taxonomy): domain Eukaryota; kingdom Metazoa; phylum Mollusca; class Gastropoda; order Stylommatophora; family Arionidae; genus Arion; species Arion vulgaris. Next base: position 5,451,004 of record CM036757.1, read on the forward strand.
CACACAGAATATATTAAAATCTCTTGAAACGCAAATGATAAATATTATCTTCTTCTTCTTCGAGCGCTCCATATCATACACACACACACACACACACACACACACACACACCAGCGAAATAAAGCATGGCCTCATGAACAAAGTTTACGGAGCAAACTATGGGCAACTCTTAAAGAACTCCAACTAACATGCAGCTTCATAGAGGCAACCCATCTCATGGTTTAGACGAGCATACGAAACCGAACGCGAAGGAGAATAAGAAGAACGCACCATATCGACCACTTGTTAAACCACTCTTTGTGATTTGTATGTGATCTGAGCCTAATAGCGATTTACATTGTGTGAGTTATGCACCTATAGGTAGGCCAGCAAATCCGATTTATGCGATGCTTTTTATTTACTAGTGTAGCTTCCTTAGGCTCCTGCCTCAGTCGCCTCTTACGGCATGCCTTATAGGTCGCAGTGTTACTATTCTTTGCTCCCTTGTACCCCAGCAACAGACAGGCGGAAATGATAAATATAACTTGGAGTCTCCGAAAGAAGTTCATTCTTATTTCTCAACGTTTGTTGGCCTACACACTCTTGATATAACCAACACAAGGTTCGTCATTAGGTTGAAAGCTGCGTGCCTCGGCTTAAATAGACTTTAATCAACATACACAACAAACAAATAAAAATAACCTTAACAACAACAATAACACATATAATAAACATAAACACTGAATCTGAACAGTATGTCTCTGTGGCTAAGTGGTTATGCACTTTGCCTTGTGAGTCGAAGGTCGTGGGTTCGAATCCGGACCGCGCCGTTCTGTTCACGAGTGCATTTTTTTCCAGAGACCCTAGGATTGTTGCTGGGTCTACGGAGTTCGTGCTTTGTGCAATACTCTCGGCAGGTGGCATGCCATTTCTGCGGAGAGGGACTGAGCCAGATGGGGTAAAACCCGGCGCAATGAAGTCAATTCTTCGGCTTAAAAACCCTTTAAACTGAGTCTAAACTTTATTCAAATTAATAACATTTACCACTAAAGAAAAGTATCATCTGCATCTGTGCTACATTGTGTCTTGGACTTGGACTTCTTCGAAGGCTCCATATCGACCACTTGTCTAAGAGCGATTGAACGTTGTGACAGTAATGTGCCTGCAAGTAGGCCAACCCATCCAATCTCTACGCTGCTTTTATTTACTAGGGTAGCATCCCTAGGGCCTACAACAGTCGCCTCATACGACATGTAATTGTAGGTTACAGTGGTACTATTCTTTGCTTTCCTTGCGGGCCCCGGCACCACACGGACGAAAGGACTTGGACAATAGGACTTCATTTGTTCAAACGAAAGCCAAACATAAGGTTAAATCTCGTCAAATTTATCATTTTTCAAAAATTATATTTTGAAAATGTGCAGCAAAATGAAAGTGAGGGAATGAAAAACGTTAAAAAAAAGAGTTAAATTTGTGAGGAAATTACTTGCCACCAGAGCTTTAAATACTGGATTTTCCTCTTGAGAGTGAGGGGTGAGGAGTGTGAGGGTGAGAGAGGTGAAGGAGGAAGAGAAGAGTGGATGGGTTCTTTCGTCATCGCGATGTTTCTCATTTCTGTAAATAAATCATACTTCACGGCCAAGATCTGAGATCCAGAGAACAAACCAATCCCTCTGTCTGGTAATCGTTAGGAAACCAAGAGAGGTGATACAATAGCAGGAATCGAGGGAGTCTTGCTATTTTAGACGCCGTTTTATCTGAATTAGTGTCTGGAATAAGGGACTTGAGTGCTGTATTACCGAGGATGGCTGCTGCATCCCCATGTACACTGAACCCAGTTGGTATTACTCGGAGATGTCAGTTCTGGCGATCTCTACGACCAGCTGGATCTGACACTTTACAGTGAAACTCAGATGTGGTACTTCAAGGGATTTTTGTTTGTGAGGACCTGTCTGTACAAAACGGTATTCCTGTTGGATAATAATGCATCATGTTCTATACGAGGGATTGAAATAGTAACCTCCAGAGTCCATAACTTGATTTAGTGTTGGGGAATTGACACGATATCAGAATAAATATATGAAGTAATGTTTTCAGACTAGTTCATGTCTGGAATGTTGCCTGTACACAACATTATCCAAAGGAGCTCACATGGAAATCGGTTGAAGCAAAGATCTGTGATTGATTCTTGACGGCCGAAGGTTGTGTTCAATCGACATGCATCGGAAATAGAGCGGTATATGGTGACGCCTGTGTGGATGTAAAAACTGAATAGAAGGTCGGCAAGACTTTGCATAAGACTCGCGCGGACGACCAATTCCAGCAATGGATGAACAACACCAAGCTCGTGGACGAACTGATTCATTCAATCGCCGCATCAAGCAAAAAATGTCGCTACAATGCTTGGAAATTTCGATGAACAGAGTACATCACATTATTCATTTATTGCTAGGTATAGAAGTCGTGCAAGATGGGTCCTCGCATGCTGTACCTGGAAATGAACATCGCCGCATCAGACTGTCAGGAACACCTGATGCGTATGAACGAGAAGCGATGACTTTATCTGCCAATTTCACTGGCGATGAGTCATGCGGCATCATTACGACCCAATGCTGTTAACGAGCGATGAGAGCAGATGTCTATCTCGTGAAAATCATCAGATTTTTTCTTCGACGGGATGCAACAACTAGTTGGACGTTGGCGTGTGTGTGTGGAACGTGGAGGTGACTATGTCGAAAAATAATGACTCTATTGTGTAGTGACATCTCAAGCTTTCTGAAAATGTATGTTTCATTTGTAAATTATGTATATTAACAAAGTTATGGACTTGGAGGCATTACTTTTCAATGCGCCCTCGTATATTCCAATGTGCCTGTCCTACATGAGTAATGGCATAACGGGGAGTAACATACTCACATTCTTAGCGTAAACAGTTAAATTAAAAGTACCTCTTAAGTCAGAGTAAGGCTCGCCTGAATGACGAGGAAACTAGTGATAAGGAAAGCATGCCTTCACGTACAAATCAAGCAGAGGTGCAAGTTTAAGAGCCATGACAATGCCTGAATTAAAAGCTGGAGAATGTAAACAAAAACCTACAATAAAACTGTCCGGCAAATAATCTCCATATCGCTATAAGACTGTCCGGCAAATAATCTCCATATCGCTATAAGACTGTCCGGCAAATAATCTCCATATCGCTATAAGACTGTCCGGCAAATAATCTCCATATCGCTATAAGACTGTCCGACAAATAATCTCCATATCGCTATAAGACTGTCCGGCAAATAATCTCCATATCGCTATAAGACTGTCCGGCAAATAATCTCCATATCGCTATAAGACTGTCCGGCAAATAATCTCCATATCGCTATAAGACTGTCCGACAAATAATCTCCTTATCGCTATAAGACTGTCCGGCAAATAATCTCCATATCGCTATAAGACTGTCCGGCAAATAATCTCCATATCGCTATAAGACTGTCCGACAAATAATCTCCATATCGCTATAAGACTGTCCGGCAAATAATCTCCATATCGCTATAAGACTGTCCGACAAATAATCTCCATATCGCTATAAGACTGTCCGGCAAATAATCTCCATATCGCTATAAGACTGTCCGGCAAATAATCTCCTTATCACTATAAGACTGTCCGGCAAATAATCTCCGTATCGCTATAAGACTGTCCAGGCAATAATCTCCGTATCGCTATAAGACTGTCCGGCAAATAATCTCCATATCGTTATAAGACTGTCCGGCAAATAATCTCCATATCGTTATAAGACTGTCCGGCAAATAATCTCCATATCGCTATAAGACTGTCCGGCAAATAATCTCCTTATCGTTATAAGACTGTCCGGCAAATAATCTCCATATCGTTATAAGACTGTCCGGCAAATAATCTCCATATCGTTATAAGACTGTCCGGCAAATAATCTCCATATCGCTATAAGACTGTCCGGCAAATAATCTCCATATCGCTATAAGACTGTCCGGCAAATAATCTCCATATCGCTATAAGACTGTCCGGCAAATAATCTCCATATCGCTATAAGACTGTCCGACAAATAATCTCCTTATCGCTATAAGACTGTCCGGCAAATAATCTCCATATCGCTATAAGACTGTCCGGCAAATAATCTCCATATCACTATAAGACTGTCCGGCAAATAATCTCCATATCGCTATAAGACTGTCCGGCAAATAATCTCCATATCGCTATAAGACTGTCCGACAAATAATCTCCTTATCGCTATAAGACTGTCCGGCAAATAATCTCCTTATCGCTATAAGACTGTCCGGCAAATAATCTCCATATCGCTCGCTATAAGACTGTCCGGCAAATAATCTCCATATCGCTCGCTATAAGACTGTCCGACAAATAATCTCCATATCGCTATAAGACTGTCCGGCAAATAATCTCCTTATCGCTATAAGACTGTCCGACAAATAATCTCCATATCGCTATAAGACTGTCCAGACAATAATCTCCATATCGCTATAAGACTGTCCGACAAATAATCTCCATATCGCTATAAGACTGTCCGGCAAATAATCTCCGTATCGCTATAAGACTGTCCGGCAAATAATCTCCATATCGTTATAAGACTGTCCGGCAAATAATCTCCATATCGTTATAAGACTGTCCGGCAAATAATCTCCATATCGCTATAAGACTGTCCGGCAAATAATCTCCTTATCGCTATAAGACTGTCCGACAAATAATCTCCATATCGCTATAAGACTGTCCGGCAAATAATCTCCATATCGCTATAAGACTGTCCGACAAATAATCTCCTTATCGCTCGCTATAAGACTGTCCGACAAATAATCTCCATATCGCTATAAGACTGTCGACAAATAACTCTCCTTATCGCTCGCTATAAGACTGTCCGACAAATAATCTCCTTATCGCTCGCTATAAGACTGTCCGACAAATAATCTCCTTATCGCTCGCTATAAGACTGTCCGGCAAATAATCTCCATATCGCTATAAGACTGTCCGACAAATAATCTCCTTATCGCTCGCTATAAGACTGTCCGACAAATAATCTCCATATCGCTATAAGACTGTCCGACAAATAATCTCCTTATCGCTCGCTATAAGACTGTCCGGCAAATAATCTCCTTATCGCTATAAGACTGTCCGACAAATAATCTCCTTATCGCTCGCTATAAGACTGTCCGACAAATAATCTCCATATCGCTATAAGACTGTCCGACAAATAATCTCCTTATCGCTCGCTATAAGACTGTCCGACAAATAATCTCCATATCGCTATAAGACTGTCCGGCAAATAATCTCCTTATCGCTCGCTATAAGACTGTCCGACAAATAATCTCCTTATCGCTCGCTATAAGACTGTCCGACAAATAATCTCCATATCGCTATAAGACTGTCCGGCAAATAATCTCCTTATCGCTCGCTATAAGACTGTCCGACAAATAATCTCCATATCGCTATAAGACTGTCGGCAAATAATCTCTATCGCTATAAGACTGTCCGACAAATAATCTCCTTATCGCTCGCTATAAGACTGTCCGACAAATAATCTCCTTATCGCTCGCTATAAGACTGTCCGCAAATAATCTTATCGCTCGCTATAAGACTGTCCGGCAAATAATCTCCTTATCGCTCGCTATAAGACTGTCCGACAAATAATCTCCATATCGCTATAAGACTGTCCGGCAAATAATCTCCTTATCGCTCGCTATAAGACTGTCCGACAAATAATCTCCATATCGCTATAAGACTGTCCGGCAAATAATCTCCTTATCGCTATAAGACTGTCCGACAAATAATCTCCTTATCGCTCGCTATAAGACTGTCCGACAAATAATCTCCTTATCGCTCGCTATAAGACTGTCCGGCAAATAATCTCCTTATCGCTCGCTATAAGACTGTCCGACAAATAATCTCCATATCGCTATAAGACTGTCCGGCAAATAATCTCCTTATCGCTCGCTATAAGACTGTCCGGCAAAAATCTCTTATCGCTATAAGACTGTCCGGCAAATAATCTCCTTATCACTATAAGACTGTCCGGCAAATAATCTCCTTATCGCTATAAGACTGTCCGGCAAATAATCTCCATATCGCTATAAGACTGTCCGGCAAATAATCTCCTTATCGCTCGCTATAAGACTGTCCGGCAAATAATCTCCTTATCGCTCGCTATAAGACTGTCCGGCAAATAATCTCCTTATCGCTATAAGACTGTCCGGCAAATAATCTCCTTATCGCTATAAGACTGTCCGGCAAATAATCTCCTTATCGCTATAAGACTGTCCGGCAAATAATCTCCTTATCGCTCGCTATAAGACTGTCCGGCAAATAATCTCCTTATCGCTCGCTATAAGACTGTCCGGCAAATAATCTCCTTATCGCTATAAGACTGTCCGGCAAATAATCTCCTTATCGCTATAAGACTGTCCGGCAATAATCTCCATATCGCTATAAGACTGTCCAAACAAATAATCTCCATATCGCTATAAGACTGTCCGCAAATAATCTCTTATCGCTATAAGACTGTCCGGCAAATAATCTCCTTATCGCTATAAGACTGTCCGGCAAATAATCTCCATATCGCTCGCTATAAGACTGTCCGGCAAATAATCTCCATATCGCTCGCTATAAGACTGTCCGGCAAATAATCTCCTTATCACTATAAGACTGTCCGGCAAATAATCTCCTTATCGCTATAAGACTGTCCGGCAAATAATCTCCTTATCGCTATAAGACTGTCCGGCAAATAATCTCTATCGCTCGCTATAAGACTGTCCGGCAATAATCTCATATCGCTCGCTATAAGACTGTCCGGCAAATAATCTCCATATCGCTCGCTATAAGACTGTCCGGCAAATAATCTCCTTATCGCTCGCTATAAGACTGTCCAGAAACATCAAGAGAAAGTGGGTACAACATCAGTACTGAGCTTCATCAAGAAACAACAAATTAAATGGTTGGGCCACATAAGCAGATTACCAACAGACAGTGGGCCTCAAAGAGCAATGTTATTCCGATACAGTGGATATTAAGCAGAGGTCCGGCGATGCAAAAGGTGGACCTCAGAAATAACAGAGGCGACGAACCACATTGTTTATGAAGTGCACACAAAAGCCGTTCAATAAATCTCTTCTTACCCTGAAGCTGTGAGGCAAATCAGGACTGGAGAAAAGAAAGAAAGACAAGGCGCAAAGAGAGGCTCGCTCCAGGTGTCTCCTGTTTCGACTTGACGCTGAAAAGCAACATATGATTAGAGAATAGATAAATAGATAGACTGCCCTGCTCCCTGCGGAGAATGGGAAATGGTTATCCGAAGATACCACAGTTAAAGTAGAACCAATCTCATTTCTCAAACAAGAGGCAAAGAAGTGGATGGATCAATTGTCCAGTAGAGACACAGCACATTTGCCCATAGAAAAGGTCTCTTACGACATGCGTGTAGGTCGCAGTGTTACTAATCTTTGCTCCGTTCGCGCCCGGCATAACACGAACGAACGTACAGATTCACTTTTGTATGACGTATGTACAATGGTACCCACTGTTATCTAACGCCCTTCTAACAAAAGTGTTTCAGATTTTCTGTCTGTCTCCTACCTCATACTTATCATCCCAAACGAGTGTGTACGAGGGCAGGAGAACTTGAGCTCATGGAGGTTTATTTTTAACAGAATTTTATCAGAGACGTAATTGTAAGCAAGGCCGACTTTGCAGCAGTGTTCTGTGTGTGTTAGAGAAGATGACGGGAATAAACATGGAGGCATGCGCATTAGTCTAGAAAATATAGTTGACTTATTTACTTTAACCTTTTCGCTCCTCGTGGAGCATAGGACTGCAACAGTTGTCCTCCACTTTTCCTGGTATCTGACCATTTTTCTTAATGGCTTTCCAGCATTAGTCAGTTTCTCAAAAAAAAGACTTGGTCTCCAGGTTTGTTCAGAACTTCATCTTTACCGTTTTCCTTGAGGGTTTCACACAAGTGCAGGTCTAGTGACACTCAGCTATAACTGGATATGCTCGACTCACCGCCATTATGACCTGGGTCACCATAGGTTTTAAAAAAATAGTTTTTCTTCTCTTAGCTCTCATTGAAGCACAAGGCAGCAGCAATTTTCCTCCAACCAGATCGGCATTGAGCAAACCAGCTTAGTTCATTCCAGATTATTCCAGTTGATTTCTCATTCATTTCATCTTCTTCTATTCCTCTTTCCGAACAGATTCAACTTTCAGAGTCACAAATGGGTGTCTAGTCTTCTGCATTGCCCGTCTGTCCAGCGTGTTCGTCGTCGACAATATGTGCATAAATAGGTGATGCGCTTGAGGTCTTCATCGATCAACTTCTGCTATGTGACTACTCCAGTATGTGTTATAAACAGGGTGATGCGCTTGAGGTCTTCATTGATCAACTTCTGCTATGTGACTACTCCAGTATGTGTCATAAACAGGGTGATGCGCTTGAGGTCTTCACTCGGTCCTCCATCGTGGTTTCAGAACAGGTTGTTCTGTTGAGGTCCAGATTTATATTCTCCACAGCACAGTGGGGTGGGGGTCAGTCTTGCAGGATGTGCTCTTCTGATCTGCTTTGGTGCTCCCGCAGCTGCAGGAGCCTGAGTCTCAGACCTTTCTATGGTGCCCCATGCGCTGCAGGCAGCGCGAGTCTCAGACAACCTTTCTATGTGCACTCCGCAGCTGCAGGGAGCCGAGTCTCAGCAACCCTCTTTCTAGGTGCCCCGCAGCTGCAGCCAGGGAGTCTCAGCAAGCTCTCTTCTTGTGCCCGCAGCTGCAGGCGCCGAGTCTCAGCAACCCTTTCTATGATGCCCGCAGCTGCAAACACCGGAGTCTCAGCACCCTTTCTATGATCTATTTATTGATCAAATTCTTTGGCTCCCGATGCTTCCCATGCTGAGGGTTCTTTTAAAAATCCATATCTCTTCCTCATGTGTATATGTGAACAGTCACCCTCGACTGCATATTCTCTTCTCATGTGTATATGTGAACAGTCACCCTCGACTGCAGAGCACCTACTTCTAGACTGCCCTGAATATAATCTACTGAGACAAACTCGCTGATCTAGTGAAACAACACCTGAAAGAAAACTGCACGAATCTGTGTGTGAGATAACAAAGAAATCGATGTTTATATTCTTTTGTCTGTTATATTGGGGGCTGAAGCTTCTTTAAACTGGGGCATGCCCTTTCAACCTAAGGACGAGTCTTGTTTTGGTTATATCAGAGTGTGTATGCTAACAAACATGAAACAAAAACAAGAATTAACTTCTTTCAGAGAATGGAAGATAATAAAGAAGTTGATATAAGAGATACAAAATAAAAACTGTCGGGGTACTGCTGTAGTACCACTTTTTAGGACTGTGCAGGACAGGTGGGACGTAGCCTGAGAGGAGTTTAATAGCCACATGGCTAGTGCAGTCACTGTGAAGTTGTTCAGGTTAGGATTTTTCTGGTATGCCCATGACAGAAAAGATAACATTAGAATAAAGAATAGGCAACATTTCGAGGAGAACAGAAAGAAAGGACGGATGAATATATAGACAATATTTGGCGAGGAGAATTGAGAAAGGAAGGACGGAGGAATATGAGGAGGCAACATTTTCAAAAGAAAACAGAAGGAAGGACGGAGGAATATATAGACAATATTTCAAGAGGAAGAAAGGACGGAGGAATATAAAAGGCAAATTCAAATTTCAAGGACGAACAGAAAGAGAAAGAACGGAGGAATATATAGACAATATTTCAAGCGAACGAAAGGAATATGAACACACATAAGTTAAGTAGATACACGCATGTTCCAGAAATTAGCTCACGCCGGTAGCCCCGTGTATACTAGGCTTCACACAGACAAACACACATATATAACAGATCAACAGTTCTGCCGCCCGCACACGCCTTCCAGCAACCTCGCCCTCTAATGGTGCAGGATATGTCCTGGTTGCTGTGTGGTTCGGCGCGAGAGACATTAGAGACAGGAAGTTGCAGATAGCGAGCGCTTTATGTGAGGTAATGAGGTAGACGTCGGCTTTGTGATCTCTTCTACTAAAAGGTTAGTGGTGGAAGAGAGAGGGGAAAAAAACAAGGAGGGGGAGGAGGCAAATCTCGTCGAATACAAAACACTGAGGGAGGAAATGTTGAAGACCATGGCAACAGAGTAATGGTTTGGTCGGATGGAGTGACAGATAGATCCACGCTGCTGGCCTCGAGGAAAAGAGCGGAAGAGCGTGAGAGAGAGAGAGAGAGAGAGAGAGAGAGAGAGAGAGAGAGAGAGGGGTGCCGTTAGTTTTAAAAAAAGTACATGCGATAAGATACGTTGTTTAAAGCTGCTTCAAAAGTAAATGATAGTGGGAATAGATATTCGGTTGTTAGACAGGTAAGTAGAAAGGAAGGTAGGTAGACAGGCCGACAGACAGGTAGGTAGAAGTGTGGACAGGCAGGTATGTAGTCAAATAGGCAGGTAGGTAGACATATAAATAGCTAGATAGCAGTGGCGGCTCGTGGTCATTTTTCTTGGTTGGGCCAGACACAAATTTTCGGGAAAATCAAGGTTTTTTTGAGTATTTACTATTATTTGTCTATTCCAGGAAGTTATTCCCCCTTTCGGTTTTTGGTAGGGCAGGGCCCCACTGGGACCCTTCAGACCGCCTTGAAATCTGCCCAATACAGCATCAGAACCAAGACTAGTATCTATAACAGCTGTGTGCTGTCAACTTGCTGACGGATCGGAATGCTGGAGAATGACAGAACAGGATATGTCTAGACTCTCCACCTTTCATACAACTTGTCTGCAAAAATCTTACGCGTGTACTGGCCGACTACTATCTCGAACCAAGAATTGCTTGCATGATGCCAACAAGAGAATATGGGCACTATTATCCGAAGACGACGCTGGAGATGGATTAGACATGTGATGCGCATGGAGACTGGCTCCGACACGAAAACTGCACTGAGATGCTCCAGAGGGTAGGCGAAAGCGTGGAAGACCCAAGACGACCTGGAGGAGAACGATGAGCAAGACGAAGGAAATGAATCATAGCTGGAACACAATACAGAGCTGAACAGGAAGAATGGTGTCGTTTGTTGCTGCCTAAACAAGGTCGAAAGGCAAAGGAGAAAGGGCCACTGGCCCAATGACATCGCCTGCAATAGCAATGTGGTGGCATGAACAGATAACAAGAGGTAACGATAAACGTGTAAGCGTAGTAAACGTGTAGCGTGTAAACAGGTAAGCGTGTAACGGTAGACATGTAGAGGAATGCATGTATGGTGGCACTGATAATAACAAATCGTCTTCACCAAACCATGATTAACTTGTCCACCACCTACATACTTTTAACCCACCGCCACTTGCAACTGTACACCACGCACCCAACTCCACCGCCCACTTTGCATAACTGTGCCCCACCGCCATTGCACAAAACTTTGAAGCCACTGCACTGCACTTTGCACCTAAACGTCACCACGCCACTTGCAAAAAGAAGACTGTCCCCACGCCCTTTGACAGCGCCATAAATTGTCCACCACCGCCACTTTGCAAACATAAACTTTGTCAACGCCACTTGCACTAACGTATAAACTTTGTCCACCAGTGCCAGCTTGTGACAGTATAAACTTTGGTCACCACCGCCGACATTGCACAACATAAACTTGTACACGCCACTTGACAACAGAGTAAACGTACCTACGGCGCACACTTGACAGTATAAACTTGTAACAGCACGCCCACTGCATAACATAAACTTAGTCACACCGCCCATTTGCATAACATAACTTTGTCCACCCACGCCCACTTGCACAAGCATAAACTTTGTCCACCCACTGCCCAGTTGCTACAACATAAACTTGTCCACCACCGCCCAGCTGCTACAACATAAACTTTGTACCAGCCATTAGCACAACAGTAAACTTTTACCACGCCCTTTGCACAATAAACTTTTACCACGCCCATTTGCACATAAACTTTGTCACCAGCCCACTTGCACAAATAAACTTTTCCACCTCACCGCCACTTTGCACATATAAACTTTGTACCTCCACGCCCACTTTGCACAACATAAACTTTGAAGCCACGCCCACTTTGCACAAATAACTTTGTCCACCACGCCACTTTGCCTAAACTTTCCACCACGCCCACTTTGCACAACATAAACTTTGTCCACCACCGCCCACTTTGCACAACATAAACTTTGTCGGCCCACCGCCCACTTTGCACAACATAAACTTTGTACCACCCACCGCCCACTTTGCACAACATAAACTTTAAGTCCACCCACCGCCCACTTTGCACAACATAAACTTTGTCCACCACCGCCACTTTGCACCTAACTGTCACCACCGCCCACTTTGCACAACATAAACTTTGTCCACCCACCGCCCACTTTGCACAACATAAACTTTGTCAACGCCCTTCACTAAATTTCCACCGCCCACTTTGCACAACATAAACTTTGTCCCCCACACGCCCACTTTGCACAACATAAACTTTGTCCACCCACCGCCCACTTTGACAACATAAACTTTGTCAACGCCCTTCACACTAACTTCCACCGCCCACTTTGCACAACATAAACTTTGTAACGCCCAACGCCCACTTTGCACAACATAAACTTTGTAACGCCCACCGCCCACTTTGCACAACATAAACTTTGTAACGCCACCACCGCCCACTTTGCACAACATAAACTTTGTAACGCCCTCACCGCCCACTTTGCACAACATAAACTTTGTAACGCCTCCACCTCACCGCCCACTTTGCACAACATAAACTTTGTAACGCCCCACTCTCACCGCCCACTTTGCACAACATAAACTTTGTCCAACGCCCTCACTCTTCACCCCCTTACTTTGCACAACATAAACTTTGTAACGCCCCCTCCTCCACATTATAATAGTTTGCGAACGCACCCCACCCACATATATACATGCTCTATTTTCTCTGACATAGAAAATTGATATTTATTTCTGTAATACATGGTCAATTTTCAAATGATTATATAAATGAATTAGAAAATTGATGACAAAATGTATCGGTGTAAGACGAATTAAAATGCAGAATTCAAATTTTAAATCATTTATTCAATGGCAAAATCACGAAAATATTTTATTTTAAAATATTTATTATTAATTTCTTCTTTAAGGAGCCACCGACCATAATCACCTGAACACCCCGAAAATCTTCTGAGCTACTATCCCCCCACCTAGCTTCAGGCCACTGGACGTACCGCCCACTTGCACACATAAATTTGCGCCCCCTAGAACGCTTCAGCGCCCACTGGGGGACGGTACCGCCCACTTTGGGAAACGTTGACCTAAACAAATAAGAGCTGCAAGTGGCTTGCTATTTAGTGAACTCACTTCTTATACTATCGGTATGGGTTCAATTCCACAGTGGGCATTGACTATTTGTACGAATGTAAGGCTCTCAGGTCCACCCAGACTTAATTGGGTACCAGAACAAACACTGTGAAATAAAATGCTTGAGGAAAACAGTGGGGATCACCAGGAAAGATAGATTACGAAATGTGGTCATCAGACGAGTACGGGCATAATTTCATGCACTGAATACATTGAAAGACAACAAATGCAGTGGTTTGGACATTTAATGAGAATGAAATACAACCAACCACTTTCCTTCCTTTTGTCAGCACACTGTTACCGGGTTGTTAACAACCAACCACTTTCCTTCCTTTTGTCAGCACACTGTTACCGGGTTGTTAACAACCAACCACTTTCCTTCCTTTTGTCAGCACACTGTTACCGGGTTGTTAACAACCAACCACTTTCCTTCTTTTGTCAGCACACTGTTACCGGGTTGTTAACCCAGTGTTGTGGTTTTATCTATTTGAACCAACCACCAATTACAGCATATAATAAAAAAGAGCCAAGAGAAGACTTAAGACAAAAATGAAGGATACACAAATTCAAGACCACACTAAATAAACGCAAATATATATATAGCCGTCTATTGCAAGCGATGATGACAACAGTCTCAAACGTGTGCTGCTGCACCTCTCTGGTATGTGTGAGGTGACTGTAGAGTTCAATCTTTTTTTCCGATCCAGAAGCACTTGAACTTTTCAGCTCTTCGGCTTGGTGCCATGGACATCGTAACCCTTCGGTTCGGTGCCATGGACATCGTAACCCTTCGGTTCGGTGCCACGAACACCGTAAATCTGGGGAATCTGTGGCTTTTTCTGCCATTCCGGGAATTGAACCCGCACACACAGAGGGATAGTCACCCGTAGTCCAACTCGCTACAAACACGATGGGCAGACGGGCAGAGTTCAATCTTAGAACACTATCCCCTACCATATGTGGTGGTGCATACATGATCAAGGTTAGACATGTGGGTGGTGTGTGTGTGGGTGATTTGATTTGTAATACTCAAACAGTAGCTTGCGCTGTATTTGGATTAAAGTAAGGAAAGGTTGCGCAATTCGTCAACCTCACTCTCTCATCCAGGACTATCTGTAGGGGCAAGACTAGTCGAGAACGACTGGAGATAGTACCAGATGCAGTGAAACACGAAGGACGACTCATCTGGTCCTGGAACAAATTAAAGCTCCCACGCCTACGCTTAACGGCAAGAGTGAACAACCAGTTCCATCATCCACCTGGGGAAGTCTTCTTCTTCTTCTTCTTCTTCGCACGCTCCATATCGACCAATTTTCAACCACTTTGTGTGATTTATATGTGATCTGAGCCTAAAAGCGATTGTGCGTTGTTATGCACCTACAAGTAGGACAGCGCATTCGATATTTGAGACGCTATTTATTTATCAGTGTAGCTTCTCTAGGTCCCTACCTCAGACGCCTCTTACGACATGCCTTGTAGGTTGTAGTGTTATCTCTGCTCCCCTCGCGAGCCACGCAACATATGAACGCATAAAACATCATCAAAGACTTAAATGGTTCAACAGTTGGCTAGAATGCAACCAAACCAACATGCAACACGACTGAGCATACCACGTGAGGTTATCAAGCTACAAGGCAAAAGTGAGGAGATCCACATAAAAATGGATAGGCGGATTTTTGTTGTTAAAAAAACCCCCAAAAATTTCGTTTGTGTCTGTAGTACCGTTTTTTAGGGCGTTGTAAGGCCTGCCTGCTTAGCGTGTTCGTAGCGCGTTTGACGACGGGTGACAAGCTCCCTGTGAGTGCGGTTCTTCTTCTTCTGCTTTGTGTTCGTTCTTTACGCCCAACTTTAATCACTCTTTGTGATATGTTTGATCTTTGCCAAGAACGTATATACGTTGCACATTGGCTTGGTAGGTTTCTAAATGCATAGACTTCAACAAGTTTAGGACATGTGCATCCGATTTCAGCCTAAGAGTGCGTTTCAATTCCGCAGGCTGGCAAAAATTCCACAGGTTCTCCAGATTTACGGTGTTCGTGGCACCGAACCGAAGAGTTACGATAGCCGTGGCACCGACCGAAGGGTTACGATGGCCATGGCACCGAGCCGAAGAGCTAAAAGCTCAAGTGCTTCTGGATCGAAAAAAAAAAGAAAGAAAAAAAGTGGTGGTGTAAGATAAGTGGGGCAAGAGCCTTAGGAATTTATTTCCCGCATGGCTCATGCAGTCGCTGCGAAGCTGTTCAGGCTAGGATGTTTCATTTATGCCCCCAACAGAAACAAATCCTTTGGCAGTACCGTGAATTGAACACGTGTATCCTGCATGGAAGCCGCGCTCTAATCCACTCGACCACACGTTCCTCTCGTTGTACAACATACAATTATAAACTACTTAAACCACTGGATTAACTCAACATCACTTTTAGTCTCCTCATCCAACAGTAGGTCGCCAAGAGACTGTAGACCACCCCCCTGATCTATCCTAAACTCCCCAACAATCAATGCAAGCCTGTCCGCTCTCTCGTTGCAGGGAACACTCACAGAACAGTAGAATCACGTGAGTTTCTGGTGGTTGAAAACTCACAGAAGATGATATTCTTCTTCTTCTAGCCAGGGCTGCGAGTTTTCACTCTTGGGCAGGTATGGATGATATAAACTCATACACACATTGGGAAATAAAAGTGGCCATCGTGATGTTGACTACATCACACATAGTGTGATGTTGATTAACAATAAATAATGCAATAAGTCCATCTTCTTCTTGTGTCGTCACACAGCTACCGAGTTGTTGCCCAGTGTCGTCACACTGCTACCGGTTGTTGCCCAATGTCGTCACACTGCTACCGGGTTGTTGCCCAGTGTCGCGGTTTTCTGTTTTTGTCTTGCGCTGTTCTGATGGATAGGGTGATTGTTATTTTTGCTCTTTCACAGGATTCTGCCGTTTTTCCCTTTTTCGTGGTCTTTCTCTTGCCTTCTTTCCCGATGTTCTGTTGTAGAAGACTCTGCATACTGTGGAGTTTGGCTGCATTCTTAATAAGTGACCAAACCACTTCATTCTTTGTTTCTCAATGTAATTCAAGCAAGGTTCTGTGTCAACTTTCTTTCTTATGCCGATGTTGGTGACTTTGTTTCTCAATGTAATTCAAGCAAGTTTCTGTGTCAACTTTCTTTCTTATGTTGATGTTGGTGACTTTGTTTCTCAATGTAATTCAAGCAAGGTTCTGTGCCAACTTTCTTTCTTATGCTGATGTTGGTGACTTTGTTTCTCAATGTAATTCAAGCAAGGTTCTGTGCCAACTTTCTTTCTTATGTTGATGTTGGTGACTGTGTTTCTCAATGTAATTCAAGCTAGGTTCTATCCAACTTTCTTTCTTATGTTGATGTTGGTGACTTTGTTTCTCAATGTAATTCAAGCAAGGTTCTGTGCCAACTTTCTTTCTTATGTTGATGTTGTTGACTTTGTTTCTCAATGTAATTCAAGCAAGGTTCTGTGCCAACTTTCTTTCTTATGTTGATGTTGGTGACTTTGTTTCTCAATGTAATTCAAGCAAGGTTCTGTGCCAACTTTCTTTCTTATGCTGGTGTTGGTGACTTTGTTTCTCAATGTAATTCAAGCAAGTTTCTGTGCCAACTTTTTTCTTATGCTGATGTTGGTGACTTTGTTTCTCAATGTAATTCAAGCAAGGTTCTGTGCCAACTTTTTTTCTTATGCTGATGTTGTTGACTTTGTTTCTCAATGTAATTCAAGCAAGGTTCTGTGCCAACTTTCTTTCTTATGTTGATGTTGTTGACTTTGTTTCTCAATATAATTCAAGCAAGTTTCTGTGCTAACTTTCTTTCTTATGCTGATGTTGGTGACTTTGTTTCTCAATGTAATTCAAGCAAGGTTCTGTGCCAACTTTCTTTCTTATGCTGATGTTGGTGAATAAGTCCATATTCTCCAAAAAATCTCATAGTAAGAAATCTGTTGCGTATGTTTGCTTCCATCCTGGTTCCATAAAGTTACAAGGGGTTTTTTGTGGCTAAATGGTTAAGCCCTTTGCCTTTGTGAGTCGAAGGTCGTGGGTTCAAGTACGGACCACGCCATTCTGTTCACGAGTGCAGTTTTTTCCAGAGACCCGCAGGATTGTTGCTGGAGCTACGGAGTTCGTGCTTTGTGTAATACTCTCGGCAGGTGGCGTGTCATTTCTGCGTAGAGGGACTGAGCCGTATGGGGTAAAACGCGGTGCAATGAAGTCAATCCTTCGGCTTTTAAACCTCTTTATTTATTTACAGCTACATGTCGACAAAAAACATGGCCACAACAAACAAATCCACGATCGTTAGAAAATGGCGCACACAATAGTCATCAACAGACAAAAAATGTTAGCCATTTGTCGCGGTCAATTAATTATGTCATGGTTGACAGACGATGAGACAGCCTAGCGCATGATGACGCGCTCACTGATGTCAGAGTGTGAGACGATCAACATACGTAACATGTTTTACCAGCGGTTTTCTCTTCAGTTATTCTCAGGTTGAAGGAATATGTAATTGAGGAGCATATGGAGATTCTTTTCAAGCGGGGAACAATCTTCTTCTTCTTCGAACGCTCCATATCCACCACTCTCTGTGATTTGTATGTAATCTGAGCCTAAGAGAGATTGTACGTTGTGCCGGTTATGCACCTACAAGTATATCCGATTTCTGTGATGCTTTTTATTTACTATGGTAGCTTCCTAGGTCCTACATCTGTCGCCTCTTACGACATGCCTTGTAGGTTGCAGTGGTACTATTCTTTGCTTCCCTTGTAGGCCATGGCACCACACGGTCAACTGAGACTGACGACTAACCTGCTGTCTTGCAGGATTGCCCGGGGACAGTCAAATGCTGACGGAGAGCGAACGCTGGTTGAAACCGGACACATCACCGAAGGATAAGCACCGGAGCTCCAAATGGTACTGAAGATTGTGAGCGTACACCCGTTCTTGGTGTTAGGCTGTTTATATATCACAATTAGAATGATAAAAACGGTCGTAAAAGAACAATGCGAGAGAGAGAGAGAGAGAGGGACTGGCGACCAGACATAGGAAAGATTGGGACACTTTAACGAGACTGACGACTGTACATAGGGAAGATTTCGACGCTTTAACGAGACTGACGACATAAAGGTAGGGAATACTGTGGGGCATCTACATAGATGAGGCCTAGCCATAGATCCTGTTCCCAGAAGAGGAAGACTGCCGGCGTTGTGCTTGCTTGCATCATTTCTCACTTTAAACAGCCGCAGACTATACAAATGGAACTATTGCTCATTGTTTGTTTTTTTATTTGATCGTCTACTTCCGACCCTTTCATTAGACTTCATCCATTTTTTCTGTTAATTTCATTTCATTGCAACCCCTCCCCCCTCCCTCCCTCCCTCCCTCCCTACATATCTGCTCCTTTTATCTAAGTTTATTGAAGGCACGTTTTCCTATTACTTTACTGGTTCCAGTAAGACAAATACTCCAGTTTGTTTCTCTAGTTTGTTACCCGGATGTTTAGTTTATATGTATACTCTCGTTCCTTTCCCCTCATCTCTCTCTCTCTGTCTCTCTCTCCCTTTCTCGTTTTCTGTACTCAGTTGTATTTGCTGTTGTTGTATCTCACTTTCATCAAGTTCTGTTTGCTGTTAATTCTGACCGTTTGTTCACTTCTTGTTCTTTGCTTTTATTTATCTTCTATTTATTTGTTCTTCCTTTGTTCAGACTACAGGCTGTTTGTGTGTTTGCCATTCTTCCTGTTTGTGTGTTTGCCATTCTTCCTGTTTGTGTGTTTGCCATTCTTCCTGTTTGTGTGTTTGCCATTCTTCCTGTTTGTGTGTTTGCCATTCTTCCTGTTTGTGTGTTTGCCATTCTTCCTGTTTGTGTGTTTGCCATTCTTCCTGTTTGTGTGTTTGCCATTCTTCCTGTTTGTGTGTTTGCCATTCTTCCTGTTTGTGTGTTTGCCATTCTTCCTGTTTGTGTGTTTGCCATTCTTCCTGTTTGTGTGTTTGCCATTCTTCCTGTTTGTGTGTTTGCCATTCTTCCTGTTTGTGTGTTTGCCATTCTTCCTGTTTGTGTGTTTGCCATTCTTCCTGTTTCTTTTACCTTTTCTAACAGAAGTATCAGCACTTATCGAGTGTTACTTCACACATTTAGCACACTAGATTACTGTCTCACTAGATTACTCTCTTTCTCTTTCTGCTCACTAATTCATTCTGTACCAGTTGTATTATGCTGTTACTCACACTAGATTCTGTGCACTAATTGACTTGCTATTCTGTCTGATTACTGCTAATTATTTGTCTTCACTAGATTCAGCACACTGTTATGGCACCTGTTACCCTTTCTAACAGATATCAGCACTTATGAGTTACTGCACACTGATTGCACACTAGATTACTGGCACACTAGATTGATTACTGGCACACTAGATTACCGGCACACTAGATTACTGGCACACTAGATTACTGGCACACTAGATTACTGTCACACTAGATTACTGGCACACTAGATTACTGTCACACTAGATTACTGGCACACTAGATTAATGGCACACTAGATTACTGGCACACTAGATTACTGGCACACTAGATTACTGGCACACTAGATTACTGGCACACTAGATTACTGGCACACTAAATTACTAGAGTTTTCGATGTTACATTAATGTCGGTAGATCTCATTCTATGATATGACCTGCCAGTGATAATATTCAGACTTGGCACAGGCTAGAAACCGCAGAGATCAGATTGTGCACAAGTCAGACTCCGCACAGGTCAGAGTCCGCACAGGTCAGACTCCGCAGAGGTCAGGCTGAGTAAAGGTCCAGCTCCGCACAGGTTAGAAGCCGCACGGGTCAGATTTCGCATAAGTCAGACTCCGCACAGGTCAGACTCCGCACAGGTCAGGCTGTAAGGTCCAGCCGGGGTTGCCGCACAGGTCAGACTCTGCACAGGTTAGAAATCGCTGAAAGGTCAAGCTCCGCAGGTCAGATTTTGCACGGGTCAAACTCTGCAGGGTCAGGCATGCAGGTCAGACTCGCAGGGTCAGGCTCCATAGAGCTCGACTCAGAGGTCACCGGGCATCTCGCAAGGTCAGACTCCGCAGAGGTCAGACTCCATAGAGGTCAGACTCCAGCAGAGGTCAGTCTCTGCACAGGTCAGCTCCTGCACAGGTCAGACTCTGCAGAGTTAGACTCTGCACAGATTAGAATCCACACAGGTCAAACTCCACAAAGGTCGGATTCCACACAGGCCCGACTCTTCACAAGTCAAACTCCGCACTCATCACCACAGACTAATATACCATCTTATTAACAATTAAATGAATAGTAGATGCTGACGAATGTTGTTGTGTGTGTCCTATTTATATCTATTTCTTCTTTCTTGCAATCTCTCTCTCTCTCTCTTTCTTTCTCTCTTTCCCTCTCTCTCCCTCTCTTTCTCTCTCTTCCCTCTTCTCTCTCTCTCTCTCTCTCTCTCTCTTTAACGCCTTCCCCCGATTGGGGTATAGGTCTCCAACGAACCCATGCCAAGTCATTTAGCTATCTTTCCCAGTTCCGTCCAGCTCTTCCCTTATCATTAATATCTGCATCCAAATTGTTTCTCCTGTATTTCTTAGCTTTCTTCTCTTTCGCTTTCCCCTTTCCCAGTTCCAGGAAAGGGTCCTTTTATTTATGCTTCTATTAATCAATCAAGTGCCATGCCTGCCGGCGTATGCGATCATGTCTCTTCACAACTCTCTCTCTCTCTCTCAATGGCGCAGTTATTCAATTCTGACGTCGATCTTTTGTCGAATCACGATGTCAGACCATCCAACATCTTCTCCCTCTGTCTTCCACAATCTCTCCTTCCCTGAATTTTACCTGTTGTCACCAAATGTTCTAAAACTTCTATTCGCATTATATGTCCGAAGAACCATGATTGTCTGATTCTTATTGTTCTTGCTGATTCTACGTCGCTAAACGTTAATATTATTTACTTCTTATGCGTTCACCCGCTACGAATTCAGACGTTGCAGTGGCGGCTCTTCATTAAGGGCCAGTGGGACCGGGCCCCACCACAAATAATGTGTAACGTGTATTTATTATTTTATAAATTAAATTTAACCAAACCCTAAACACCATGATTTTTTCCAGAAAATTTGTGTCTGGCCCCACCAACAAAAATGAGCACGAGCCGCCACTGATGTCTTGTATGGCGTTTCTGACTGATTTTTGCGTGCATGCATGCTTTCCTTATTACCAGTGTACCCCGCCATACAGGCGTGTCTTCTTCGACTTCAGATATTATGATTGACTTGTATTGAGCTAGTTATGTATGTTAAGGGACACAGTGACACCTGTGAGAGCTCATTTAACACCTGTTGGTTGGGTTTTTCTGTCCATAATCCCCGCATATTTCTACGCGCACAATATATTTTTATGATCAATATTCTTTAATGTAACCGTAAAGATGATATCTATGAGTGAGTGGGGCGTCTCTCATGTCAAGGGGGTTTAATTACGCGATGCAAAATTAAATGTCACAAGTGCAGACTAGAGAGATAGAGATGTGCAGTGGCGGATCGTGATAATTTTTGTTTGTGGGACCAGACAACAATTTTCGGGAAAATTATGGTTTTGGGTTAGATTATACATTAGCTATTCATGATTTTTGGTGGGGCCCGGCCCCACTAGCCCTTAATGACGAACCGCCACTGGAGAGGCGTATAAAAGAAAGATAAGAGATGGAGATGGGGTTAACAAGTGTTGAATGTATACAAGAAAGACATGAGAGAGAGAAGATGTAGGTAATATATATAGAGAGAGAGAGAAAGAATACAAGAAAGACATGAGAGAGAAGATGTAGGTAATATATATATATAGAGAGAAGAGAAATATCAGTCCACTCGTTCTAAATTTTGTCTAATCATGTGTCTCTGTATCCTTCCTTCCTTTCGTTCTCTTGAAATATTGTCTATATATTCAATGATGTCTCTTGTATTCCTTCCTTTCTTTCGTTCGCTTGAAATACTGTCTATATATTCAATGTTGTCTCCTGTATCCTTCCTTCCTTTTGTTCGCTTGAAATATTGTCTATATATTCAATGATGTCTCTTGTATCCTTCCTTTCGTTTGTTCACTTGAAATATTGTCTATATATTCAATGTTGTCCTTGTAATTTCTTCCTTCATTTGTTCACTTGAAATATTGTCATATATCAAGTTGTCTCTTGTATCCTTCCTTCCTTCGTTCACTTGAAATATTGTCTATATATTCAACGTTGTCTCTTGTATCCTTCCTTCCTTTCGTTCACTTGAAATATTGTCTATATATTCAATGTCTCTGTATCCTTCTTCTTTCGTTCCGAAATATTGTCTATATATTCAACGTTGTCTCTGTATCTTCCTTCCTTTCGTTCATTTGAAATATTGTCTATATATCAAGTTGTCATTGAAATATTGTCTATATATTCAAGTTGTCATTTGAAATGTTGTTATATATTAACGTTGTCATTGAAATGTGCTATATATTCAACGTTGTCATTTGAAATGTTGTTTATATATTCAACGTTGTCACTTGAAATAGTGTCTATATATTCAACGTTGTCACTTGAAATGTTGTCTATATATTCAACGTTGTCACTTGAAATGTTGTCTATATATTCAATGTTGTCACTTGAAATGTTGTCTCTTGAAATGTTGTCTCTTGAAATGTTGTCACTTGAAATGTTGTCTCTTGATAATATTGTCATGATGTTGTCATTGAAATGTTCTATGAAATTTCTCATGAAATGTTGTCTCTTGAGAAGTTGTCACTTGAAAGTTGTACTTGAATGTTGTCTATTGAAATGTTGTCATTAAATGTTGTCATGAAATGTTGTCACTTGTAATGTTGTCTCTTGAAATGTTGTCACTTGAAATGTTATCACTTGAAATGTTGTCACTTGTAATGTTGTCTCTGAAATGTCACTGAAATGTTGTCATGAAATGTTGCACTGAAGTTGTCTCTTGAAATATTGTCACTTGAAATGTTGTCACTTGAAATGTTGTCTCTGAAATTTGTCACTTGAAATGTTTCATAAATTTGTCACTTAATGTTGTCTTTAAATGTTGTCTATTAGTTGTCTTTGAAATGTTGTCTATTGAATGTTGTCCTTGAAATGTTTCTTTAATGTTGTCTCTGAATTTGTCTATTGAAATGTTGTCTATTGAAATGTTGTTATTGAATGTTGTCTCTGAAATGTTGTTATTAAATGTTGTCATGAAATGTTGTCATAAATGTTGTCTCTGAAATGTTGTCTATTGAAATGTTGTCTATTGAAATGTTGTCTATTGAAATGTTGTCTATTGAAATGTTGTCTATTGAAATGTTGTCTATTGTAATGTTGTCTATTGAAATGTTGTCACTTGAAATGTGTTCTTTTTAAGGTTCGCCTGGTGGTTCTGGCTCAAATTTGTGGTTTAAGAATGACACAACAGGATAAATCATAGGATTTTTCCTACAGAATGCCAGTATGCAGACTGAGAAGAGAGGTGGCCCTTAACTGTGTCGAAATATGCGTGGCTGATAATCTGAGGCAGACGGCTGCCTTTGAATCAATGCCAATCTAGTGAAAAGAAGGAGAAGTTTAAGGTTGGATTAAAGGTTAAAGGGTTTAAGCCGAAGTGACTTCATTGCACCGGTTTTACCGCATAGGCGTCCCTCCAGAAATGGCTGCCACCTGCCGAGGTATTGCACAAACAGACCCGTGCTCGCAACAACTGGTCTGAAACTGCACTCGTGAACAGAGGCCCGGATTCAAACCTACGACCTTCAACTCACAAGGCAAAGGGCTTAACCACTTATCCACAGAGACCCCTTGACCTTCAACTCACAAGGCAAAGGGCTTAACCACTCAGCCACAGAGACCCCCAAATTAGCTTTTAATACGAGAAAACCGTGCATAATTAGAGACAATCATTAATAGATGAAGATGGAGGTGGATTTGTCGTGTATGTCTGTAGGAGTAGTGGCTAGTACAGCTCTCACCTACACTGAGATCAAGGATCACTGGACAAATATCTCATCCGCTGACCGAAGGAAACAAACAAAGTACTTTTGGAGCCTGAGACTAGCACCTTACCTCCACGTCACAGAGACTCTGTTATCTTAGTTATGGTGACTCATCAAACGGATTGTTTTAGAAAAAACGATATATATATATGTAAAGGGTTCAAGTCCGAAGTATTGACTTCATTGTTCAGTATTTTACCACATAAGTCTCATTCCGTCTCCTTCGAAATGACATGTCACTAGCCATTTCTCAAAGCACGAACTCCGTAGCCCCGGTAACAATCATAGGGATCTTCGGAAAAAGTGTATTCGTTATTAGAACGGCGCTGTCCGGATTCGAACTAATGACCTCCCGAACAAAAACAACAGTTTAACTAAGCCACAAACAGACCCCTTCAATTAAATATCTTTTTTGTCCGCCCGTTATTAATTCAGGTGTAGTCAGGGAGGATAGTATGGCACATCTGATTGATTTTTGTGTGATGGCTTGCTTTTCTTATTATGAGTGTCCCCCGCCATACAGGTGTGCTTTGTCTGACTTAAGAGGTACCTTATATATACACACACACATTTCATTAAATGATTAACAAGTGTCCTTGTTTATGTGGGTCCGATATGCATTTATGTGCAGTCATAATTCATAAGTACGGTTCCAACTTCACTGCAACGGGTCACCCCATAATTGCTCTGTTCCTGTGCCAACGAAAATCACACGAAATGCTAACAGCTTTGAAATGTTTCCTGTGTGAACTAAGTCCAGAATGAAACAGCCGTGTACCGCAACAAAAAGCAACCTGTACCGCATAAATGTATATGGCCGTCGCTAAAGTTGCAACACAAAACTGTTCATCACTTGAATTGCAATTCATGTCGAAGGAACATCAATCACGACAAAATCCAGCTTTCTGCACTCACAATATAACTGCATACGGCAGATTGAGTTTGTTCGTCATAACCGCTGTCCGCCATTTTCTGAATACACACAACAAACGCACGGTTGACACAGCAAAAACATTCCATGTAACATTCATAGCTCACAGCGTTGCTCAAGCACTAACTCAGTAGCTCGGCAAACGAAACCGGAAAATACCCGACCAAACATGGTGGAAATCCGCTAGCAAAGTCGTGTCCAGAATCAAACAGTCCTGATTCTGAACGGCCCTCTCGCATTCCGCCATTGCTGGCCAGACTTTCATGCACATTTCATCAAATTATTAACAAGTGTCATTGTTTATGTGCGTCCGATATGCATTAATGTGTAGTCATGACGACCAATATGATGCTTTTCACTGATTTTGACTTAAGACTTGCTTTCCGTATCATCAGCTTCCCTCGTCATTCAGATGAGCCCTTACTCCAACTTAAAATATGTTTTGAACATATATTATTAAAAATGTATTAAACAGAGTCGATATCATCAATGCTCTCATTTATGTGACATCGGCAAGTTTCAGACACTGGAACGAGTTCTCTTTCTCTCTCTCTCTCTCTCTCTCTCTCTCTCTCGATCGTTCTTTTTCAGCCATTTTTATCATTATTATTGTGATATATAAACAGTTTCAGTTCAGTTTTGAGTTTCAGTTTGGAATATCTTTATTGCACTCCGGACACGTCCGTAGGTGCACCGATCTCCTTCGCAAGCTGAATATAAACAGCCGTTGCCAAGAACGTTTGTTTTACGTCACATCTTCAGTACCATTTAGAGCTCTAGTGCTTGTCCTTCGGCGACGTGTCCGATTTCAACCAGCGTTTACTGGGTTCGCACTCCGTCAACCTTTGACTATCCCAGCCAACCTGCAAGGCAGCAGGTTGCTATTTTCTTTTAGGGTAGCGACCCTTAGATGACCTACCCTCCCGGCATATTGAGCGTCATCTGTACAGGATGCCGGTCTTTTTGTGGACTACTTGGTTTTCCTTCAGTCCAGTTTTGTGGACGGTTTGCTCCGCTAGCCTTTGATTGTCCCCAATCTAACTACAAGACAGTATTAAGAACGAGTTCAAGAATTAGACGTTAAGTTTGGGCAGGCCAGACAGTGTCGTCTTCGTGGTAGAGAGAAGATATAGTAATCAACTTCTCATGGGTACGGTGAGCAAATGGACTTTGGGATGGCTGCTGCAGCGGAGGACAGAGCACAAATGGGAATGCCCAATGTGCCATGACGTCGATCGCCTAAGATAACATAACTGAAATATGTGTACTCTTATAAAGAGATATACATGATTAATTTTTATAATCTGTATTTTTTCTCCCTTCAAAATATAGTTATTGCATAAAATACACTTAAGCACCTCGCTTAATCCAGTCCAGAATGTAGGTCAGGCTTGCGAGCTCAAAGCTCTTAGTAAACTTACACAGATGACACCTTACGAGACACACCACACGGCTATTAGCTAAATCTATAAGCTTACACTGCTTAACACTAAGGATATAAATAGAATTGACCCCGAAATGAACTCGAAAATGTGAGATCACAGTTAACGGAAATACCCATATTAGTCTACTTTCGGTTTTAGTACATTATACTTGGGATGTTAAAGAATAGATAGGAAATGAAGAGAAACAGCGAGGCGACGTGTCCATCAAAGATAGATTTCTTCAGTTAAAATAGAGTATCACCGTCTTAAAATTATATCAAGGACCTTAGCCGGTGCTATTTAGCTCGTTCACTGCCACTGATCTCCCGTGTGGTACCAGGGCCTGCAAGGAAAACAAAGAATAGTACCACTGCGACCTACAAGGCATGTCGTTAGAGGCGACTGATGTAGGACCTAGGGAAGCTACAATCATCATCATCAAATAGCTTGTCCTGAGCAGAACTTTGCCACCCCAACAGTTCTCCGGAATTTCTCTCTCTCATAGACCAGATATCCTGCCTCTGCAGCCGTCATGTTCAAACCATCAGTTACATCCTGAATCCATCTTCTCCGTGGTCTTCCTCTTCTTCTCTTTGTCATAGCTACCATCGAAAATAAAACCGTCGCACAAATCGGATATGCTGGCCTACTTGTAGGCGCATAACTGGCACAACGTTCAATTGTTTTTAGGCTCAGATCACATACAACTCACGCAGACTGGTTAACAAGTGGTTGATTTTGAGCGCTCATAGAAGAAGACTGTCGTTGAGATCTTCATATGTAAGAACGAGATTTGAGCACACATGGTTACTACCTAAAGTGCATTGATGATGATTCTATCAATCAATCAATCACTTGAATTCTCCATAAGACGTTAATTCTTATTTTTGTTACGTTTGTTGGCCAACACGCCTTGATATAACCAAAAACAGATTAGATTGAAAAGAGAGTCACGGCTTAAAGAAGATTTAATCCCTTCAAATGCAAAATAAACAACCAAGTCAAGTTTCACATAAGCTCTAAGATTTATTAATACCACTCCACATATATATGTCAGTATTCAAGTATTGTACTTTTGCTGTGTATTCCACTTATACATATAATACTATTACACCTTTATACGTATATTCTTCTTCTTTGCTTTTAGTTTCGTATGCTCGTCTAAATCATGAGATGGGTTGCCTCTATGAAGCTGCATGTCAGTTGGAGTTCTTCGAGAGTTCCCCATAGCTTGGTCTGTAAGCTTTGTTCATGAGGCCATGTTTCATTTCGTTGGTGTATGTATGATGGACATGACTGCAGGATGTGCTCTGGAGTCTGTGTTTCTGTCTGGCATGCACACTGTGCAGTCTGAGCAAGATTTATTCTGTGCATGTGATGGTTGAGCCTGCAGTGACCTGTTCTTAGGCGAAAGATTATTGTGTGCTGTTTTCTGTTTAGTCTGCTGATAGGATCTTGTGGGTGTTTGCTGTGGGTTTGTTGCCTCCATATATCTTTGTACTTTCGCTTGATATGTGTCTTGAGTTATACGTATAAAACATATAAAGAGACACAAGATGATGGAAACACCATTATTAAGGAGGCAACCCGGCAAAGAGGAGAAGAGGAAGACCACGGAGGTATCATACGTTAGAAGTGATGACAATTCTCAATTTAGTTTTATACAATATAACTTGAAGTTGGAAATGTTATTTAGACTTTTAAAAGCTGATGTTGTTTTGACAATTTGTCATCAAATAGCTTGTCTTGAACAGAACTTTGCCACCCCAACAGTCCTTCGGAATTTCTCTCTCTCGTGGGTCAGATGGGTCTCCCTCTGTAGCCGTCAGTTTCAAACCATCAGTCACATCCTGAATTTGACATGAATTGCAATTCAAGTGATGAACAGTTTTGTGTTGCCACTTTATAACGATGGCCATATGCATTTATGCGGTGCATGTTGATTTTTGTGGTGGTACACGACTGTTTCATTCTGGAATTAGTTCACACTGGAGAAATTTCACAGTTGCTAGCATTTCATGTGATTTTCGTTGGCACAGGAGCGGAGCAATTAGGGGCTGACCCGTTGTAGTGAAGTTGGAACCGTACATATGAATATGAATCCATCTTCTCCGTGATCTTCCTCTTATCTCTTTATCGATATGCATCCTTTCATGATAGTCTTCTCCGGCCCTTTGTCTTTTATATGTCCAAAATACCTCAATTTTCTCTTTCTTATTTGTAGCATCAGCCAGTTTTCTTTGATTTTGAGTTCTTTCTGGATAGATCTATTTGTTCTCTTCTCTGTCCATGATATACGGAGGACTCATCTTTAACATTTATTATCAAAAGCACTTATATGTTTTCCCACTGCCTTGTTAAATGTCCATACTTCACACCCATACGTTGACACTGGACAAATGCATGCTCTTAGTATTCTGAACTTTGTTTTCCAATCAGTTCCGTTCCATACGGTTTTTATTTTGACAATTTGTAGCATAATTTATTATTTATGAATTTCCCGTGTAGTCAATATTGCTAGCCAAATAGATGAACTTCTCTGTTCTTTATATTATTCTTGATTCCAGGGTGATATCTGCTTGACTTTCCATATGTGTCTTCATTATATTTCTCTGTTCATAGCATATCTGCAGTCTAACTTTTGATGCCGTGCAAGATGTGTGTTTTTCTATGCATATTTTTAACTGTTTTTAACTTATTAGTACAATATCATTCTTCTTCTTCTTTGCGTTCGTTCTTTACCACCAATTTTAATAACTTTGTGATATGTTTGATCTTTGCCAAGACGTGTATACGTTGCACATTGGTTTAGTAGGCCCCTAAATGCATAATACTTCTACACGATTAAGACACTGCATCCGATTTCAGCCAAACCTCCTGAGTCGCCTCTTACGACATGATGGCAGGTAACAGTGGTTCTATTCTTTACACCCCAAATGTGGGACCCCCGTAACCACTCAGGCAACAATATCGTTCAAAGGATTAAGTCTGGAAGTCTGCGCAAAGTATGGATAGAAAGCATTTGACGTTCACATCTCAAGACCCTGACTTGGCTCTACACACAAGAACATGCTAGAGAGCAGAGAAATGAACGTGCTGATTTTCTTGCAAATAATGCCCCCGCTCAAGCAGGCAGAAATTCACTTGCAGTGGTTTCCATCTCACAGTGGCATTGCAGGCAATTAGAGTTCCGATGTCTTAACTTTGGAGGGCAGTGCCAAAGAGCAAATTTACCAACCCCTGTCTTTTCAAGAGGTCAAAACCCTCATAGAAAGAAAATCTGCAGTAGACTGGAAGACAAACATAATTAATACCTGGATATGATTATGGAAAAGACATCCTCAAAGATCTAAGCAGAAGAGACCAGGTCATTATATTTAGACTACGCACCGGACACTGCAGACTCATCAAATACTTATATAGACTAGGAATAAGTCAAACAGCTCTCTGCCATTGTCAGAAGGCGGAACAGACACCGGAGCCTATCCTGCAAGACTGTACTCTCCTGGGTGAGCTGAGAAGCAACATGTGGTCACACCCAGTCGACCTAAAAATTAAGCTTTGGGGAAACCTAACAGACCTGAAGCTGACGGCCCAGTTTGTGGTCCACAGTAAATTAAGAGCATGACCAGAGATCGCTGAAGGAAGAAGAAGAAGCAGGCAGAATTATGGACAGAGCTGATGTCTACAATGCAGCACGCTCTCATTGACCTGATATGGACGAGTCTCAAACACCGGGACCACCACCGAAAGATAAGCACTTGAACTCCAATTCCAGAAGAACAAAACAGGCATGAAAATGTCCAATATGTACCATAATGTCGATCACATAACAAACATAAGATAATCTAATATAATGCATATTTTTGTTGTTGGTTAAACCGTTTTTATACCTCGATCGATGCTCGTATATTGGGTAATACGGTGTTGGACACGTGTTTTTCATTCGCTGTCGGCCCATGATGGGTGATGTATTGAACATCACGCCGGTCACCTTTACTTCCCAGTGCTTACCTGGTACCCAACTGACTGGTCGGAAACCGATGGGTGATGTGATATCACCGCCTTTCTTTCAGTGCAGTACCCAACGAGCTGGTTGACGAAACCGTTACGGTCTGAAAAATATTCCACGCCCACTGTAGAATTGAACCTGGACCACTAGCCTAAGAAGCAAGTTTACTAACAACTACAGTACAACGGCTCTCTAACATAACATAACATAACATATGATATGACAACGAGATAACAAGTAACACGTTAGACATACAGGAAACTTAGTCATTAGCTCTGGGACCACTATTCCAGTTGATCCTCACGGACGTCTGTTCGAATTTAGAACAAAGGTCGCTTGCGTATGCATGCACTCAATCCCTTCATTGTTTACACAGAGTCACTCACTCAGTCACTGACTTCCTTGTTTACACTCAGTCACTCACTCACTCACTGACTTCCTTGTTTACACTTAGTCACTCACTGACTTCCTTGTTTACACTCAGTCACTCACTCACTGACTTCCTTGTTTACACTCCGTCAGCTCACTTACTGACTTCCTTGTTTACACTCCGTCGCTCACTCACTGACTTCCTTGTTTACACTCAGTCACTCACTCACTGACTTCCTTGTTTACACTCAGTCACTCACTCACTGACTTCCTTGTTTACACTCAGTCACTCACTCACTCACTGACTTCCTTGTTTACACTCAGTCACTCACTCACTGACTTCCTTGTTTACACTCCGTCGCTCACTCACTGACTTCCTTGTTTACACTCAGTCGCTCACTCACTGACTTCCTTGTTTACACTCCGTCGCTCACTCACTGACTTCCTTGTTTACACTCCGTCGCTCACTCACTGACTTCCTTGTTTACACTCAGTCACTCACTCACTGACTTCCTTGTTTACACTCAGTCACTCACTCACTCACTGACTTCCTTGTTTACACTCCGTCGCTCACTCACTGACTTCCTTGTTTACACTCAGTCACTCACTCACTGACTTCCTTGTTTACACTCAGTCACTCACTCACTGACTTCCTTGTTTACACTCAGTCACTCACTCACTGACTTCCTTGTTTACACTCAGTCACTCACTCAGTTACTCACTGAGCACCCCCTCACTCACTCACTCACTTATTCGCAGATTCACTCATCCATTCACTGATTTTTAGATTTACTCACTCACTAACTCACGTACCCTCTCACTGACTGACTGACTCACTCACTCACTCATTTGAAGATTAGCTCACTCACTAACTACTGTGTAGATTCAGTCACTCTCTCACTGACTCACTCTCTCTCTCTCTCTCACTCACTCACTCACTTACTCACTCATTCTCACTTACTCTTTTATTTATAGATTAACTCACACACTCACTTACTCATCTTCGCACTCGCTCACTTATTTGTAGGTTCACTCTCTCCATCACCCACTCCCTCACTCACTCACTCACTCACTCACTCCTCCTCTCTCTCATGTACTCATTTACTCACTCTCTCTCACATACTAACTCAAACGCTCTCTCTCACTCCACATCCCACTCAGTCGTCCCTCACATTTCCGTGTCTGTCAGCGCTTACACGTTGGACACAATACGGACCAGCTGCTGCTGTTGCTACTGGCTAGATACAGCTAAAACTCTTGTCACGTTTTCTTCCTATGTTGTCTTTCTCTCTCTTTCTTTTTCTCTGTCTCTTTCTCTGTCTCTCTCTGTCTCTCTCTTTCTCTATCGCTCTTTCTCTGTCGCTCTCTTTCTCTTTTTCTCTCTCTTTCTCTCTGTCCCTTTTTCTCTTTCCCTTTCTATGTTTCTCTCTCTCTCTTTCTCTGTTTCTCTTTCTCTGTTTTTCTTTTATCATTCTCTCTTGCTCTCTCTCTTCTTCTGGTCTCTCTCTCTCTTTATCTGTCTCTCTGCCTCTCTCTCTTTTCTCTCTATCTATCTTCTCTTTCTCTCGCTCTCTCTCTGTCTCCTCTTTTTCTCTCTCTTTCTCAGTGTTTATTTCTCAGTCTCTTTCTCTTTCTCTTTTTCTGTCTTTTTCTCTCTCTTTCTCTCTCTTTCTTCATAATTTCTCCGTCTCAATCTCTTTTTGCTCTCACTTTTCCTCTCTCTTTCTCTGTATCTCATTCTTTCTCTCCCACTCTCTCTATCATTCTTCTTCTTCTTTTTCCTGCGTTCGCCTGCTTTTAAATCAGACGTAGTCATGGCGCTTGTGACTGTTTTTTGCGTGCAAGTCTGCTTTCCTTATTATCATAACGAGCGAACGTAATTCTCTCATTTTTCCTTCTATTTTTAATTTCTCATTTTCTTTTTCCCTTTGTCTCTTCTTTTCTGTTTTCCTTTCTCTTTCTCTGTTTTCCTTTCTCTTTCTCTGTTTGCCTTTCTCTTTCTCTGTTTTCCTTTCTCTTTCTCTGTTTTCCTTTCCTTTCTCTGTTTTCTTTCTCTTTCTGTTTTCCTTTCTCTTTCTCTGTTTTCCTTCTCTTTCTCTTTTTCTTTCTCCTTCTCTGCTTTTTCTTTCTCTTTCTCTGTTTCTCTCGACCTTCTGTTTTTTTCACGATTTCGATTTCAATCAACACATCTGCACTCGTGTACCTCACACTTTCTCTGTTTTCCTTTCACTTTCTCTGTTTTCCTTTCACTTTCTCTGTTTCCTTTCACTTTCTGTTTTCCTTTCACTTTCTCTGTTTTTCTTTTCTTTCTCTGTTTTCTTTCTCTTTCTGTTTTCCTTTCTCTTTCTCTGTTTTCCATTCTCTTTCTCTATTTTCCTTTCTCCTTCTCTGTGGCGTAGAGGTTAGGTTCTCTTCTCTCGTGTGCCAAGGTACCAGGTTCGCTCCCTCGTGGAGCCATCTGGATATTTTTTCCAGAGATTTCAGATTTCAATGCAGACACAAAGACCCAAGCACTCGAGTGGAACCCGCAAGGACAACAGAAAAATGGACGTCCTAGATAGAGCTGAAGATGAAATCTTCTTGAGGAGCTAAAGGATGATGAACTATCCTGGGAAGACATCAAGAAGACAGACAGTGCCGGGAAAAGTGGAGAGAACTCAGGACAGTGCGGTATATTTTTTCAGTATGATGCAAGTCTTTGCAATGCCGCCCCTTAAATGTTTTTTCTTGAAAATAATCTTTAATTGTGATTTTCATTTCGCTACTTATGCCGCCCCTCTTATGGTGCCGCCTGATGCGGCCGCCTCTCTGTATCAAAGCACAGTACGGCCCTGGAAGAACTGTTGGACACTATGCTCCACGAGGAGCGGAGATGAATACGTCAAGCTAGTCATAGTACTTTCATTGTAAATAATACTTAAACAAGCTTGAACAGATGTCATGAAATGTTATATATATACATGTCATGTTTTTTGTGTTTAAATTATTTGTTAATTATCAAATTAACTTGCAAATAATTACCATCTTTCATTGCCTTGGAAATCGATGTCTTCAATATGCAAAATGAAATACTCACTTAACGGTTTTTTTCTCCTAACGGTTTTTTTTTCCTCGTAGCGACATTTTTTTCTTGGGAACAATTAGCATCGTTAAATGAGGGAAATATATTCTATGTAATTCAATTGTTTTAAAGCAACATATTCTCACAAGTAGGATACATAATTCTGTTCTTCTTGGCTTTGGTTCTTCTACTTCTTCTTCAGTGATTTTGGTCATGTGCTTAGTTTACTGTAGACCACAAACTGGGCAGTAGCTTCAGGTCTGTCAGTTTTCCAAGCTCAGTATTTTGGTCATGGCTTGTACCATCATGAAAAACATCTGAAGACAGTCAGCTTCAGGTCTGTCAGGTTTCCTTTCTTCAGTGATTTCTGGTCATGTGCTTAGTTTACTGTGGACCACAAACTGGGCAGTAGGCTTCAGGTCTATCAGTTTTTTCCAAAGCTCAGTTTTTAGGTCGACTGGGCGTGACCATCATGAAAAAACATCATGAAAGACATGCACTTTCCAACACACATAATACAACTCATAGAATCTCTATATCACGAACAACAGGCAACCATTAAAATAGGAGGTGAAATAGCTGAATGGTTCGAGATTCAAAAAGGGGTATGACAGGGATGTATTTTGTCACCATACTTATTCAAACACGTAATTACAAAGACTGTAGTTTTACAAATTACAAAAACAATGACAAAATACAGCAACGTTTCGACCAACAAGGCCTTTATCAAGCAAACGAACAAACAGGAGTGACAAATTAAAATGAAACACAAATGGACGACCAAATACAAACGTATCTAAGGAAAATCTGGAATAAAAACGAATAACGAAATAAATGTAACACAAAAACACACATAAAAACTAGAAATAGAAAGGAAAAGAGACAATGAAACATCTAGTAAATATATAACTTGAATACATGCAACATATACCCATATAGATTACAAAGCATGGGAAGAGAAAGTACTAAGAAGCATAAGAATGGAATATAACATGAATACATGCAACATATACCCATATAGATTACAAAGCATGGGAAGAGAAAGTACTAAGAAGCATAAGAATTTAATACGTTGAGCCCACGTGGTCGCAAGGTACCATACAAAGAAATCAACCGATTCTCCAGAGCAAATCGACTGCGATCATCCGAGGAACATGATCGGATGGCTGTGACCTGGACATCGTGAGCACCTAAATGGCCAGTATCATTGAAAT
Organism: Arion vulgaris; assembly: GCA_020796225.1. NCBI lineage: Eukaryota > Metazoa > Mollusca > Gastropoda > Stylommatophora > Arionidae > Arion > Arion vulgaris. The sequence goes on from CM036757.1 coordinate 5,486,395, forward strand.
GGGTGGCTACAGGGTCACAGAGCATTGGCGTATGTCGCGTAAGTGTTGGGCGAATCGGTCACTACTTGTCACTACTTGTGTCAACTTTCTTGACATTACTATCACCTTACGCCTATCCGCTATCACTACATCAGTATATTACAAGCCTACTGATGCACATAGTTTCTCCTCTATACTTCTTCCCATCCCCGGGCTTGTCGTGACTCTTTGCCATTCTCGCAGCTCTTACGCCTTCGTCGCCTTTGTAGTGAGGACGATGATTTTCTTGAGAGAGCTCGCGAGATGCTTGATTTCTTTCGTAGGCGCATATACCCGGAGAGGTGCTTGTCTCGGCTATGCATCGAGTTCAGAAAATCACTCGCCAGCAGGCCCTTACCAGCCAGCATAGGACTACTAACTCTGACAGAGTAAAACTTATCTTAACTTACCACCCCCATAGTTCCCTGGTGAAAAATGTTTTATTCCGTCATCTGTCTCTCCTTAGATCAGATCCTGAGACCCGTTCTGTCTTCCCCAACTATCCTTTGGTGTCTTACAGACGGGACAGAAGTCTTAAGGATATGTTGGTACACAGTCGCCTTAAGTCCAATATCCAGACTCATTTTGGCACTGTCCAGTGTGGTCGTCGGCGTTGCAACACGTGTGCTTATGTGATACAGACGCGTACTGTATCTTTTCCTTTAGGCACGTTTCTTATTGACGATGGGTTCACATGCGAGTCCCGTAATCTTATCTATGCCATTATCTGTAAGCGGTGTAACAAGGCTTATATCGGCGAGACAGGCAAGAGGCTCAGTGACCGATTCGCCCAACACTTACGCGACATACGCCAATGCTCTGTGACCCTGTAGCCACCCATTTCAATGATACTGGCTATTTAGGTGCTCACGATGTCCAGGTCACAGTCATCCGATCATGTTCCTCTGATGATCGCAGTCGATTTGCTCTGGAGAATCGGTTGATTTCTTTTATGGTACCTTGCGACCACGTGGGCACGTTTACATTCTTATGCTTCTTAGTACTTTCTCTTCCATGCTTTGTAATCTCTATGGGTATATGTTGCATGTATTCATGTTATATTCCATTCTTATGCTTCTTAGTACTTTCTCTTCCATGCTTTGTAATCTATATGGGTATATGTTGCATGTATTCAAGTTATATATTTACTAGATGTTTCATTGTCTCTTTTCCTTTCTATTTCTAGTTTTTATGTGTGTTTTTGTGTTACATTTATTTCGTTATTCGTTTTTATTCCAGATTAATTACGTGTTTTGCCAATCAAATAGTTTTACTGCAGAATTACGTGTTTTGCCAATAAAATAGTTTTACTGCAGTTCCATATATATATACTGCATACTTATTCAACATATATGCGGAGAACATCATGAGGAATGTACAAGACGATGCCAACTATGTGAATTACGACCCTCTCACTATAGGCGGCAAATGCATACCAGAGCTTAGATACGCAGACGATACAGTATTATTATCCACCAGCAAAGAAGGTTTGGAAAACCTAATCATGATGACCAAGAAACATAGTGGAAGACCAACATCTATATTTGAATACACAAAAACAAAAATCATGTCAACTGACAAAGCAAAAGGCTCACCTAATATCCAAGTAAACAATGAAGAACTCCAATGTGTGAGAGCTACGAATATCTGGGCTCAATAATTAACAATAACGGTGACTGCTCCAAAGAGATCTCAAGAAAATTGGCAATAGCAATCAAGAAGTTAAACACAATGAAGAACATGTGGCAAAGCACCAGCAAAATACTAACATTAAAAATATTGAAGCATGCTTTTTCCCAGTGGCTACTTATAGTTGTGAATCATGGACCATTACACAAAAATAAGAACGAAAATCCAGTCCTTCGAAACTAAATGCTACAGAAAGATCCTACGAATACCATGGACAGAAAAAGAAAGACACTGATGTCCTGAAAGAACTAAATGTTAAAGAGAATTGGCTGATAAACAACATACTATACAGAAAAATTAGATACTTTGGTCTCATCAAGCGTCACGATGGCCTGGAAAGAACAATACTAGAGGGCAGGGTCCCAGGACGCAGAGGCAGACCAAGAAGAAGATGGCTACAAGATATTAAAGAAACCATGAATATGACCATCGACGAAGTGGGTGAACTGGCAAGAGACAGAGTGAATTTCAGATGTGCTGCAAAGAGAGCAACGTTCTATAAAGGATACGCACCTTGAAAGGATACACACCTTGATGATGATGGGCGTGACCACATGTTGCTTCTCAACTCACACAGGAGATGACAGTCTTGCAGGACATGCTCCGGTGTCTGTTCCGCCTGCTGACACTGGCAGAGAGCTGTTTGACTTATTCCTAGTCTATATAAGTGTTTGTTGAGTCTGCAGTTCCGACCTGGAATATAATGACTGTCAAAGTTAGCAGGTCTCTCTAGCTCTCTCTCTTTATCTTTCGAACCTGTGACGCCCTTGGCGCTTAGGGCAACAACCCATTTCAAGTTATTTTTCTCTGTTCTTAATCGTTCTCTTTTTCCAACTGTGATTCATTTCCCTCAGTTACTGCTCTACTGTAATCTTCTAGATCGTTTTGAGTCTTTCGCATTTTCGTTTACCCTCCGATGTTCATCTCAGTGCAGTTTTCATGATAGTTAGTCTCTAAGCGCAACACATGTTCAACCCATCTGCAGTCTCGTATGGGTTATGGTATTTATATTCTCTTGCTGCCACAGAATAAGTAAAGTAAAGTAAAGGAACCCTTTCATACCTCGTGGTATATAGGTCAATGCAGTGTTAGGCCTGTACTTTTCATTGACCGTCGGCCCACGATGGGTGATGTGGTCAGCATCACCCGGCCGCCTTTACTTTCCCAGAGCATGTCTGGTACCCAGTTGAGGCTGGGTCGACCTGAGAGAAGTCGCGGTCGGGAAAAATTCCACGCGCATTGCGGGAGCTGAACCCAGACCACCAGCCTTGAGAAGCGAGTTCACTAACAACTACGCTACAGCGGCTCTCACAGTGTAAGTAGTTCGTGGTTATAGATAGTTCTTTGTGGTATAGCGTAGAGGTTACGTGCTCGTCTCTCCTGCTAAATGGTACCAGGTTCGCTTCCTCATGGAGCCATCTGGATATTTTTCCAGAAATCCCTGATCTCAGTGTAGGTGAGATCGAGTTCCTAGTAATATCGGAGATGGGCGTTAAAACGTAGGTCCCGTGTTCAATTTAAAGTACGTAAAAGAACCATTGGCAGTTCAAAATTGAGCAGAGCAGGCTGGAAAGCCGCTGCCCGTGAAAAATTCATTAGAAAAGATTACAAATAAAATTCCTGCAAAAATAACTTCACCATCTTCAAAATCACATCGGGACCCTCGTCGGTGCTACGGAATTCGTGCACTGCCGCTGAGATCTTCCTGTGTAAGAAAGAGATCGGAGCACACATGTTTACTCACCGAAGTGCAATAATGATGGTCCTATCAATCAATCAATCAATCAATCAATCAATCAGATAGTTCTTGACCAGATTGTATAAAAGATCGTTCGCAGACAAGTTGTAAAGAAGATGAAATCTGGTTCTTTGATATATGGAATATAGAAGTAAGAAACGTTGGTGAACCTCTTTCTGTTTCTTCTTCACTTCCTCGTTCGTGTTTATACTCGCTTTGGGGTCTCTGTGGCTGAGTGGTTAAGCCCTTTGTCTTGTGAGTCGAAGGTCGTGGGTTCGAATCCTGACCACGCCGTTCTGTTCATGAGTGCAGCTTTTTCCAGAGACGCCTAGGATTGTTGCTGGAGCTACGGAGTTCGTGCTTTGTGCAATACTCTCGGCAGGTGGCTTGCCATTTCTGCGGAGAGAGACCGAGCCATATGGGGTAAAACCCGGTGCAATGAAATCAATCCTTCGGCTTTAACCCTTTAGCTGCTAAGGACGTATATATACGTTTTCTCCATTCACTTCTAAAGACGCATTAACACGTCTGTTATTATCTCTCCTCTGTGGGTTAAAGATGTGTTAACACGTTATACATTACTACTGTCACTGCTATAGGCGTACATTCACGTTTGGGACCTAGAAACAAAGAGTAGCTATTTTTAGCTCAGCCTTCAGAAAGTATGCAGCAGCGAAAGGGTTTTAAAACCCTTTAAACTTGCGCTGGTTATAGCAGAATACAGTTCGGAGTATGGAATGTTGTGTTTCTCAGTTGTCTGCATGAGTTGTGCTATGTGCAAGCATCTTTTGGTTCGTAAATCCTACTTCAGCATGGCTATTTGTGGGTACCGGGTTCGCTTCTCTTGCTTCGATTTCTACAAACGTAACCAGACTTCTTGATAGTCATCTGTTTCCGTGGTCGCCACGGGGACGTGGAGTGAGGTCTTGGTCAGCTTTCTTCTTAAGCTCAACCTGATGCTAGCAATCAGATATGAACCGTTGACCATGCAGCTTGTGTGTATTTAGTTCCCGAAATAGGGGAAGACTGCAGTACAACTTAGTAGAATAGCGAAGCACGTCAGAACAAAGTATGTACTTAAGTTTTACAAAATACAGAAACAGTGACGATACACAGCAACGTTTCGACCATATGTAGTGTTCTTTGAAATTCGTCACTCCTTTTGTATCGTTTGCTTGATAAAGGCCTTTTGGTCGAAACGTTGCTGTGTATCGTCACTGTTTCTGTATTTTGTAAAACTAAAGTACTTTGTTTTTACATATTTCGCTATTTAGTCCCCCGATGTGGGACGGAGCGTCAGGACCTCTCTGTTTCATCTCATGAACGAAGTTACTAATTATTATTTTATCTGCCAAATTTATCTGGAAGAAATGTTGGTGGGCTTACTTTTTGTCTTCATTCCGTCAATATATTTCTCTTCGGTAGAGAAGGGGAGTTTGTCGACTATGACCAAGGATATGTGCGGAAACCTGCAAATCTGAGCTGGTCAGAGGGGATTAAATCAGATCCCGACCGAGTGGTTACCGGGGCCCAAATTTGGGGTGTAAAGAATAGAACCACTGTTACCTGCCACGCATGTCGTAAGAGGCGACTAAGAAGGTTCGGCTGAAATCGGAGGCACGTGTCCGCTAGGGAATGCTAACCCGAAACAACTGCTTGCAGAAAACGGATGCACCAGGCCGTAAGGCGCATAACATGGTGCAACGACCCCTCACAATGAGGAATGGGATAATGGATTCTACGGTCGCCAATCTGCCTCGGAGATTTAGCCACGCAGTAAGAATGTCAGACCTACCATCACAAGGGTGGCCAAATCTTACTGCGGTAAGAGGTCGGCACAAACGGGGAAGCAGAAATGAATAGGAATTATATCCTACAGAACTGCCCCAGTATACAGACTTGAGAAGAAAGAGGTGGCCCACTTACACTAGCGTCCAAGACAAACTGTATTGCGTGGCTGATAATCTGAGGTAAACGACTGCCTTTATTAGAGAATCCGAAATCAAAATGTAATGAGAATGCAGAAGAAGAAGAATCAGATCCGGAGAAAACCGAGGGGAAGTTGCGGTTATACTTAATAAATTGGCGTTTTAGGACAAATACACGCATGTATGGTATCACATAAGCAAGCAAAATAACGAAGTAGTTAACTCGCATGTCTATCGTTCTGAAGGCAATGGTTTCGAATCCGGGCAATATGTACAAATGTACAAATGTACATATGTACAAAGTCATATGTACAATGTTGTCATGATATCCAAAGGATTGTTGCTGGAGCTAAGGAGTCCGTGCTTTGTTCAACACTCTCAGTAGATGACGTGCGATTACTGCACACAGGGGCGGAGTCATAGGGGGAAACTGGATGCAATAAAGTAAATACTTCGCCTCTAGACCATTTTAGACAAAGTTTTAACGCTATTTTTGTTGATGTGGACAAAGAAAGAAAAGCACTTGGTAGGCACTGTAAGCTGGTTTCTGCTTCGTATCGTGAACGTAGCAACTGTTCTTCTACTGCTTGACAAGGATTTAGCGTAAAATTAATGCGAAATGCAAGTATGAGTTATCGCAAGAGCGGTAGGGTTAGGCTGGGGGGACGTTTTTGCCTGTACGGCGCGTGATTTTCACAGCTGGCATACGGCTTCTGCTTGGGTGAGTGCTTGCGCCGCAGACGATTTGTTTGTGTGTCCTTGTGAGTGTTTGGACGTGTGTGTATCTTGTACTTTACTGGGGCATGTTCCGGGTTTCAAACAGGGGTGATTCATACTACATGCTGGTTGGTCTATATTATATAAACAGCTTAGGACGTATGTAAAGTGGACATATGAAGCCGCCACAGATGTGACTCATTGACAACAGTTGTAAGCAACACATATAGATAAACATGACAAAACACTTATTTCACAAGTAGGTGTTATACATGGCCGCCAGGAGGTTAAGTCCTTGACCCCTTGTCAAGATGTCAATTTGAGTTGACCCGAGTGATGTGAGTTGGTTCATAACCATTATATAACTGTACAATAACAACAATATAACAGTTATATGCACTTGTTTATGAGTCAGCTCTGATACCCTACTTTGTGAACAATCAGACCTCACACACTATTATCAGTATAACGCAGTAAATGTGGTATGAGGAAGTAGAGTAATGTGTTCGGAAAACCTATGTGTTTGAATTTATGTCGTGTTGAACATTATTCCACCCGAGTCGCCCGCGTGGTTACCGGGGCCCAAATTTGGGTTGTAAAGAATAGAACCACTGTTACCTGCCACGCATCTCGTAAGAGGCGACTATGGAGGTTTGGTTGAAATCGGATGCACGTTTCCTAAACATGTAGAAGTCTATCGTTTAGGGGCCTACCAAACCAATGTGCAACGTATACACGTTCTGGCAAAGATCAAACATATCACAAATAGGGTTAAAATTGGTCGTAAAGAACGAACGCAAAGAAGAAGATTAGATTAGGGGAAGTAATATCGAAACAAAAGACGTGATGGATCAAAACAACAACTTATTTCTTCTCCTTCTTCTTCTTGCGTTCGTTCTTTACCACCAATTTTAATCACTCTTTGTGATATGGTTGATCTTTGCCAGAACGTGTATACGTTGCACATTGGTTTGTAGCCCTAAACGCATGACTTGTACATGTTAGGACACATGCATCCGATTTCAGCCAAACCTCCTTAGTCGCCTCTTACTTCTTCTTCTTCTTCTTTGAACGCTCCCTATCGACCGCTTGTCACCCACTATGTGTGATTTGTATGTGATCTGAGCCTAAGAGCGATTGTACGTTGTGCCAGTTATGCGCCTACAGGTAGGTCAGCACATCCTATTTCTGCGCTGTTTTTTATTTACTAGGGTAGCACCCCTAGGGCCTACATTAGCGCCTCTTACGACATGCGTGGCAGGTAACAGTGGTTCTATTCTTTACACCCCAATTTTTGGTACCGGTAACCTTTGGTCGGGGGTATTCTTTGCTTGATAAAGGCGTTTGATCAAAACGTCGATGTGTATTGTTAATGTTTCTGTACCCTGTAAAAACTTTAGTGCTTTGTTTTTACGTGTTTCTCCAGAATAAAATAATGACAATGAGTTTATTTTTAGCACAAGAGAGAGAGAGAGAGAGAGAGACAGATAAAAATGTATAAAGATAAGACGCGCCAACATGACAGGGATGAACTGAAGAGTACGACGGCTCGAAAGCGAAGATAAATACCACAGGGAGGAGCTCCTACCAGTGTAAGTCGGAGGTCTGTCAAGCTACTTCGGGCCGGATCTCAAAACGGAACACCATCCATCTGGCCTGGACATGTTCCGTATGCGCATACCGGAAGTGCTAAAGTGTGCGCACAAGATGTCGCCTTATCGCGCTGTTGACGCAATGCAAGTTTGGAGAATGGAAAAACATTATGAGATATAGGAACCAACAGCAATGTGAGACGGGTTTCTGAACGATATAACATGTATAGAATGACTCCCTTAAGCTAGTCTTGGCGTCATCTACTTATCAAAGAAAAGTTGTGATAATGTTGGTATGAAGTTAGAACAAGCAGATGTTTGTAAAGTAAAGTTTCATACAAAACATACATTTTACAACTTTCCTATCTTCCTATTTTCTACTTCACCTTTCAACTCCCAACGGAGCACAGGGCACAGGTCTTCTACAAACTTCTTCCAGCTCTTCCTCTCTCCTGTCATCCCTTCCAATTCTGTCCATGTTTTACCTATCCTTTTTATATCAGTCTCCAACTCTCTTCTCCAGGTCTGTCTAGGTCTTCCCCTACTCCTCTTTGCCTGCGGGTTCCAAAACAGTGCATGTCTTGCAATGCTTCTGGTCAGTCTTCTCAATGTGTGTCCTATCCATCACCAACGTCTCTTCCTTAGCTCTTTCTCCACTGGTATCTGCTTAGTTCTTTCTCTGAGTTCCTCGTTTGTAATCTTATCATCATACCATCTCCGTCTCTCTATTCTACGTAAACATCAATTTATGAAGGTCTGTAGTTATCTTCTCTCTATTCCTCCTTATCTTGATGTCTCTCTCTCTCTCTCTCTCTCTCTCTCTGTCTTTCTCTCTGTCTTTCTCTCTCTCTTTCTCTCTCTTTCTCTCTCTCTCTCTCTTTCTCTCTCTCTTTCTCTCTTTCTCTCTTCTCTCTCTCTCATCATCCTTCTCTTCTCTCCACCCTCCTCATTTCTTCCTCACTTTGAGCGTCTCTGTGGCGTAGAGGTTAGTGCTCGTCTCTTGTTCCAAAGGTACTTGGTTCGCTCCCTCGTGACGCCATTGAGATATTTTGTCCAGAGATCATTGGTCTCAGTGTAGGTGAGATCGAGTTCCTAGTCCTAACGGAGACGGACGAATAACAAGTAGGTTCTGTGTTCAAGTTGAGCAAGTAAAAGAATTATTTGCAGTTAACAATCGAGAAGCGCAGGCTGCAAAGCCGCTGTCTGAGCAATAATCATTAGAAAGATTCAAGAATAAAATTCCTACAAAATATTTTCATCATCTTCTAAATTACATCAGGGACCCTCGCCGGTGCTATGGAGTTCATGCACTGCGCGAATCGTCATGTAAAATAGACAATGTTACTCATTGAAGTGCAATGATGATAGTCCTATCAATCAAGCAATCCTACAATCTGTTCCTTCCTCTCATTAGAACTGTCACTAATCTCAACTCTCAACTCTCTCACCTCACTCTCAATCTCCTTTACAGTCCTGTTGATTCCTTATCTTTTCTCGCAATGAACTCTTTCTCTCCTTCTCTCTAACTCAGTGCGGCTCGTGATCATTTTGTTGGTGGGGGGACAATGTTTGGAAAAATCATTGTTTTGAATTAATTTAATATTTGTTATACATGATTGTTGCTGGGTCTGGTCTGCTAACGACCGCCTGTCTCTAACAAACATCTTATTCCTCTTTTTTTCCGATCCATAAGCACTTGAGTTTTCAGCTCTTCGGCTCGGTGCCATGGACATCTTTAACCTTCGGTTTGGTGCCACGACACCGTAAATCTGGAATCTGTGTTTCTCCCACCGCGGATTGAACTCGCACACAAGAGGATAGTCACCCGTAGTCAACGGCTCAACACGCTAGCAGACGGCCTTATTCCTCTTAAATACACTCACTTTCCTTGCTCACACTCCCACTCTTCCTCATTGTCATTTTCGCCCATAGTCATTCTCACTCACTCTCTGCCTCCCTCATTCACTCTTTACCTCACTCAAAGTCTCTCTACTTTTCTCACTGTCTATTCCTCCATCATTTACATTATCCTTTCCTTACTGTTTCTATCCCTTGCTAACCTCTCTGTATGGGAACTTAATCTTCATCACTCCCTCACTTTCTCTCTCTCACCTCGTCCCTTCCTCGTGTTATACAACTGTCTTTGGACTCGATAAAATATTTTTAAAAATCGAGTTAGAGTATTCAACATCAGGCACAGAGGACAGTGTTATCCCAAAATCTCCCTTTGGCAGCTAGCCTTATCTCACACCAATGTCTGCTACAGCAGATATCCTCTCACACCAATGTCTGCTACAGCAGATATCCTCTCACATCAATGTCTGCTACAGCAGATATCCTCTCACATCAATGTCTGCTCAGCAGAATATCCTCTCACATCAATGTCTGCTACAGCAGATTCATCTCACACCAATGTCTGCCATCAGATATCCTCTCCATCAATGTCTGCTCAGCGATATCCTCTCATCAATGTCTGCTCCACGATTCATCTCACATCAATGTCTGCTACAGCAGATATCCTCTCACATCATGTCTCTCAGCAATTCCTCTCCACCAATGTCTGCTACAGCAGATATCATCTCACACCAATGTCTGCTACAGCAGATATCCTCTCACATCAATGTCTGCTACAGCAGATATCCTCTCACATCAATGTCTGCTACAGCAGATATCCTCTAACATCAATGTCTGCTGCAGCAGATTCATCTCACACCAATGTCTGCTACAGCAGATATCCTCTCACATCAATGTCTGCTACAGCAGATATCATCTCACACCAATGTCTGCTACAGCAGATATCCTCTCACATCAATGTCTGCTACAGCAGATATCCTCTCACATCAATGTCTGCTACAGCAGATATCCTCTAACATCAATGTCTGCTACAGCAGATATCATCTCACACCAATGTCTGCTACAGCAGATATCCTCTCACATCAATGTCTGCTACAGCAGATATTCTTTCACATCAATGTCTGCTACAGCAGATATCCTCTCACATCAATGTCTGCTACAGGAATTCTCTCACATCAATGTCTGCTACATCAGATATCCTCTCACATCAATGTCTGCTACATCAGATATCCTCTCACATCAATGTCTGCTACAGCAGATATCCTCTCACACCAATGTCTGCTACAGCAGATATCCTCTCACATCAATGTCTGCTACATCAGATATTCTCTCACATCAATGTCTGCTACAGCAGATATTCTCTCACATCAATGTCTGCTACATCAGATATTCTCTCACATCAATGTCTGCTACAGCAGATATCCTCTCACATCAATGTCTGCTACAGCAGATATCCTCTCACATCAATGTCTGCTACAGTAGATATCCTCTCACATCAATGTCTGCTACAGCAGATATCATCTCACACAATGTCTCATAAAGTGGCTAGCCTTATCTCACTAATATCCCTAAAGCTGACATCATTATTTCACACAATGTCCCCTAAAGCCAGCCTTCTCCACCAATCTTCATAGCGCAGCCTACCCCCACCAATCTTCCATAAAGCGGCCAGCCTTACCTCCCACCAATCTTCCATAAAGCGACCAGCCTTACCTCCTACCAATGTCATAAAGCGACCAGCCTTTCTCCACCAATGTCACATAAAGCGGCCAGCCTTACCTCCTACCAATGTCCCATAAAACGGCCAGCCTTACCTCCTACCAATGTCCCATAAAGCGGCCAGCCTTACCTCCCACAAATCTTCCATAAAGCGGTCAGCCTTAACTCACACCAATGAAGGTGTCTGTGATTTCAGCTGTTCCCTGAGCTTCGATTTATCAGTTTCATGAAAAAGTCACGTGCAGCTGACAGCTAAGTCACGTTGCTGCTGACAGCTAAGTCACGTTGCAGCTGACAGCTAAGAGCTTGAAATATAAAGGACTGGCGATCCAAACACGGATTGTCCTCTGTTAATCAATGTGATGTAGCGTGCTGGCGTGTTTGTATAGTGGTACATAGACCAATGGTCGCTCCAGGACTAGGTACTATTAGATACATATTTTTAGTTCGGCGTTTGAAAGACTTAAGAAAAGGGGGTGGGGAGGATTGATTTCATAGCACCGGGTTTCCCCACATGGCATGGTCCCTCTCGGCAGAAGGGGCAAGTCAAATGTCGAGTGCATTGCTCAAAGCACGAACTCCGTAGCTCCAGAAACAATCCCATGAATCTTTGAAAAAAATGAAAAAGGGAATTGAGCGATGTGGTTCAGCTTCAAACGCACATTAACCAGAACGCAAGGCAAACGTTCTAACCACTTCGCTAAGGAGACCGCCACATAAGTTGACTTCTCTCACTTAATAATTCAGATCTTCTTCTTCTTTACGTTCGTTCTTTACGACCAATTTTGATCTTTGCCAAGAACGTGTGTACGTTGCGTATTGGTTTGGTAGGCCCCCTAAACGTATAGACTTCTACATGTTTAGGACACATGCATCCGATTTCAGCCAAATAACCATATGAACTCAATTCAACAACCATCCGCCCATGTGTTGTCGGGGCTGCCAAGGAAGCGAAGAATAGTAAGACTGCGACCGACAAGGCATGTCGTAAGAGATGACTGAGGTAGTGACCTAGAGAAGCGTATCTAGTTAATAAAATGCGTCGAAGAAATCGGATGTGCTGGCCTACTTGTAGGCGCATAACTGGAACAACGTAAATTGCTCTTAGGCTCACATCACATACAGATCACAAAGAGTGGTTTAACAAGTAGTTGATATGGAGAGTTCGGAGAAGAAAAGAAGAAGAAGAAGAACCACTATACACTCCAGAGTGCCAGCAGTGTGCATATCAGGTGCCAGCGGTGTGCATATCAGGTGTCAGCGGTGTGCATATCAGGTGTCAGCGGTGTGCATATCAGGTATCAGCGGTGTGCATATCAGGTGCCAGCAATGTGCATATCAGGTGCCAGTGATGTGCATATCAGGTGCCAGTGATGTGCATATCAGGTGCCAGCGGTGTGCATATCAGGTGTCAGCGGTGTGCATATCAGGTGCCAGTGATGTGCATATCAGGTGCCAGCGGTGTGCATATCAGGTGCCAGCGGTGTGCATATCAGGTGCCAGTGATGTGCATATCAGGTGCCAGCGGTGTGCATATCAGGTGCCAGGTGTGCTATCAGGTGTCAGCGTGTGATATCAGGTGCCAGTGATGTGCATATCAGGTGCCAGCGGTGTGCATATCAGGTGCCAGTGTGTGCATATCAGGTGCCAGTGATGTGCATATCAGGTGCCAGCGGTGTGCATATCGGTGTCAGCGGTGTGCATATCAGGTGCCAGCGGTGTGCATATCAGGTGTCAGCGGTGTGCATATCAGGTGTCAGCGGTGTGCATATCAGGTGCCAGTGATGTGCATATCAGGTGCCAGCGGTGTGCATATCAGGTGTCAGCGGTGTGCATATCAGGTGTCAGCGGTGTGCATATCAAGTGTCAGCGGTGTGTATATCATAATAACACGTTTGACCATAACCTCATCAGTTGCCAATTGCTGGATAATGTCACAAAGATCCGTTTTCCAAGACCAAATAAATCTTACAAGCACATGAAGATATCGTATTGGATACAAAACAAAGGGCCGTCTACGCAAAATGTGGACCTCAGAAATGATGTGGTGTAAATGATGTGGTGTAAATGATGTGGTGTAAATGATCTGGTGTAAATGGTGTGGTGTAAATGATGTGGTGTAAATGATGTGGTGTAAATGGTGTGGTGTAAATGGTGTGGTGCAAATGATGTGGTGTAAATGATGTGGTGTAAATGATGTGGTGTAAATGATGTGGTGTAAATGATGTAGTGTAAATGATGCGGTGTAACGATGTGGTGTAAATGATGCGGTGTAAATGGTGCGTGTAAATGATGCGTGTAAAACGAAATGATGCTGTAAATGATGTGGTAAATGATGCTGTGTAAATGATGCGGTGTAAATGATGGAAGAGAAGACAGAAGATAAAAAGCTAAAAGACCCGGATGTTGCGGATGCTATTTGTCCTATCCAAATGCTTCAAGAAATAAAAAAAATACATTTAGTTTTCCGAAATTTCTACATCTCCGGAACCACTGTGTAGTGCTCTATCGCCGGCATTCTATCACGTGTCAAGTTGACAGTAAGGGGCTAATAACTAATATGCTCCTGATGTCAATTTTTTAAATTTTCGTTTGAACTTTCTTATTTTTAATTCTCGACCGTTGGTAACCTTTGACCTCTATGCTGAACTCAATGCCCTTATCTTCAGAAGGTTTCAGGCCACTCAAAAGTTGCCATGGAAACAACAAAGCCGAAAACACCTTTAATCAAGTACTTAATAGTTGTGACACCAGTAAACCACGCTACTGACGAGGTGGATATATGTTTTATGTCCGCCGGACTGCTGGGGAGACGCGCCAAAAAGGGTCGATAAAGGAACCATAAAAATTTCGCAGTAATTTACGGACCTGGTCACACCACGAGGTAACTTAAGCCTGGTGATCCCTAGCGTTGCTCACGAATAACCACCATAGTGCGTGCATACGTCTGAATGATCATAACTAGAGGCCGACCGATGGCTACAATTTGGTTTGCTTAAGGAGCTTGGACAAGGTAAAACATTGCTTTCTGATCTTTTCCATTGGTACTGTCCTGATGTCAGAAACTAACACCTGGTTGTCAATGATCGTAAGCAGTGGCGGCTCGTCATTAAGGGCCAGTGGGGCCGGCCCCACCAAAATAATGTATAACGTGTATTTATTATTTTATAAATTAAAATATAGCTATCCAAAACCATGATTTATCATGATATCTGGCCCCACCAACAAAAATGATCACGAGCCGCCACTGATTGTGAGTAACAACTACTCTGTCCAGCATAGAGGCTGTATGCTCATTTCTGATTCCAAATGTACTCGGTTCGATTCCTCGTGGAGACAACGTGATATTTTTCCAGATCTCTGATCTCAATGTAGGTGAGATCAAGTTCCTAGTCATATCAGAGCCGAACGATAAAACGTAGATCCGTGTTCAATTTGAGAAAGTTAAAGAACTATTGGCAGTTCAAAATCGAGAAGATCAGACTGGAAAGCCGCTGCCTGGGCAAATTTCACTAGAAAAAAAAATTGTAAATAAAATTCCTACAAATATCTTCACCATCTTCTAAATTACATCGGGGACCCTCGCCGGTGCTATAGAGTTCATGCACTGCCACTGAGATCTACCTGTGTACGAAAGAGATTGGAGCACATACTGTTACTCATCGAAGTGCAATGACGATGGTCCTATCAATCAATCAATCATTCAGAACCACAACAAGACTGCTACCCAGGGTTACAGTATACTTAAGGAGCTGGGACAAGACATTACTTTCTGGTATTTACCAGTTGTACTAGTCTCATGTCAGTAGCTAACCCCTGATTGTCAGTGATCGTAAGTAACATAACATAACTGGTTGTTATCATACGAATAAGAAGTTTGAAGAACCTCAGAGGAAGCACAGAAGCCAATGAATATGATCATGTAAGAACCTCAGAGGAAGCACAGAAGCCAATGAATATGATCATGTAAGAACCTCAGAGGAAGCACAGAAGCCAATGAATATGATCATGTAAGAACTTCAGAGAAGCACAGAAGCCAATGAATATGATCATGTAAGAACCTCAGAGGAAGCACAGAAGCAAATGAATATGATCATGTAAGAACCTCCAAGAGGAAAGCACCAAAAAGCCAATGAATATGATCATAAGAACCTCAGAGAAGCCGAAGCCTGTGCTGTAGAATAGGGAAACACAGAAGCCAATGAATATAGTAAATAAATAAACAAACAATAAACAAGTATTAAGGGTCTCAGAACAAAAAATATTTCCCAAACACAGGATTTGAACCACAACCTTACTTCTTATGACAACCATTGCCAAGCACTACAGACGAGCGTTTTTTTCCGAGCATAACCAGTTAGATCTAAGTAAAAAAGAGCTTTACCTAGTCGCGTCTTTTTCAAACCGCGTCGACTATAGAAAATAGAAAGATCAGGTCAGATTAGATCGAGCAGTGCTTGCTCAAATTGTTGTTATCAAGGGCGTTCATACGTTGAGGAAAAGAGGTGGGGGAAACACAAGGGTCGCTCTCTCACCCTCTGGAAAATGACTTTTTTTTATAAAACAGTTTTATTTGAATTTTGTCTTCTCCCTTTCCGCGCAGTAAACTACCAACTGATATTTTTTTTACTTTAATTTGTCCTATCTCCTCTCCTGGGAAAAATTACGTGGACGCCTATGAGTGTTATGTAATAACGTTAGTAACTAAAGTCTTTTTTTTTTTTTTTTTTTTTTTTCTTTCGTCCGCTTTCAACTCAGACGAAGTTCCATCTCTGAAACTGATTTTTGCGTGAAAATCTGTTTTTCCAATTTCTTACAATGGCAGCAGCGTGACATTGTAAATTACTTTACACTGGCAGCCGTGTGCTCAATGTACTCGTAATTAGTATTCCTCGCCATACAGGCAGATTTTCTCCGACTTCAGAGGTACTCACGTTATCGTCCTGAGTAAGACCAGGGACTCGAACAAATGCCGGACAGTAGGTTCGAACCCGAGCTATGAGGCGTCTCACAACTAGCAGGCCGAGCTACTATCAACTACTCTAGGCAGCCCCCCAACTAAAGTCTGATTGTCATATACTGTTCGTCTATCACAGGTGATGCTAATCAACCATTTCATCCACTGTAATGTATCTCAAGTGCGATTTCTGTGTGCGTGTAACTGGAACCCACCAGGTAATGCGAGAAGGATGTTTAGAAATAGACGGAGAAGTGATTTGGAAACAGCAATTAACAATTTACAGAAGAGCTGGAATGTGCTGCAGGAGAAAACTGAAAATAGGAAAATGTGGACGTCAGAAATGCATAACACGGGCGCCATGACACCCGCGAGCACAGCGTTGGGCAGTCCTGGGTTAGACCACAGTCAGGCTCTAGCACAGGCCAGACAACTGGCCGGGTATTCCTGACCTAGATAAGAAAAGGGATCTGGAGATTACAGATGTTTGATAGAACACTGCACGCTTTTTTTACAATTTTACTCAATTCGGTGAGTCTATGGTTATTTATTGGAGAAAATATATATAATATTGATATTCCTTATTGTTAAACTTAACTTGAAGCATAATATGACTTCGAGTTAGCATTTTGTGTTGATTTTAAAATGAATTCGTCTATATACACTAATACTGGAGTGCGAGATCACGTGGTGTAGTTGGGGTCTGATTTCCCATAATTCTTACCTGAGTCCGAAGGCCCATAAGTTTATAGTTGGCTCTGGTTAGACCGTCAGATCTGATTTATGACCTACAACAATTATGAAGGTCGTTTCTTATCAGAGGATTCTTGCTAACCAAAGAGGACTGCTTCCAAAGTGATATCATGTACAATGAACAAGCTGTACAGTTTCCTACTCCATTCTGGATCTTCCCAACGACTTTCTTACAACCTTCGTGCATGCTGCAGATGAAAGACCTGCCTCACTTCCAGCAGATGAACCTTCTAGCCTCCAGTGGGCTTCCCTGCGGAAATTTCCTCTATTCTTGCTTAGCCAGACAGATAAATCTTGTCCTCAGAGTAACCCCATGGGAATGTGAAGCAGAGTCTTGGTGATTGTTCTATCTAGTCTTGTCACGCCAGCTTTTCCAACATTTTCATGTTCAGATGTGGATAATACAAAATACAATCAAAATTATATTGATGCTGGATGATGTGTCCTCAACGTTCTTAATCTCTTCAGTACATATTACATACATATTACATACAGATTACATACAGATTACATACTATTTACATACATATTACATAAAACATGTTACATATATATATTACATACATTATATATACATACATATTACATACATATTAATACATACATAGATTACATACTATTACATACATATTACATACAGATGTACATATATATTACATACATATTACATACATATTACATACAGATTACATAGATTACATACTATTACATACAATTACATACAATTACTATCATATTACATACATATTAATACATATTATATACAGATTAATACTATTACATAATATTACTTAGTTACATGTTGATTTAATACATTCTCATATATACATAATACTAGTGCAGATCACGTGTGTAGTTATCTGATTTCATACATTCTTACCTATCCGATTGCCATACAGTTTATAGTTGGCATACTATTAGATCAGATCTGATTTATGACTACAACAATTAGAACGTTCTATAAAATCTTGCTAACAAAAGACGTTCAAAGTGATATCACGTCACAGAACAAGCTGTCAGTTTCCACATCCATTCGATCTCCAACGACTTCTACAACCTTCGTCATGCTAGATGAAAGACCTGACTTCCAGCAGAGAACCTCACTCAGTGGGCTTCCTGAGAAATTCATCTATTCGTAGCCAACAGAAAATCTACCCAAGAACATAATTACAAACTTATTGTCATCTAGTCTTGTCAGCACCCAACATTTCATGCAGATAACAATACAAATACATCAAATTATAGACATGATGTCTAACTGCAATCTTCAGTCAAACACATATCATACAGATACATACTATACAACATATCATACAATTACATATTACATACAGATTCTACAGATACATACAGTACATAATACATACACAAAGACGTCACAATCACGTCACAAACATGTCACAAATACATCACAAACACATCACAACCACGCACAAACAAGCAAAAAGACGTCACAAACATCACAAACATATCACAAACATATCACAAACATATCACAAACATATCACAAACATATCACAAACATATTACAAACATATCACAAACATATCACAAACATATCACAAACATATTACAAACATATCACAAACATATCACAAACACATCACAACGTATGCTGGCTAACAAATAGTAAATATTCTAATACCAACATGAAAGTCAAGTCAGAATAGAGGGTTTCAGGGGTTTTAAAGCCTAAGCATTGACTTCATTGCACCGGGTTTTACCCCATATGGCTCGGTCCCTCTCCGCAGATATGTTACGCCACCTGCCGAGAGTATTGCACAAATCACGAACTCCGTAGCTCCAGCAACAATCCTAGGGTCTCTGAAAAAAATGCACACGTGAACAGAACAGCACGGTCCGTATTCGAACGCACGGTATTCGACTCGCAAGGCAAGTGCTTAACCACTTAGACACAGAGATAGAAAGAATAACAACTTTGGCGATAGAAAAAAAACAGAAGATTTTAAACAGTAATAAATAAATAATGAACTTTTCCACGCCACGCACACACACGCACGCACACACACACGCACGCACACGCACACAACAAATGTGCAAACAGCATGTGGCGTGTTGTAGTAGAACTATCTGGCTTCGATAAACGTTCACTAATGAAATCCGTACAAAATAGTCACAGAAAAATTGCGAGTTTTTTTAAAATAAAGAAAGACGACAAGGGAAAGAAGAAAACGATAGAAAGAAAGATTTCAGGAGCGGTCATGTCCCCTGAGAGCTGTGTTCTCCCGTAATCTAATCCGCGCGTGACGGAAGAGAGCGAACACCACCTCCTGTAGAACTCCCACCACCTCTCAACGCCATATTGAATTACGGCTTCTTGCCTGGGGATTTTGTCTGCTGGTAGGATTGTTCCGGTCTGAATTTTTAAACGACCTCGTAATTGCGTTTAAAAATAAACCTCGTTGATGAGTTGGCGCGTGCTTAAAATTACCTCCCGCCTGATCAGAGTGTGAACAAACTAGGCAGAAAGTAAGGCGCAGATGATGAGGGAAACAAAGAGAGTAGCAGTCTCGTCGTGAGCGACGTCATTACTACCAGAAACTAGAATATAAGAGATTTCACAACGTCGTGAATGAGGAGCCTCAGGCTGAAGGGATTAGGGCGTGGGCTCCCGTCCGGAAGACATGGGTTCGATCCCCAGTCAACGACTTTTTTTCTATCGGAGGCGTGAAAAAAAATTATAACTTGAACAGATTCGTGGTGACTGCACTAGCCATGCGACCTTTACATTCCTCAGGGACATGTCCTCCATGTCCTCCATGTCCTCCATGTCCTCCATGTCCTCCATGTCCTTCATGTCCTCCATGTCCTCCATGTCCTCCATGTCCTTCATGTCCTCCATGTCCTCCATGTCCTCCATGTCCTTCTTCTTCTTCACCTTTCAACTCCCAACGGAGCACAGGTCTTCAACAAACTTCTTCTAGCTCTTCCTCTCTCTCCTGTCATCCCTTTCAATTCTTTCTATGTTATACACATCCTTTTAAAACCGCCCAGCTGGTTACCGGGACCCAAATTTGAGGTGTAAAGAATAGAACCACTGTTACCTGACACGCATGTAAGAGTCGATTAAGGAGGTTTGACTGAAATCGGATGCACATGTTCTAAAGGTGTAGAAGTCTATGTGTTTAGGGGACTACCAAACCAATGTACAACGTATAAAGGTTCTTGTCAAAGATCAAGCGTATCGCAAAGAGTGATTAAAATTGGTCGTAAAGAAAGAACGCAAAGAAGAACATATCCTTTTAATATCAGCCTCTAGCTCTCTTTTCCAGACATTGCCATACTCCTCTTTTCGTGCGGGTTCCAAAACAGTGTCTGTCTTGCAATGAAGAAGAATTTCTCGGTGATACGTCATTTGCACCCATGTTGGGGCACCTACCCTGGTTCGGATGGTTGAATTAGGTTATTTGCACCCTGTTGGGGTACTACCCTGGTTCGGATGATTGAGTTAGGTTATTTGCACCTGTTGGGGTACTACCCTGGTTCGGATGGTTGGGTTAAGTTATCACCCTTGTTGCAGCTCCCTTTCGAGGCAATTAGTTATTGCACTCTTTTCTCCGGTTCGATATTGAGTTGTTGTTTGCATGTAGAAGACATTTCTATGGTTGATAGTATTTGCACCCTTGTTGGGGCACCTACCCCTGGTTCGGATGATTGAATTAGGTTATTTGCACCCCTGTTGGGGCACCTACCCCTGGTTCGGATGATTGAATTAGGTTATTTGCACCCTGTTGGGGTACTACCCCTGGTTCGGATGGTTGAGTTATTTATTATTATTGTTGTTAGGTTTCCCGTGCTTGTTAAAGATGTTGGCTTATTTTTTCTACGGGGTGAGGTAGCCAGCCCCACGCACTATCCTCCTTACTCGCCTCTTACGACGTGCCTGGCAGGTACACATTGCTGCAAATTCTTTCCTCCACTTTCCAGCCCCGGAAGCACTTGGGCGGGCCCGCCCCTCCCTGTCCTACGTCGCGGTTAAAAAATTCGCTAAAGATAGTAACCATTGTCATTGCTACCAGACACTAGCATAAAAAGAGTTTCCGTTGTCATTCGCTTCTAAATGTAACTTTTATTTCACAAAGCAGACCTCCTTCTTCTGTGCGTTCGTTCTTTAATCACTCTTTGTCGCATCTTACGACATGCGTGGCAGGTAACAGTGGTTCTATTCTTTACACCGTGAGCACAAGAAGTTTTTTTTATCTAGAACCACAGAGGAAGCAACGAAAGTAACGAATATGATCAACAAATAAACAGGTACAGGTATTAAGAGCTTCCGAAAAAACAAATAGACAAACACGGGACTCGAACCACTTACCCTAGTCCTTACGACACCAATCGACTAGCCTAGCAATACGAGCAAGATAAAAAACTCCTTGTGCTCATCTTATAATAAATTTGAAGCTACTTTGAATGATGTATGCATGTTTGTTATATGTGTATACATGTGTGTATGTATGATATTGTCTCGTCTCAAATATATACAAGCACAATAAGCTTATAGCATGTGTTTGTGCAGACACTGTTCGAACCCTACCTGATTGTTCTGTGTCTAGTTATAACGAGCGTTTGAGAAAGACACTCACCTGTGAGTCATTTTTTTAGAATGGCTCATTGATTGTGTTCGTAAAAACGCTCGTATTGCTAGGCTAGGCGATTGGTGTCGTAAGGACTAGGGTAAATGGTTCGAGTCCTGTGTTTGTCTATTTGTTTTTCGGAAGCTCTTAATACCTGTACCCTGTTTATTTGTTGATCATATTCTTTGCACCCTAAATGTGGGCCCCGGTAACCACTCGGCCGGAAACTGATGCTAAAACGTAGGTCCCGTGTTCATGTTGAGCACATACAAGAATTCAGTGCATGCGGGCAAAGGGAAATAACTAGTAAATTATTTACTAATAGTTTAGTCAGCTTGATTAGTCTCCCTTTTAATAACATAAAAAATATATAAAAATTGAATCTTTCCGTTTCTGTTCTGTTCTATGTATATCTGATACTTAAACAAGAGCCGCCATTTATGTATTCAGAGAGAAGCCATTTGTTTTTAGTTCTTTTTAATAAATTTTGGGTGAATGTGTCAACGATAGAACACATCCACTGTAGCTTCTTTCACTGCACTGAATATCTTTTTTTCTTTCTTTTCTACATCATTAAGTCTGATACCAATTTGTTGATAAATCAAGCAAGTAGATCGCCGAAAGTGTCTGGTCACAACATGTGTACGTGTGTGTTGAGAAGCCAGGTATGTCTATAATTGCCTTTCAACTTTCTGTCAGTGCACTTGATGACAGTAACTTATTTGATTTTTATTTAATAAATGTAAACGTTTCTCAAAGCAGGCATTGAAGTGGGATGCAAAGGGTTCAAGAAAGAGAGGTCGACCTAAGGAGACCCTGAAACGAACTTTGCTGAGAGAGGCAAGAAATATCGATCTCAGTTCCATGGATGAGATTGAGCGAGTTGGCCAGGATAGAACGGTATGGAGAAATTACTTGCAGACCCTATGTAACGTATACAGGTACGAGATTAATTATTATTATAAATGTTTCTCGTGTACTTGATGTGATGCTCAACCATCATGGCTGATGATGATCACAATTTTCATCCAAGGGAATGTAGTTGCGTTATGTTTGTCTGTGTGTTTGCAGATGACTTAGTGAGCCCAATGCGAGCTTGAAACTTATGTCAATTGATCTAGATTACGGTCTACAAGTTGTGTTCTGCGCCTGGTTCTGCATCCAGCAGCAACCAATCTTTATCAAGAAAGGCGAATAGTGAAAATTAGTAGCCTGCTGCTGACCCGTTGCACAAACAATCCAATCCCACCTTCCAGTTATGTAGATTAGCAAACTTTGACCGCCAGGTCACAGATTAACGGACACTAGGTCTCCTATACGGATGGAACTTCCTAGGCCAATTATAAAAAAATAAATATTTTTGTGATGGTCCTATGTAATAGGGTGAACCCGAGTAACAAATCATGCAGAATCCGGTGCTGTCCTACTAGATGGTGAATCATGTCCTACTAGATGGTGAATCATGTCCTAATAGATGGTGAATCATGTCCTACTAGATGGTGAATCATGTCCTACTAGATGGTGAATCATGTCCTACTAGATGGTGAATCATGTCCTACTAGATGGTGAACCATGTCCTACTAGATGGTGAATCATGTCCTACTAGATGGTGAATCATGTCCTACTAGATGGTGAATCATGTCCTACATGAGTGAATCATGTCCTACTAGATGGTGAATCATGTCCTACGATGGTGAATCATGTCCTACTAGATGGTGAATCATGTCCTACTAGATGGTGAATCATGTCCTACATGGGGTGAATCATGTCCTACTAGATGGCGAATCATGTCCTACTAGATGGTGAATCATGTCCTACTAGAGGGTGAATCATGTCCTACGCATGGTGAATCATGTCCTACTAGATGGTGAACCATGTCCTACTAGATGGTGAATCATGTCCTACTAGATGGTGAATCATGTCCTACGCATGGTGAATCATGTCCTAAGCATGGTGAATCATGTCCTACTAGATGGTGAATCATGTCCTACTAGATGACGAATCATGTCCTACTAGAGGGTGAATCATGTCCTACGCATGGTGAATCATGTCCTACTAGATGGTGAATCATGTCCTACTAGATGGCGAATCATGTCCTACTAGATGGTGAATCATGTCCTACTAGATGGCGAATCATGTCCTACTAGATGGTGAATCATGTCCTACTAGATGGTGAATCATGTCCTACTAGATGGTGAATCATGTCCTATGCATGGTGAATCATGTCCTACTAGATGGTGAATCATGTCCTACTAGATGGTGAATCATGTCCTACTAGATGGTGAATCATGTCCTACTAGATGGTGAATCATGTCCTACTAGATGGCGAATCATGTCCTACTAGATGGTGAATCATGTCCTACTAGATGGTGAATCATGTCCTACGCATGGTGAATCATGTCCTACGCATGGTGAATCATGTCCTACTAGATGGTGAATCATGTCCTGCTAGATGGCGAATCATGTCCTACTAGATGGTGAATCATGTCCTACGCATGGTGAATCATGTCCTACTAGATGGTGACATGTCCTCGATGCAATCATGTCCTACTAGATGGTGAATCATGTCCTACTAGATGGTGAATCATGTCCTACTAGATGGTGAATCATGTCCTACTAGATGGTGAATCATGTCCTACGCATGGTGAATCATGTCCTACTAGATGGTGAATCATGTCCTAGCATGGTGAATCATGTCACTACTGATGGTGAATCATGTCCTACTAGATGGTGAATCATGTCCTACTAGATGGTGAATCATGTCCAGATGTGAATCATGTCCTACTAGATGGTGAATCATGTCCTACGCATGGTGAATCATGTCCTAAGCATGGTGAATCATGTCCTACTAGATGGTGAATCATGTCCTACTAGATGGTGAATCATGTCCTACTAGATGGTGAATCATGTCCTACTAGATGGTGAATCATGTCCTACTAGATGGTGAATCATGTCCTACTAGATGGTGAATCATGTCCTACGCATGGTGAGCCATGTGCTGCCCTACTAGATTGTGGGAGCATAACTGGCAAAATGAACTCACGCCTCTGCCAAAGGAAATACCCGAGAAGAAACTGACAGGTTTCCATTGAAAAACCGTGACAACCCTTTGTAATATTTGTGATCGACTTGAAATCCAACATCGCTCGAACGTATCTGAAATTGTATATTAAACATGATTATTTCCCTTGTCATTGATGAGAAGTACTAACTTGACATATGAGAAGTATTACCGCCCTTAGACCAAGCAAATCCTGAATGTGTGCCATTTACGGCGCCGTAAATGTTTTCAAAACTACAGACTTCAAGCTTACAGTTGATCTGCGAGCTTGTTTTTCTACGTGTAATATCTGAAAAATATGGAGAAATGAATTATAGTTACTATTTACTATCTATGTGTCTGTATTAATATGTTACCGTCGGTGTGGTGATCATCATCACTACCATCATCATCATCACTACCATCATCATCATCATCATCACTACCATCATCATCATCACTACCATCATCATCATCATCATCATCAAGCATTTGTCGTCGACGCTATGACTATTTTCGTCATTATTCATATCATTGTCTTCCTTATAATTGTTAACACCATCGAACGTGTACTGTCAGTCGCTGGACACTGTTGGAGATATTGCGAAGGAGATCGGAGCACCTATGGGCATGTCCGGAGTGCAATGAAGATATTCCAAACTGAAACTGAAACACCATCATCTTCGCTGTTGTCTTGTTGTCGCTATCAGCAACACCAACATCACAATAATCATACTTGTTTTTATCATCATCATGTACCCTTACAGAGCTGGTGACTTCTGTTGCAATCAGTTTTGTAGGATACAATTGTTAACCCTACATGTTAGCTGATATTACTGGCCCTTGTTTGTCGTCTTCAAGAAATTTGGTTGCAAGACGAACGTCTTCTTAGGAGATTCATTACAGAGGATGTGTATTGTGGTGTAAGGGTGATGTGGGTGATGGGAGAAGAGAGATGTGGATGGTGGGAGAAGAGGGGTGTGGATGGTGGTGTAAGGGTGATGTAGGTGATGGGATAAGAAGGATGTGGATGGTGGTGGAAGGGGGAGTGTGGATAGTGGTACAAGGGGGAATGTGGATAGTGGTACAAGGGGGAATGTTGGTGGTGGTACAAGGGGAATGTGGATGGTGGTGGAAGGGGAAATGTGGATGGTGGTGGAAGGGGAAATGTGGGTGGTGGTGGTGGAAGGGGAAATGTGGATGATGGTGGAAGGGAAAGAAGATCTAAAAACAAACTATTCTTGCAAACGAAGAGATATTTGATATTTTCGCGTCGGTTAATTGTTAACGATGATCCATGTCTGAAAGTTGGGAGGAGGGAGGAGGGAGAGAGAGAGAGAGAGAGAGAGAGAGAAGAAATATCACTTCATCACTCCAGGTTCTAAAAGAAACACAGCTCAAGGTCAATTCTCGCCCATGCTCTCCATTACCAGGCAGAAATTAAGTCGAAAGTACAATTTATATTTTTTTAACTACCTGTACAGTCGATTCCCCAGTCCACTCAATTCAAAATATGTTCCCAGACTGGAATATCTGAATAAGCACTCTACTGCTGACGTTTTCCTTTAGCTGGAAGAAACTAAGCACATATTTGGGGTGCCATGAGACTGGGTATGTCAATTGTTTATAGAATTTTGTTGTCGATAGAATCGAAATTAAGGATTCTAGGCTTCCGTGGGCGTCTGTAGCTTAAGCGGTAGTGAGCTCGATCGAAACCCAAGCGTACCTGGTTAAAACTCCGCGGCAGGCAGTTTGGAAGCAAATTAGCTTCGTGGGATTTTACGAAACTTAAAATAGACCTCACCGTTCAGAAAGAAATGGCAAACTACTGAACGTATAAGTGGTGCTTAGAAAATCAACGACTCGTTTACTGTGGTTGATGGCTACGTCCTGTAAAGGATATGTCTCTGAAATCAGAGTAAGGCTCTGCTCTCTCTCTCTCTCTCTCTCTCTCTCTAGTTCTTAAGCCGTTGTTATCATTCTAATGTGATATATAAACAGCCAGACAACAAGAACGGGTATACGTTCACAACTTTCAGTACCACTTGGAGCTCTGGTGCTCATCCTTCGGTGGTGTGTTCGGTTTCAACCTGCGTTTACTGGGTTCGCTCTCCGTTAACCCTTTGCTGTCGAACGCAGGCTCGTCTGAAATGTGAGAAGCGCTTGTGACAAGAAAAGCAAGCCTCTATATAAAAATCAACGAGAGGCATCAAATTAAGCTCTACTACTATGCCTGTACTCGTAGCGGGCGAACTACCCATGAAATCAGAAAAGGTACACATGTATGTCGGGGGACACTGTTAATAAGAAAAGCATGCTTTCACGCAAAAATCAGTCAAAAGTCTGAATTCATTGCGAGTGAACGCAGAAGAAGAAGATAGTGGAGAAACGAAGAAAAAGCAAATGTACTATTCAACAGGAAGATTCCAGAAGTTTAGAAGACCTACCAACAAGAGATACTATTAGACAACTCGACAAGAAGCTTCTAGACGTCTAAAAAAACCGGTCTATAGCCGAAATATTGACTTAATTGCGCTAGGTTTGACCCCATATGCCTCAGTCCCTTTCTGCACAAATATCATCTCAGCTGCCGAGAGTATTGCACAAAGCATGTACTCCGAGAACAATCTTAACCCTTTTGCTGATGCATACTTTCCGAAGGCTGAGCTAAAAATAGCTACTCTTTGTTTCTAGGTCACAAACGTGAATGTACGCCTATAGCAGTGGCAGTAGCAATGTATAACGTACTAACATGTCTTTAACCCACAGAGGAGATATAATAACAGACGTGTTCATGCATCTTTAGAAGTGAATGGAAAAAACGTATATATACGTCCTTAGCAGCTAAAGGGCTAGGGATCTCTGGAAAAATGCACTCGTGAATAGAACGGCGTTGTCGGTGTACAAACGCACGACCTTCGAAACGAAAGGCAAGGGCTTAACTACTTAACCACGAGGCCCCCCACAGAGACCCTAGAGACTTCTAGAAGTATAGAAGACAACACAAAGAGACAATAAAACTCAAAGAATATTGTAAAATTTCATCGTTCACACAATTTATTTCTTCTAATTGCGATCACTATCACGTGATTCAAGCCGCACCAAAAAATCGATAAGAATTATTTCAAAGCGTTGGGAATTTCCGAACAAAAACCTCTAGACATTGAGGTCATGTCCCTTTTTTCAACGAGGTTTAAGCTATCCAAGATGAAAGACGGATGCGAAGAACACGGACAGAGAATAATTGAGACAGATTGACAAATAGGAAGATATAGAAACGGGAAGAAAGAAAAAGAAAGGTTTAAACAGAAAAGAAAAATTTAGGCAGAAACATCAATAAGGGGAGATTATTGTGAGATAAGAATAGAATAGATGGGGCAAATATGGGTTTACGTATCTGAAATTGTATATTAAACATGATTATTTCCCTTGTCATTGATGAGAAGTACTAACTTGACATATGAGAAGTATTACCGCCCTTAGACCAAGCAAATCCTGAATGTGTGCCATTTACGGCGCCGTAAATGTTTTCAAAACTACAGACTTCAAGCTTACAGTTGATCTGCGAGCTTGTTTTTCTACGTGTAATATCTGAAAAATATGGAGAAATGAATTATAGTTACTATTTACTATCTATGTGTCTGTATTAATATGTTACCGTCGGTGTGGTGATCATCATCACTACCATCATCATCCTCACTACCATCATCATCATCATCATCATCACTACCATCATCATCATCACTACCATCATCATCATCATCATCATCAAGCATTTGTCGTCGACGCTATGACTATTTTCGTCATTATTCATATCATTGTCTTCCTTATAATTGTTAACACCATCGAACGTGTACTGTCAGTCGCTGGACACTGTTGGAGATATTGCGAAGGAGATCGGAGCACCTATGGGCATGTCCGGAGTGCAATGAAGATATTCCAAACTGAAACTGAAACACCATCATCTTCGCTGT
This sequence comes from Arion vulgaris, assembly GCA_020796225.1. Taxonomy (NCBI): domain Eukaryota; kingdom Metazoa; phylum Mollusca; class Gastropoda; order Stylommatophora; family Arionidae; genus Arion; species Arion vulgaris. The sequence continues at coordinate 5,514,969 of CM036757.1, forward strand.
TGTCTTGTTGTCGCTATCAGCAACACCAACATCACAATAATCATACTTGTTTTTATCATCATCATGTACCCTTACAGAGCTGGTGACTTCTGTTGCAATCAGTTTTGTAGGATACAATTGTTAACCCTACATGTTAGCTGATATTACTGGCCCTTGTTTGTCGTCTTCAAGAAATTTGGTTGCAAGACGAACGTCTTCTTAGGAGATTCATTACAGAGGATGTGTATTGTGGTGTAAGGGTGATGTGGGTGATGGGAGAAGAGAGATGTGGATGGTGGAGAAGAGGGTGTGGATGGTGGTGTAAGGGTGATGTAGGTGATGGGATAAGAAGGATGTGGATGGTGGTGGAAGGGGGAGTGTGGATAGTGGTACAAGGGGGAATGTGGATAGTGGTACAAGGGGGAATGTTGGTGGTGGTACAAGGGGAATGTGGATGGTGGTGGAAGGGGAAATGTGGATGGTGGTGGAAGGGGAAATGTGGGTGGTGGTGGTGGAAGGGGAAATGTGGATGATGGTGGAAGGGAAAGAAGATCTAAAAACAAACTATTCTTGCAAACGAAGAGATATTTGATATTTTCGCGTCGGTTAATTGTTAACGATGATCCATGTCTGAAAGTTGGGAGGAGGGAGGAGGAGAGAGAGAGAGAGAGAGAGAGAGAGAGAGAGAAGAAATATCACTTCATCACTCCAGGTTCTAAAAGAAACACAGCTCAAGGTCAATTCTCGCCCATGCTCTCCATTACCAGGCAGAAATTAAGTCGAAAGTACAATTTATATTTTTTTAACTACCTGTACAGTCGATTCCCCAGTCCACTCAATTCAAAATATGTTCCCAGACTGGAATATCTGAATAAGCACTCTACTGCTGACGTTTTCCTTTAGCTGGAAGAAACTAAGCACATATTTGGGGTGCCATGAGACTGGGTATGTCAATTGTTTATAGAATTTTGTTGTCGATAGAATCGAAATTAAGGATTCTAGGCTTCCGTGGGCGTCTGTAGCTTAAGCGGTAGTGAGCTCGATCGAAACCCAAGCGTACCTGGTTAAAACTCCGCGGCAGGCAGTTTGGAAGCAAATTAGCTTCGTGGGATTTTTACGAAACTTAAAAATAGACCTCACCGTTCAGAAAGAAATGGCAAACTACTGAACGTATAAGTGGTGCTTAGAAAATCAACGACTCGTTTACTGTGGTTGATGGCTACGTCCTGTAAAGGATATGTCTCTGAAATCAGAGTAAGGCTCGTCTCTCTCTCTCTCTCTCTCTCTCTCTCTCTCTAGTTCTTAAGCCGTTGTTATCATTCTAATGTGATATATAAACAGCCAGACAACAAGAACGGGTATACGTTCACAACTTTCAGTACCAATTGGAGCTCTGGTGCTCATCCTTCGGTGGTGTGTTCGGTTTCAACCTGCGTTTACTGGGTTCGCTCTCCGTTAGCCTTTTGTTGTCGAACGCAGGCTCGTCTGAAATGTGAGAAGCGCTTGTGACAAGAAAAGCAAGCCTCTATATAAAAATCAACGAGAGGCATCAAATTAAGCTCTACTACTATGCCTGTACTCGTAGCGGGCGAACTACCCATGAAATCAGAAAAGGTACCCCATGTATGTCGGGGACACTGTTAATAAGAAAAGCATGCTTTCACGCAAAAATCAGTCAAAAGTCTGAATTCATTGCAAGTGAACGCAGAAGAAGAAGATAGTGGAGAAACGAAGAAAAAGCAAATGTACTATTCAACAGGAAGATTCCAGAAGTTTAGAAAACCTACCAACAAGAGATACTATTAGACAACTCGACAAGAAGCTTCTAGAGGTCTAAAAAAACCGGTCTATAGCCGAAATATTGACTTAATTGCGCTGGGTTTGACCCCATATGCCTCAGTCCCTTTCTGCACAAATATCATCTCAGCTGCCGAGAGTATTGCACAAAGCATGTACTCCGAGAACAATCTTAACCCTTTTGCTGATGCATACTTTCCGAAGGCTGAGCTAAAAATAGCTACTCTTTGTTTCTACGTCACAAACGTGAATGTACGCCTATAGCAGTGGCAGTAGCAATGTATAACGTACTAACATGTCTTTAACCCACAGAGGAGATATAATAACAGACGTGTTCATGCATCTTTAGAAGTGAATGGAAAAAACGTATATATACGTCCTTAGCAGCTAAAGGGCTAGGGGTCTCTGGAAAAATGCACTCGTGAATAGAACGGCGTTGTCGGTGTACAAACGCACGACCTTCGAAACGAAAGGCAAGGGCTTAACTACTTAACCACGAGGCCCCCCACAGAGACCCTAGAGACTTCTAGAAGTATAGAAGACAACACAAAGAGACAATAAAACTCAAAGAATATTGTAAAATTTCATCGTTCACACAATTTATTTCTTCTAATTGCGATCACTATCACGTGATTCAAGCCGCACCAAAAAATCGATAAGAATTATTTCAAAGCGTTGGGAATTTCCGAACAAAAACCTCTAGACATTGAGGTCATGTCCCTTTTTTCAACGAGGTTTAAGCTATCCAAGATGAAAGACGGATGCGAAGAACACGGACAGAGAATAATTGAGACAGATTGACAAATAGGAAGATATAGAAACGGGAAGAAAGAAAAAGAAAGGTTTAAACAGAAAAGAAAAATTTAGGCAGAAACATCAATAAGGGGAGATTATTGTGAGATAAGAATAGAATAGATGGGGCAAATATGGGTTTATGGTGGTAACTGGTGAAAATATGTGGGTAAATATGTGTGTGTACATGTTTGTGTGTGTTTTTGTTTATTGATGTGTGTATTTATGTACGTACGTGTGTGTATGTCAGGTGTGTGCACACGTGCGTGTATGTGCAAACAAACATGTGTGTGCGCACCTGTTGTGTGTGTGTATGTGTAAGTATTCACGTGTATCCGTGTGTATCAACGTGTAAATGCGATTGAAAAGTTAATTGCATATCCTTTACAGGACTTTGCGAATCAACCCCAGCTTTTTAACACTGTTTGTGATTTTTCTAGGCATATTACGTTCAGTAATTTGCCATTTCTTTCTGACCGGGTAGTGCCATCGTCCTTTTGTAAAAATCCACGCGAAACAATTTGCAACCAAACTGTCCGCAGCGTGATTCGAACTCAGAACGTCGGGGTTAATAGACCGAGTCACTATCCCCTGAGCCACAGACGCCAGCAAATGCGATTGAAATATAAGAAAAAGGTGGTTGCAGTGGTCATACTTACAATACAGTCCATATCACGTTAATGTCTGTCCTCTCTATGTCAGGCAGATTTATAGCAGTGTCTACACGAGATCAATACTTAGTTGATTATGTTATTAGTTCTTCTACATCTTCTTCTTCTTCTTCTTCTTCTTATTTCTCTTCTTCAAGCGCTTCAAATCGATCACTTGTTAACCACTTTTTGTGATTTGTATGTGATCTGAGCCTAAGAGCGATTGTACGCTGTGCCAGCTATGCGCCTACAAGTAGGCCAGCACATCCGATTTCCGCGACGCTTTTTATTTACTAGTGTCTTAGCTAAGGAGTAGAGTGCCAAAGAGCAAACTTACCAACCCCTGTCTTTTCAAGAGGTCAAAACTTGTTTTAGTAGGCGATTATCGACTACCAATATCTCCATCGACAATTGCCCACTAAATCAAGTAAAAGATTTCACATACCTGGGGAGCATTTTTTCAGCAAACGGAAGAATAACTAATGAAATTTAACACATATGCAACAAAGCAAATCAAATGATAGGGCAAAGGCGCCAATTTTAAGATGCAAACACGTCATCATGAACACAAAAAGAGCAATGTTCAACACAATCTTTCTCCTTGCATTATGTTACCAGTGCCAAACCTGGTCACTGACAACAAATGATAGAAGAAAAATATTCGCGACAGAGATGAAGTGTCTACGCAGAATGCTGGGTGTAACAAGAAGAGACCGGTTGAGAAATGAAGACATCAGGAAAAAGTGGGTACAACATCAGTACTAGACTTCATCAAGAAACAACAAATTAAATGGTTCGGCCACGTAAGCAGATTACCAACAGACAGTGCACCTCACAGATCAATGCTGCTCCGATACAATGGGTACAAAGCCAAAGGCCGGCCACTCAAAAGATGGACCTCAGAGATAACAGAGGCGACGAAAGAGACTATCTACGAAGAGCATACAAGGGCTCGTTTTAGAAATCTATTCTTGACCTGACGCTGTGAGGCGAACAGAATTTGAGAAAGAAAGGAAACCCTTATACAGAGAAAATCTACAGTAGACTGGAAGACAAACATTGGATATGATTATGAGAAAGTCTGCAGTAGACTGGAAGACAAACACTGGATGCGCTTAATTTACTGTGGACCACAAACTGGGCAGTCAGCTTCAGGTCTGTCAGGTTTCCCCAAAGCTTAGTTTTCAGGTCGACTGGGTGTGGCCACATGTTGCTTCTCAGCTCACACAGGAGAGGACAGTCTTGCAGGATATGCTCTGGTGTCTGTTCCGCCTGTTGACACTGGCAGAGAGCTGTTTGACTTATTCCTAGTCTATATAAGTATTTGTTGAAGTGCGAGTTCAATTCTGTGGGCTGGCAGAAAAGCCACAGGTTCTCCAGATTTACGGTATTCGTGGCACCGAACCGAAGGGTTACGATGTCCATGGCACCGAGCCGAAGAGCTGAAAAGTTCAAGTGCTTCTGGATCGGAAAAAGAAAAGATGAAGAAGAGGATACAACTGATGAGAACATCGAGGAAACTGGGAAACCGTCTTAATCATTGTCTGAACAGTGACCTCTGCTCTAAAAATGTCACGTGATGCGTAACGAATAATAATTGTACACAAGGATAGCATACAGTACTGTCACGTGACCAACGAAGCAGGTTGGCCTCGTTTAACAAAAGGGGCTGAAAATAGATTTGGCTTAGGCTCTTTCATTAAGGTACTCACTCAAGCGTGACCTAGACTTGCTCATAAACACGCGCTCGTTCTCGTTAAAACTTTACATGACATATGTTTGAGACATTCAGAAACTTTCGCAGTGATTTTCTGACATACACACGTATATGCAGTGGCGGCTTGTAGTCATTTTTATTGGTGGGGCCAGACACAAATTTTCGTAAAAATCATGTTTTTTTAGTATTTACTATTATTTGTCTATTCCGGAAGTTTTTCCCCTTTCGATTATTGGTGGGGCCAGGTCACACTGGTCCTTAATGACGAGCCGCCCCTGCGTATATGTGTATAGAAACATATATTGTCTGACTGTATATGTTACGTCTGTGGTATATGAAGTAATTTTGTTCGTTCCTGTTGTATCCTTTGCTTGATAAACACCGAGGCGGGAAGATCTCAACATCAGTGCTCGAACTCTGTAGCACCGGCTAAAGTCCCATGCGTGTGAAAGCTTTGTAAAATATTTTTAAAATTAGTTTTTAAAAAATGATGTTTGCCCCGACAGCCGCTTTGCAGCATAATCTGATCTATTTTTAAACTGTCATGGGTTTTTTGACGTTTTCAACTTGAACACAAAACCTACATTTTATCGTCCGTCACCGATAGGACTAGGAACTCAATCGCACCTACATTAAGATCAGGGATCTCTGGCAAAATATCCAGATCGTTCACTGCTGGAGCGAACCGAGTTCTTTTGGAACGGGAGGCGATCAACGTGCCTCGATTGTTTGTTTCTTATGTAGGGGATTTATTTTTCCCGATCCAGAAGCACTTGAGCTTTCAGCTCTTCGGCTCGGTGCCATGGACATCGTAACCCTTCGGTTCGGTGCCACGAACACCGTAAATCTGGAGAACCTGTGGCTTTTCTGCCAGCCTGCGAAATTTAACCGCACCCACAGGGGGCTTGTCACCCGTCGTCCAACGCGCAACGAGCGCGTCAGGCAGGCGGGCTATGTAGGGGATTAAAGCTTCTTTAAGTCGAGGTACGCCATCTACCGATAGTATGTCGCACAAAGCACGAATTCCGTAGCTCCGGCAACAATGTTAGGGATGTCATGAAAATAAAATCGTACATTTATTTTACTCGGTCCGGATACGAATGCACAACCTTCAGAACGATAGGCAAACGCCCTAACCACTTCGCCATTCTGACCTCCAATCATAGTGTACAGATTACCTATGAAGTCGGAGCAGGCATACCTGCATGGTGGGGGACACTGATAACAAGGAAAGCAGGTATCACAAAAAAATCGGTCAGAAGAGCAAGACCAGGCGCCTGACTGACCTTACTACTTATGAATTCACAGCGGGCGATCGCAGAAGAAGAATTAGAAGTATGTGCAGGCCAACAAACAGGGAAAATAAGAATGATCTCCTTGTGGTCGGAACTCTTAAGGAGCAAGAGAGCGAATAAAGTAATCTAAGGCGGGGTTGACACTACAAAGGTAAGTCCTAAGAGGCGTGAGTTGTAATCGGCCTAAGGAAGAGGGCCAAAGAGCAAATCGGATGTGCTGCCCTACTTATAGACGCATGACTGGCATAACATACCGTCGCTCTTAGGCTCAGATCACATACAAATCACAAACAGTGGTTTAACAAGTGATAAATATAGAGTGTTCAAAGTAGAAGCAGAAATGTTGATGACAAACTTCCCTCTACTTTACATAGACTTCTTTATTATGTACAATTCTGGAATCTGTTCTTACATTCCGAAACTGAACTTCCGATTCTGTGAGAGCAGATTAGTACAATTTCATTATTTCCAGTTTATGCCTTCTCCTATTCAATAAATCATCGTCTTATTTCTACATTTCGTCATTAATTTTTTTTTCTCATGTTTTTCCTGAATAGTTTCGTATCATCTTTGCATGAAGGTTATTGATTTTTATACGTTCTCAACATGTGTCCTGGCCATGTCCATTAGCCGAATTTATTTATATTTTTTTTAAAAATTTCATCTGTGATGTTGTTAAAACATGGGCCATTTGTGATTTTAGCATTAACCGTTTCTTATTACAGTCCAACTGGGATGGATTTTCTTCTGCTATCTACTTCTGTTATCTTCTTGTAATAGCTCCATCATCTTTTCCATGTTTTTTTTATTGTGAACACTCTTCTTCTTCTCCATATCGAACACTTGTGAACCACTCTGTGATAACCACTCTGTGATAACCACTCTGTGATAACCACTCTGTGATAACCACTCTGTGATAACCACTCTGTGATATTTATGTGATATCCACTCCATATAACCACTCTTATAACCACTCTGTGATAACCACTCTGTGATCTTCTTCCAAAGCTCCATATCGACCACTTATTAACCACTCTGTGATAACCACTCTGTGTAACCACTTGTGATAACCACTCTGTGATAACCACTCTGTGATAACCACTCTGTGTTAACCACTCTGTGATAACCACTCTGTGATAACCACTCTGTGATCTTCTTCCAAAGCTCCATATCGACCACTTATTAAACACTCTGTGATATTTGTATGTGATCTTCTTCCAAAGCTCCATATCGACCACTTATTAAACACTCTGTGATATTTGTATGTGATCTTCTTCCAAAGCTCCATATCGACCACTTGTTAAACACTCTGTGATATTTGTATGTGATCTTCTTCCAAAGCTCCATATCGACCACTTATTAAACACTCTGTGATATTTGTATGTGATCTTCTTCCAAAGCTCCATATCGACCACTTGTTAAACACTCTGTGATATTTGTATGTGATCTTCTTCCAAAGCTCCATATCGACCACTTATTAAACACTCTGTGATATTTGTATGTGATCTTCTTCCAAAGCTCCATATCGACCACTTGTTAACCACTCTGTGATATTTGTATGTGATCTTCTTCCAAAGCTCCATATCGAACACTTGTTAACCACTCTGTGATATTTGTATGTGATCTTCTTCCAAAGCTCCATATCGACCACTTGTTAACCACTCTGTGATATTTGTATGTGATCTTCTTCCAAAGCTCCATATCGAACACTTGTTAACCACTCTGTGATATTTGTATGTGATCTTCTTCCAAAGCTCCATATCGAACACTTATTAAACACTCTGTGATATTTGTATGTGATCTTCTTCCAAAGCTCCATATCGACCACTTGTTAACCACTCTGTGATATTTGTATGTGATCTTCTTTCAAAGCTCCATATCGACCACTTGTTAACCACTCTGTGATAACCACTCTGTGATAACCACTCTGTGATAACCACTCTGTGATAACCACTCTGTGTTAACCACTCTGTGATAACCACTCTGTGATATTTGTATGTGATCTTCATCATACATAAACCAACGATACGAAACATGGCCGCTAGAACAAAGTTTACAGAGTAAGACATGTGGAACTCTCGAGGAACTCCAACTGACACCCATCTTCATGGAGACATCCTATATTTTAGACGAGCATGCGAAATCGAACGCAAAGAAGAGTATGTGATCTGAGCATAAGAGCGATTGTACGATGTGCCAGTTATGCGCCTACAAGTTGGCCAGAAAATCCGATTTCTGCGACGCTATATAGTTACTAGGTAGCTTCCTGGGTCCTACATCAGTCGACTCTTACGACATGCCTTGTAGGTCGCAGTGGTAGTATTATTTTCTTCCCTTGTGGGCCCCGGCACCACACCGGCGTATTGTGGACAATGTAGATAAGATCTAATAAACTATATGACTTGTGTATGTATAGTTTAGATCAAACTATACTTTTAGAACAATACTATCCTACGCTTTTTTTATATATTAGGGCGCATTCGACTAAAAGATTTTAAAGCCGAAGGATTGACTTCATTGCACCGGGACCCCATACGGCTCGGTCCTCTCCGCAGAAATGGCACGCCACCTGTCGAGTATTGCACAAGCACGAACTACGTAGCTTCAGCAACAATCCTAGGGGTCTCTGGTGACTCGTGAACAGAATGGCGCGGTCGGGACTGGAACCCACGACCTTCACCTCACAAGGCAAAGGACTTAACCACTTAGCCACAGAGACCCATTGACCTTCAACTCACAAGGCAAAGGGCTTAACCACTTAGCCACAGAGATCCCTTGACCTTCAACTCACAAGGCAAAGGGCTTAACCACTTAGCCACAGAGACTCCTTGACCTTCAACTCACAAGGCAAAGGGCTTAACCACTTAGCCACAGAGACTCCTTGACCTTCAACTCACAAGGCAAAGGGCTTAACCACTTAGCCACAGAGACCCCTTAGCATTCGACTAATGACTATGAAGGCGCGGATACCAGAGGCCATTTTCAACAATAATAATAATAATGATAATAATGAAGAGTCCACGTCACAAGACAGCAGGCATAGACGGTATAACCAATGAAGCAATCAAGGCATGCGGAGAAACAGGAATACAATGGATTCATAGAATCTTCAAGTCAGCCTGGACAGAAAGAGAAGTCCCCAAAGATTGCGAAAGCCATCATAATACCAATATGGAAAAAAGGGCAACAAAAGAGAATGCAATACATACAGAGGCATATCATTATTAAGTCATGTTGGGAAATTATATGCTAAAATTGTGGAATCTAGAATCAAACCTATAATAGAACCACAGCTGAACATCGCTCAATTTGGGTTCAGAAAAGGAAAGAGTTGCACTGATGCCCTGTTCACACTAAGGCAACTCAGCGAAAACACCATAGAATATGACAAACAGCTCAACTTAGCATTTATAGACCAAGAAAAAGCCTTTGATAGAATAAACAGAAACAAACTATGGGCTATACTAAGTGAATATGGAATTCAGGGCCAACTATTAGACAATATTAGAGCGCTATACCAAAAATGCTCAAGCGTAGTACGAACAAGCGACGGCCTGACAGACGAATTTGAATTATCATCAGGAGTAAGGCAGGGATGTGTGCTTTCGCCTATACTTTTCAATATTTACATAGACAGGATAAACAACCTCGATAACAACTACAATTTAATAAACGAACTACTCTTTGCAGATGATCAGAGTATAATTTACAACAACGAAAACAAACTTCAACAACACATAAATGCTCTCAACCACATGCGAAAAATATGACATGAAAATTAACACCTCCAAAACAGAAGTCATGACAATAAGCAGGTCAACAGGTCAACTAAATATACACGTGAATAATGTCAAAATACAACAGACTCCAGAATTCAAATATCTCGGAGTATATTCACAGCAGATGGAAAGATGGACAGAGAAATCGAGACTAGATGCCAGAAGGCAAATGCAGTGACATACCAACTGTCACCACTATTAAAACATCCAAGCATTAACATGGCAGTCAAACGACAACTGATAAACTGCATATTTATTCCAACTCTCTGCTATCAGTGCCAAACATGGCCCTGACTAAGACACAAGAAAGAAAGATTACAACATGTGAAATGAGATGTCTACGAAAAGCTGTCAACGTTACAAGGCGAGATAGAGTGAGAAACGAGAATATCAGAAGCATCGTTGGTACTATACCATGCATACAGTACATCGAGAAGCAAAGATTCAAGTGGTTCGGCCATTTAATGAGAATGGAACCACATTTACTACCATCACGTGCCTATAATAATCGACACTCAGGGCGCAGAGCACGAGGCAGGCCAAGAACAAGATGGATAGATAACATCTCAGAGTCCCTGCGAAAGCATGGACTGACAACGTCAAGCGCAACACACCTGGCACAAGATAGGAAACTAACTCTCCCCACGACGCTTCACGCAAATGTGGTTAAGATAAGATAAGATAAGATAAGATAATAATGAAGTGTTATTTTAAAAAATAACAGATATAAAATAATCCCGACTAAACGTACAACAAATATTGTATTTACGAGAATACTGAATTATATTGTTTTTCAGATATTATTTGTTTGTTTGAAATTCTTGAAGAAGTTGGTGAAGTGAAATAGGGCGCCAGGGATGTATCACATGACGCCATGGTTGCAGTGGGCACCGCGCCGTTCTAGATTATTCACAGAATAACCTACTTTTTTATGTTTGTTGGCCAGTTATGTATTCAGATGTAATCATGTCGCCTAATATAGCGCTCTCGAGTGATTTGTACTTACAAGTCGTGATTTACTTAACACAGTATCCTTCGCCATTCAGTGTCCTTCGCCATTCAGTGTCCTTCACCATTCAGTGTCCTTCGCCATTCAGTGTCCTTCACCATCCAGTGTCCTTCACCATTCAGTGTCCTTCGTCATTCAGTGTCCTTCGTCATTCAGTGTCCTTCGCCATTCAGTGTCCTTCGTCATTCAGTGTCCTTCGCCATTCAGTGTCCTTCGCCATTCAGTGTCCTTCGCCATTTAGTGTCCTTCGTCATTCAGTGTCCTTCGCCATTCAGTGTCCTTCGCCATTCAGTGTCCTTCGTCATTCAGTGTCCTTCGTCATTCAGTGTCCTTCGCCATTCAGTGTCCTTCGCCATTCAGTGTCCTTCGTCATTCAGTGTCCTTCGCCATTCAGTGTCCTTCACCATTCAGTGTCCTTCACCATTCAGTGTCCTTCGCCATTCAGACAAGCTTTACTCGAAGTTCAGATGGATTTATAATTTAGATTCCCAAGTAACGGATCAGGGTCTCCTATAGTTCAACCACATAAAGTGTGAACAACGTCACTTTTCTTTGCCCCCAAGCTAGCCTAGTACCTCAGAATCTCCAAAGCACGTTATCACTATCGTAGTTATCAACGTTGTTATCTGTGACCCCCATACAAATGTAGTTGAGATTACTTTATGGACTTCTCCTTCTCCATTTTCCTCTTGAATCAAGTTTTAATGTTCATAAGTCCAAACAGAAAGTGAAAGGTTGCCTACACGAATCTAGTTCTCATCCATAGTGGTAGTTTTATTCCTTGTTAAGACATGTCAATACAAAAATGCATCCATAGTGGTAGTTTTATTCCTTGTTAAGTCATGTCAATACAAAAATGCATCCATAGTGACAGTTTTATTCCTTGTTAAGACATGTCAATACAAAAATGCATCCATAGTGACAGTTTTATTCCTTGTTAAGACATGTCACTACAAAAATGCATCCATAGTGACAGTTTTATTCCTTGTTAAGACATGTCAATACAAAAATGCATCCATAGTGACAGTTTTATTCCTTGTTAAGACATGTCAATACAAAAATGCATCCATAGTGACAGTTTTATTCCTTGTTAAGACATGTCACTACAAAAATGCATCCATAGAGACAGTTTTATTCCTTGTTAAGACATGTCACTACAAAAATGAACACTTGTTCATACCACGTGTTATATTACAGAATACAGTGTTAGGTCCCAGTTTTTCATTGACCATAAGCACATGCAGTGTTAGGTCCCAGTTTTTCATTGACCATGATCACATACGGTGTTAGGTCCCAGTTTTTCATTGACCATAAGCACACGCTTAGTTTGTTTATATAATAAATTGGCCCGTAGCCTTTCCAGACCTTAGGGTATGAAATATTTGTTACTTCACAATTCTAGGCCCTAGTGTGCAGGAGGTAGGAGGACCAATTTCTTTTCTTACAAGTGGAGCGTCCAGTGTGGGATTGAACCCAGAACCCTCTTGTATCCAAGTTGATAGGTGAACGCCTACACAGTACGCTCATTTGTATATATATAAATGTCTATATTGTCTATCAGTATTCTTTCTCTATCGCTTCTACAAATACTCGGACCACAACTGCCGTGATCTAGCTCCTACACTCGGACCACAGCTGCCGTGATCTAGCTCCTACACTCGGACCACAGCTGCCGTGATCTAGCTCCTACACTCGGACCACAGCTGCCGTGATCTAGCTCCTACACTCGGACCACAACTGCCGTGATCTAGCTCCTACACTCGGACCACAGCTGCCGTGATCTAGCTCCTACACTCGGACCACAACTGCCGTGATCTAGCTCCTACACTCGGACCACAACTGCCGTGATCTAGCTCCTACACTCGGACCACAACTGCCGTGATCTAGCTCCTACACTCGGACCACAACTGCCGTGATCTAGCTCCTACACTCGGACCACAGCTGCCGTGATCTAGCTCCTACACTCGGACCACAGCTGCCGTGATCTAGCTCCTACACTCGGACCACAGCTGCCGTGATCTAGCTCCTACACTCGGACCACAACTGCCGTGATCTAGCTCCTACACTCGGACCACAGCTGCCGTGATCTAGCTCCTACACTCGGACCACAACTGCCGTGATCTAGCTCCTACACTCGGACCACAACTGCCGTGATCTAGCTCCTACACTCGGACCACAGCTGCCGTGATCTAGCTCCTACACTCGGACCACAGCTGCCGTGATCTAGCTCCTACACTCGGACCACAGCTGCCGTGATCTAGCTCCTACACTCGGACCACAGCTGCCGTGATCTAGCTCCTACACTCGGACCACAGCTGCCGTGATCTAGCTCCTACACTCGGACCACAGCTGCCGTGATCTAGCTCCTACACTCGGACCACAACTGCGTGACCTCGCTTCTACACTCGGACCACAACTGCCGTGATCTAGCTCCTACACTCGGACCACAGCTGCCGTGATCTAGCTCCTACACTCGGACCACAGCTGCCGTGATCTAGCTCCTACACTCGGACCACAACTGCGTGACCTCGCTTCTACACTCGGACCACAGCTGCCGTGATCTAGCTCCTACACTCGGACCACAGCTGCCGTGATCTAGCTCCTACACTCGGACCACAACTGCCGTGATCTAGCTCCTACACTCGGACCACAGCTGCCGTGATCTAGCTCCTACACTCGTACCACAACTGCCGTGATCTAGCTCCCACACTCAAACCACAACTGTCGTGATCTAGCTCCTACACTCGGACCACAACTGCCGTGATCTAGCTCCTACACTCGGACCACAACTATCGTGATCTAGCTCCTACACTCGGACCACAACTGCCGTGATCTAGCTCCTACACTCGGACCACAGCTGCCGTGATCTAGCTCCTACACTCGGACCACAACTGCCGTGATCTAGCTCCTACACTCGGACCACAGCTGCCGTGATCTAGCTCCTACACTCGGACCACAACTGCCGTGATCTAGCTCCTACACTCGGACCACAACTGCCGTGATCTAGCTCCTACACTCGGACCACAACTGCCGTGACCTCGCTTCTACACTCGGACCACAACTGCCGTGACCTCGCTTCTACACTCGGACCACAACTGCCGTGACCTCGCTTCTACACTCGGACCACAACTGCCGTGACCTCGCTTCTACACTCGGACCACAACTGCCGTGACCTCGCTTCTACACTCGGACCACAACTGCCGTGACCTCGCTTCTACACTCGGACCACAACTATCGTGATCTAGCTCCTACACTCGGACCACAACTGCCGTGATCTAGCTCCTACACTCGGACCACAGCTGCCGTGACCTCGCTTCTACACTCGGACCACAACTGCCGTGACCTCGCTTCTACTCGGACCACAACTGCCGTGACCTCGCTTCTACACTCGGACCACAACTGCCGTGACCTCGCTTCTACACTCGGACCACAACTGCCGTGACCTCGCTCCTACACTCAAACCACAAATGTCGTGACCTCGCTCCTACAAATACTCGAACCACAACTGTCGTGACCTCACCCAGAGCCAACTATAAACTTATGTCCGATTCGGACTCAGGTAAGAATTATGGAAAATCAGACCCCAACTACACCACGTGACCTCGCATTCCAGTATTGGTGTGTATAGACGAATTCATTTTAAATCAACACAAAATGCTAAATCAAAGTTATATTATGCAACAAGTTAAGTTTAACAATAAGGAATATCAATATTATGAATAATTTTCACCAATAAATAACCAATGACTCACAGAATTGAGTAAAATTGCAAATAAGCTTGCAGTGCTCTATCAAACATCTATATTTTCCGGCCCCCTTTTCTAATCTAGGTCAGTGAACCCTTTGTCAGTTGTCTGGCCTAGTTATCAAGAGTTGGCTGTGCCTCACCCCTTCAAATACTCGGACCACAACTGCCGTGACCTCGCTTCTACACTCGGACCACAACTGCCGTGACCTCGCTTCTACACTCGGACCACAACTGCCGTGACCTCGCTTCTACACTCGGACCACAACTGCCGTGACCTCGCTTCTACACTCGGACCACAACTATCGTGATCTAGCTCCTACACTCGGACCACAACTGCCGTGATCTAGCTCCTACACTCGGACCACAGCTGCCGTGACCTCGCTTCTACACTCGGACCACAACTGCCGTGACCTCGCTTCTACACTCGGACCACAACTGCCGTGACCTCGCTTCTACACTCGGACCACAACTGCCGTGACCTCGCTTCTACACTCGGACCACAACTGCCGTGACCTCGCTCCTACACTCAAACCACAAATGTCGTGACCTCGCTCCTACAAATACTCGAACCACAACTGTCGTGACCTCACCCAGAGCCAACTATAAACTTATGTCCGATTCGGACTCAGGTAAGAATTATGGAAAATCAGACCCCAACTACACCACGTGACCTCGCATTCCAGTATTGGTGTGTATAGACGAATTCATTTTAAATCAACACAAAATGCTAAATCAAAGTTATATTATGCAACAAGTTAAGTTTAACAATAAGGAATATCAATATTATGAATAATTTTCACCAATAAATAACCAATGACTCACAGAATTGAGTAAAATTGCAAATAAGCTTGCAGTGCTCTATCAAACATCTATATTTTCCGGCCCCCTTTTCTAATCTAGGTCAGTGAACCCTTTGTCAGTTGTCTGGCCTAGTTATCAAGAGTTGGCTGTGCCTCACCCCTTCAAATACTCGGACCACAAATGTCATGACCTCGCTCTTCCAAATACTCGGATCACAACGACGATAACTTACGATGAGACAGTAATCAAATATAGAGAGTGTATCGTGAGCAGGGCCAACACTAAGGGCCCCCACAATAAAGAAAAATGCCCAAGCCAAAAAAGATTAAAAAGAAAGAAAGGGACATTATTTGCCAGGGTCGAATCAATACTAACAATTGAGAGGAGTAACAAGCCAACATGAAAGAAATGCTTTGTTCAATATCTCTTCATTGCCTGAGTTATTCTTTATATTCGTCCACTTTCTTCTTTAACATCACGCCTGTTCTCCGTTCTTTTGTGTTGAATTTTTCTTCGTTTTTTTTCTGTGTGTGTGTGGCGGGATTAAATACGACAGGTGCATGTTGTCACGTGACCTGGCATCCTGTTGTATCCTATCATTCTATTAATAAATTCGTCTATCATTTAATTATATCTATCGGTCACGTCCATCACCAACCAACTATCTGTCAATCTATTAGTTTATCAGTTTACCCTACCCGTCCCGATCGTCATTCTGTCTCTATCTATCTGTTTGTCTGTCTGCCTGTCTGTGTCATGTATCATTCTTCTATCAATCCATCCATCCATTCATCCTACCTCAATCCTCCTTCCTTCCTTCTCCTCCTTCCTTCCTTCCTTCTCCTTCCTTCCTTCCTTCCTTCCTTCCTTCCTTCCTTCCTTCCTTCCTTCCTTCCTTCCTTCCTTCCTTCTTCTTCCTTCCTTCCTTCCTTCCTTCCTTCCTTCCTTCCTTCCTTCCTTCCTTCCTTTCCTTCCTTCCTTCCTTCCTTCCTTCCCTTCCTTCCTTCCTTCCTTCCTTCCTTCCTTCCTTCCTTCCTTCCTTCCCTCCCTTCCTTCCTCCTTTCCTTCCTTCCTTCCTTCCTTCCTTCCTTCCTTCCTTCCTTCCTTCCTTCCTCCTTCCTCCTTCCTTCCTTCCTTCTTCCTCCCTTCTTCTTCCTTCCTTCCTCCCTCCTTCCCTCCTCCTCCTTCCTCCCTTCCTTCCTTCCCTCCCTTCTTCTTCCTTCCTTCCTCCTCCCTTCCCTTCCTTCCTTCCCTTCCTTCCTTCCTCCCTTCCTTCCTTCCTTCCTCTCCTTCCCTTCCTCCCTTCCTTCCTCCTTCCTTCTCTTCCTTCCTTCCTCCCTCCTCCTTCTCCTCCCTTCTTCCTCCTTCCTTTCCTTCCCTCATTTATTCTTCCTTTCTCCCTCTTTACCTTCCTTCTCCCTACATTTTCTACTTCCTTCTCCTCCATTTACTTCCTTTCCCCCTACATTCATTACTTCCTTTCTCCCTACATTCATTACTTCCTTTCTTCCTACCTACCTAATTATTTACTTACTTATCTACCTACCTAATTACACACCTAACTACCTACCTACACAACCTGCATAACCTACCTACCTACATGTCTGTCTGTATGTCTGTCTCTCAGTCTGTATGTCTGTATGTCTGTCTGTCCATGTAACATTGTTGGAAAGATTAATTAATTAGATACAAGCTGACAGATAAATACAAACTTCATCGGTCAGCAGACATGATTTCTCTTTCTCTCTTTCGCCTTTCTCTCTTTCTTTCTTTCTTTCTTTCATTCTCTTTCTTTCTTTCTTTTTTCTTTTTTCTTTTTTCTTTCTCTCTCTCTCTTTCTCTTTCTCTTTCTCTCTTATCCCTTTGCTATCTCTCTTTCTTTTCTCTCTCTTCTTTCTCACTCTCTCTCACACACACACACACACACACACATACACACGCATGCGCAGACACACACTCAAACACACACAAAATATTCTTCTAGCTGTCTCGACATGTTCAGCATTCATTACCATAACGAGATTTTAATTGTTACACTGTCCACACTTCCTGCGATCCACACTACTATGAAGTCTTTCCGTTCAGCTGTCAATTTCTGTCAGATGTCTATTGTGTCAGTGAACATGACAATATTGATTACGTTCAGTGTCATCATATTAAGGAGATCATTTCTTTAGTATTGCTGATTAATGAATACAAATTTAGTTATTGAAATTGATATCGATTTCGCCGTGTGTTGCTAGGGACTCCAAGGGAGCACACAATAGTAACACTACCATCTACAGGTCATGTCATATGAGGTGATTAATGTAGGCGTCTAGGAAGATCACTAGTAAATATAAAGGACAGATGTCGGATGTGCATAATTGGCACAACGTATAATCGCTCTTAGGCTCAGATCACATACAAATCACAAAGAGGTCGATATGGAGCATGTAAAGAAGATATCGATTTTCACATCTCCATCATCATTGGCTCTTTGTCTCAGGAGACAATAGGTCTTGCGTCACGTAGTATGTTCTGCGCTAAATCACAACGTTTCTTGTGGCTGTAATGGCCTATTCTGGAGTGGCAATCCTTGCCACAGTTGCTGCAGGTAAAACTGGAGACTAGAGCCGATATATGGGATGTTCTCTCTGCACTCTGTGCTCTCTTTTGTCTCCACATGTGATGCTGTTTTTATTTTTTTATTTTTGAGCCGCCCCTCACCTCCGCTCGCCATGCTTGCCTGTCTTTGGCCAGCGCTGCCAGTGTTTTTGTCTATGCCGTATGAAGTGAGATCACGTTTGCAGGTGTGAATGAAGCGTAATAATGGGCGCCCATGCTGTCTAGCACCAGATGTGAGATGGCCATATAGAATGTACATTGTCTATTACACATGTAAGGTAGATAGATCTCGTTTCCGATGTTGTTAAACAGCCAATCCCGCTCAGATTGTTATAGCTTCGAATCCGGATTAGTCTACAAGGCGTGTTCTGCTCCTGGCTCTTCCCCCAACAGACTTGGGGTTGGCTAGTACAGAGCCAACTATAAACTTATAATTATGGGCATTCAGACTCAGGTAAGAATTATGGGAAATCAGACCCCAACTACACCACGTGACCTCACATTCCAGTATTGTTCTATATAGGCGAATTCATTTTAAAATCAACACAAAGTTATCGAAGTTATCGCTAAATCAAAGTTATATTATCCAACAAGTTAAGTTTAACAATAAGGAATATCAATATTATGAATATTTTCATCAATAAATAACCATAGACTCACAGAATTGAGCGAAATTGTCAAAAAGCTTGCAGTGTTCTATCAAACATCTGTCATTTCCAGCCCCATTTTCTGATCTAGGTCAGGAAACCCCCAGTCAGTTATCTGGCCTAGTTATCTAGAGTTGGCTGTGGCTAGTCTCTCTTAGGATGGTCGAAAAGTGACAATTAGATTCAGAAGTACCATTTTTCTCAGAGAGTTCTCATGATTCTTGCTGGAGCTACGCAGTTCGTGATTTGATCAGTATTTTCTCCAGGTGGCGGGACATTTCAGCTGAGAGTAATCGAACCGTATGGGGAAACCTGGTACAATGATGTCAATATGTTTACATTAGACCCTTTTCACGCCCGAGTGATTACCGGGGCCCACATTTGGGGTGTAAAGAATAGAACCACTGTTACCTGCCATGCATGTCGTAAGAGGCGACTAAGGAGGTTTGGCTGAAATCGGATACACATGTCCTAAACTTGTAGAAATCTATGCGTTTAGGGGCCTACCAAACCAATGTGCAACGTATACACGTTCTTGGCAAAGATCAAACATACCACAAAGAGTGATTAAAATTGGTCGTAAAGAACGAACGCAAAGAAGAAGAAGAGGAGAAGACCCTTTTCAAAAATAGAATTTACAAAGATAATAGGGATATATATATGTTCCCATTTACGGTTCCAGCTTCATTGCAACGGGTCACCCCATAATTGCTGTTCCTGTGCCATCGAAAATCACATGAAAGAGAAATACAAAGGTAAGTGAAATCAGATGTAGATCATCAACAAGGTGAGTATCCTTTATATGACGTTGCTCTCTTTGCAGCATATCTGAAATTCACTCTGTCTCTAGCCAGTTCACCCACTTCGTCGATGGTCATGTTCATGGTTTCTTTAATATCTTGTACCATCTTCTTCTTGGTATGCCTCTGCGTCCTGGGACCCTGACCTCTAATATTGTTCTCTCTGGGCCATCATGACGCTTGATGTGACCATTGTATCTATTTTGCGTTGAAATCGCCCATTACTATCATGATGTCTCTTTTACCAACTTTGTGTACTGCATCTTGTAAATTTATGTAGAATTCATCGATCTCCTCATCAGGAGCTGTGGTTGTTGGGGAGTACGCTTGGATTATTGTGTCATCAGGAGCTGTGGTTGTTGGGGAGTATGCTTGGATTATTGTGTCATCAGGAGCTGTGGTTGTTGGGGCGTATGCTTGGATTATTGTGTCATCAGGAGCTGTGGTTGTTGGGGCGTATGCTTGGATTATTGTGTCATCAGGAGCTGTGGTTGTTGGGGCGTATGCTTGGATTATTGTGTCATCAGGAGCTGTGGTTGTTGGGGCGTATGCTTGGATTATTGTGTCATCAGGAGCTGTGGTTGTTGGGGAGTATGCTTGGATTATTGTGTCATCAGGAGCTGCGGTTGTTGGGGCGTATGCTTGGATTATTGTGTCATCAGGAGCTGTGGTTGTTGGGGCGTATGCTTGGATTATTGTGTCATCAGGAGCTGTGGTTGTTGGGGCGTATGCTTGGATTATTGTGTCATCAGAGATGTGGTTGTTGGGGCGTATGCTTGGATTATTGTGTCATCAGGAGCTGTGGTTGTTGGGGCGTATGCTTGGATTATTGTGTCATCAGGAGCTGTGGTTGTTGGGGCGTATGCTTGGATTATTGTGTCATCAGGAGCGGTATGGGCTGACGCTTGGGTTACTTGTGTATCAGATTGTTGTTGGAAATCGCTTGATTAGTATCATGGGGTGTCTTTTTACCGAACTTTGTGTACTGGATCTTGTAAATTTGTTTGGAGATGTCATCGATCTCGTCATCAGGAGCTGTGGTTGTTGGGGCGTATGCTTGGATTTTTGTGTCATCAGGAGCTGTGGTTGTTGGGGCGTATGCTTGGATTAATGTGTCATCAGGAGCTGTGGTTGTTGGGGCGTATGCTTGGATTAATGTGTCATCAGAGCTGTGGTTGTTGGGGCGTATGCTTGGATTAATGTGTCATCAGGAGCTGTGGTTGTTGGGGCGTATGCTTGGATTATTGTGTCATCAGGAGCTGTGGTTGTTGGGGCGTATGCTTGGATTATTGTGTCATCAGGAGCTGTGGTTGTTGGGGCGTATGCTTGGATTATTGTGTCATCAGAGCTGTGGTTGTTGGGGAGTAGCTTGGATTATTGTGTCATAGAGCTGTGTTGTTGGGCTATGTTGATTTTATTCATCAGAGAGTTGGGTCGTTGTATGTGATAGAGCTGTGTTGTTGGGCTATCGATTATGGCATACAGGGATATTTGTGGGCATGCTGGAATTGTGATCAGAGAGGATTGGGTGGCAAGGAATTATTTGCTAGTTGATGTTTGAATGTTTTATGTTCATCCAATGTGTTGTTCTCTTGAAATGTGTCATCAAGATTGTTGTATCGTTGCTGATAAAGTGCACTTTTGGTGAGAGCGTTGCTTGTTATCGTCATTTTCTGTTCTTTGTAATCTCACAGTACTTTGTTGATTTAGTGTTTATTGGGCTGTTAATAGGATCATGGTTTGGTGACAAGAATGACAAGACCTAAGCAGAGATACTTTGGTGAACCGTTGAATGTTCGGAACGTCCTATGTGTTTCTGAATTGTCATCCTGTTGTATGATATGTGATAAATTGATAAATTTCGTTTAGTCTCTGTTTATGTATTTTTGAAAGCTCAGACTTTGTTAGTGACTCGCTTTTAGGAATGTGAGCAGAATTCAATTCCAAGTGGGTAAATTTTTAACCGCGTAGATGACTTCAGGTTACGCATGACATGCTGATTTAGAACAGGAAAAGAATAATGGCAAGTAAAGAATCAGCTCGTGATAGATAACTCCTCTTACCATCGTGGCTGGGGTCAATCAAAATACGATGATCATAACACAGTATTGGAAACCAGAATAACAGCAGTATGAAAGTAGCGTGATTCCAATCTATCTTTCTGAAACACAACGAGTTTAACCAGTAGACCCAAATTTGAGGGTGTCAAAATAAACCAGTTGTTACCGCCATGCGTCGTCAAAGAAGGCGACTTAGGATGTTTGGCTGAAATCAGATGCTCGTGTCCGCTAGGTACTGTTCACCCGAAACAAATGCTTGCAGAAAACGGATGCACCAGGCCGTAAGGCGCATAATATGGTGCAAGGACGTCTCACAATGAGGAATGGCATAACTGATTCTACGGTCGTCAATCTGCCTCGGAGATTTAGCCACGCAGTAAGAATGTCAGACCTACCATCACGAGGGTGGCCAAAACTTACTGTAGGAAGAGGTCGGCACAAACGGGGAAGCAGAACTCATAGGAATTATATCCTACAGAGCTGCAGCCAGTATGCAGACTTGAGAAGAAAGAGTTGGCCTACTTACACTAGCGTCCAAGACAAACTGTATGGCGTGGCTGATAATCTGATACAGATGGCAGCCTTTATTAGAGAATCCGAAATCCCAATCTAGTGAGAACGCAGAAGAAGAAGATCTATCTACTAAATAACGGAAGGGGTCAGGGAGGATGTCAGTTTGATAATCCATAAGAAAAATAAAATAGAAAATAAAAACCAAACTTATGTGAATTATCCTTTGTATTCACTTCCTATCGTGTCAATTCTCTTTACATCAACATCAATTCTCAAATTGCATGTCAGGAAACTCTTCGTTTAGAATGACAAAATAAAAAATCTGGCCGTGACCTCTGATTAAAATATCTTTATCTTCCCCAGCCCCTTCCTACTCATTATTTATAGTAAATAACAAAACCAAATTGAAATAAATCGTTATTCAAACTGGCATACTAATTTGTGTGTTGGCCGAAGCTTTGTATTGTATTACTTGCGAAGAAAATATTGATGTGAAAATATTATTGTTCAAATAATGAGTGTGAGATATGGACCGTTGAGAAAGCGGCAGAGAAGATCATTAATGCCTTTGAATACAAAGCGCCCTTGTGTTTCCCAGGCCCTCAGTGGAGCAAAGAATAGTACCACTGCGACCTACAAGGCATTTCGTAAGAGGCGACTGCGCCCGAGTGGTTACCGGGACTCAAATTGGGGTGTAAAGAATAGAACCAGTGTTACCTGCCATGCATGTCGTAAGAGGCGATTACGGAGGTGAGAGTGGGGCTAGCTACACCACACCGTAAAAACACTAGATGGCTACAGAACGGAGAGCGAACCAAGTAAACGCTGGCTGAAACCGGACACATCGCCGAAGGATAAGCATCAGAGCTCCAAATGGTGCTGAAGATGTGACGTAAAACACACAAATGCTAAAGCTGCATGAATCAGATTTCCACATGAATAGAATTTATGGGGAAATCTGGTACATCGGTCTGGGCGGTGATCGCGAGAGAGAGAGATAGAGAGTAAGAGGCAGATAAGATAGGGACTAGGGAACGTATCCTAGTAAATAAAAAGCGTTACATAAATCGAATGTTCTGGCCTACTTGTAGGCGCATAGCTGGCACAGCGTACATCGCTCTTAGGCTCGGATCACATACCAATCACAAAGAGTGGTTAACAAGTGGTTGATATGGGACGTTCGAAGAAGAAGAAGAATACAAATGTTACAAAAGAGAACTTGGAACAACATGGACAGAGAACAAATGTTACAAAAGAGAACTTAGAATAACATGGACAGAGAACAAATGTTACAAAAGAGAACTTAGAATAACATGGACAGAGAACAAATGTTACAAAAGAGAACTTAGAATAACATGGACAGAGAACAAATGTTACAAAAGAGAACTTAGAATAACATGGACAGAGAACAAATGTTACAAAAGAGAACTTAGAATAACATGGACAGAGAAAAGAACAAATGTTACAAAAGAGAACTTAGAATAACATGGACAGAGAAAAGAACAAATGTTACAAAAGAGAACTTAGAATAACATGGACAGAGAAAAGAACAAATGTTACAAAAGAGAACTTAGAATAACATGGACAGAGAAAAGAACAAATGTTACAAAAGAGAACTTAGAATAACATGGACAGAGAAAAGAACAAATGTTACAAAAGAGAACTTAGAATAACATGGACAGAGAAAAGAACAAATGTTACAAAAGAGAACTTAGAATAACATGGACAGAGAAAAGAACAAATGTTACAAAAGAGAACTTAGAATAACATGGACAGAGAAAAGAACAAATGTTACAAGAGAACTAGAATATCATGACAGAGAAATAACAATGTTACAGAAGAGTACTTAGAATAACATGGACAGAGAAAAGAACAAATGTTACAAAAGAGTACTTAGAATAACATGGACAGAGAAAAGAACAAATGTTACAGAAGAGTACTTAGAATAACATGGACAGAGAAAATAACAAATGTTACAAAAGAGTACTTAGAATATCATGGACAGAGAAAATAACAAATGTTACAAAAGAGTACTTAGAATAACATGGACAGAGAAAAGAACAAATGTTACAAAAGAGTACTTAGAATCGCCCGAGTGGTTACCGGGGCCCAAATTTTGGGTGTAAAGAATAGAACCACTGTTACCTGCCCGCATGTCGTAAGAGGCGACTAAGGAGGTTTGGCTAAAATCGGATGCATATGTCCTAAACGTGTAGAAGTCTATGCGTTTAGGGGCCTACCAAACCAATGTGCAACGTATACACGTTTCTTGGCAAAGATCAAACATATCACAAAGAATAATTAAAATTGGTCGTAAAGAACGAACGCAAAGAAGAAGAAGAAGAGTACTTAGAGTGACATGGACAGAGAAGAGAACAAATGTTACAAAAGAGAACTTAGAATAACATGGACGAAGAGAACAAATGAAAAGAGAACTTAGATACATGGACAGAGAAGAGAACAAATGTTACAAAGAGAACTTAGAATAACATGACAGAAAAGAAAATTGCTTCTGTTGTACAATAGCTTGATACTAAAGAGAGTTGATTATTACAGAACATTAAAAAACGGAAATTAAATATTTCAAACACATCAAACGACATGAGTACCTGGAGAAGATACTTTTGGAGGAAATTGTGCCTGGAGGAGGAATGAGATGAAAACCTAGAAGACGCCAAGATGCCATTAACGATCTGAGAATGACTGCTGCTACGTCGTCATTTTGCACAAAGTATAAAGTTTTTCAGGACTGCTGTCATGGGAGCCAAGTTCTGGTAAAGACAAGCTACTTGATGATGATGATTATTATTATTAAAATATAATTTTGAGTTTGAAGAAATCTGAATCTTGATGGCGATCTTCTCTTGAAAGAAATAACACAATTGGTTAGATTGCGAGCCGTTGTAGTTGCGTAGTTGTTAGTGAACTTGCTTCTTAGGAGCATGCATGGTACGGGTTCAATACCACAGTTCGCGTTGGATATTTTTCCGACAGTAACGGCTCTTAGGTCGACCCTGCCTCATTTGGGTGGGAAAACAGTGGGGAGTAAAGACGACCACATCACCCATAGTGTGCCGACGGTCAATGAAAAATAAGAACATAACACAACATTTTCATAATACGTCTTGAGGTATGAACAAGTATATTTTGTAAAGATTTGAATCTAGCAGACGATCAATCAATCAATCAATCAATCAATCAATACTATACAATATTCAACGTAACTACTATTTCAGACTCAATCACGACCCTCCAGTTCTAAGACAACCCTCAAACTAACTTGCCAAAAAAAAACCAAGAAAAAAACCCCCCCACAAATCAAACATAGCCAAAATACCTCTTTCTCGCAGCACGTACACCTCTTACCTCCCAGGCCTCCCTCCCTGATCGAGATATGCCTCTTCTCTGACTGCCTGCTATAATCAATATTTAAATGGTTGTTTAGATTCGCTACCAATGTCTCTCATGTTGTAATGAGAAGTTCATATTCTACTTGTGTAAGTTAGGGTTTGTGTTGTGTTGTGTTGTTGGGCGGATTTCGGCCAGATCGTTTATATTGATTCTACGGCTTTGTGAAGTAGAGGGAATTGAGGGGGAGAATTAGAGAGGTGGTGGTGTTTGAATGAAGGAGGATGGGAGGGAGGGAGAGAGGGGTGAGGGAGAGAGTGAATTGGAGGGGATGTGTGGAAGGTAGAGTAGATAAGGGAGTCAATATGAGAGGATATCTTAGAAATAGAGGATACGAGGGAGTGAATGAGAGAGTAAATGGGAATGATAGAGGATGAAAAATGAAAATCGTGGCATATCCCAAAGGACGTAGCCATCAACCACAGTAAACAAGTCGTTGATTTTCTAGGCACCACTTATACGTTCAGTAGTTTGCCATTGCTTTCTGAACGGGTGGCGCCATCGTCCTTTTGTTAAAATCAACGGAAACAATTTGCAAGCAAACTGTCCGCAGCGTGATTCGAACTCAGAACGTCAGGGTTAATAGACCGAGTCACTAACCCCTAGGCCACAGACGCCACCTTCCTGATAGAGGATACGAGGGAGTAAATGAGGGAGTATATGGGGATGATAGAGAAGAAGTGGGAGTGAAGGAGTGAGGGTTGGGATAGATAGGGGAGATGAGGGAGTCAATGGGAGAGGATATATCATATGTAGAAGAGAAGAGAGAGCGAATGAAAGAGGATGTATCATATGTAGAAGAGAAGAGAGAGCGAATGAAAGAGGATGTATGAAAGGTAGAGAAGGAGAGGAGTGAGAGGTTATGTGAAAGTTAGATGAGACGAGGGAGTAAATAAAAGAGGATATGTAAAAGGTAGAAGATGAGACGAGGGAGTAAATGAGTATGTAGAAGTAAAGATGAGTAAGTAGTGGGGGTGTGGGTAATGATGAGGAGGAGAATGAGGGCAACAAGGTGTGCAAGGTAAGAGGAGAGAGTAGGATAGAGAGTGAATGAGAGGGCACGTTTTAGATTGGAGAGAGGGACGTAGAGAGATAATGGGAGAATCAGTCAAAAGAATGAGAGGGGAGAGTTGGCAGAGAAATTATAGAATGTTTGAACAAACTTATAGTTATAAGAGCATAGAGAGAGAGAAAGAGAGAGGGAAAGAGAGAGAGAGAAAGAGAGAGAGGGAAAGAGAGAGAGAGAAAGAGAGAGAGAGAGAAAGAGAGAGAGAGGGAAAGAGAGAGAGAGAGAGAGAGAAAGAGAGAGAGAGAGAGAGGGAAAGAGAGAGAGAGAGAAAGAGAGAAAAAGAGAGAAAGAGAGAGAGAGAAAGAGAGAAAGAGAGAGAGAGAAAGAGAGAGAGAGAAAAGAGAGAGAGAGAAAGAGAGAGAAAAGAGAAAGAGAGAAAAAGAAGAGAAGAAGAGAGAGAAAGAGAAAGAGAGAGAAAGAGAGAGAGAAAGAGAGAGAGAGAAAGAGAGAAAGAGAGAGAAAGAGAGAGAGAAAGAGAGAAAAGGAGAGAGAGAAAGGGAGAGAGAGAGAAGAGAAAGAGAAGAAAGAGAGAGAGAAAGAAGAGAGAGAGAGAGAAAGAGAGAGAGAAAGAGAGAGAGAGAAAGAGAGAGAGAGAAAGAGAGAAAAGAGAGGAGAGAGAAAGAGAAAGAGAGGAAGAAAGAGAGAGAAAGAGAGAGAGAGAGAAAGAGAAAGAAAGAGAAGAGAAAGAGAGAGAAGAAAGAGAAAGAGAGAGAGAGAAAGTTAGGATAGAGTATCATTGATGAAGAATGAAAATAAGTGAGAGAAAGAGGTAGCGATAGAGTATGTGTGAAAAATAAGGAGACAGAAACAGAGAGAGAGAGAGAGTGAGAGAGATAAAGAAAGAAAGAGTGAGTGAAAGAGAAAGAGGGAGAGAGAAGAGAGAAATATAGAGAGATAGAGAGAAAGAAAGAGAGCGCGATACGAAACATAAATAAATCGTCGTTCCTGCATTTACGGCGCCGTAGCTAGCTATCTGTATAGTTGCTGCATTGAAGCTCTGACACTGTATCCTTCCCTTCACTTCAAATGTTGATTGCAGTTTTCCGTTGTTGAGATGGTTGTTAAGAAGTGAACTGTTGCAAATTGAAAACAATAAAACCAGGTATGAGTTTAAAGCTGTTGTAGTTACCTCTAGAAAGATGTTGTCGCGATAGATTTCAATGAGGAAGTAGTAGACATTTGGATTGATTGGTGTACGAGTTATATTGTCGATGCTGCTGTGCTTGTTGTAGTTGACAATGTTGTAGCTGTTATCATTCATATTAATAGTGTTGTTGTCAGGGGTGTCATTTAGTAATGTCAGTTATGTCAGTGGTAATGTTGGGGGTGTCAGTACTGTTGATGTTGTCATGTCAGTAACTGCTGTCAGTGGTGATGTTGTTAGTAATGTAATTTTCTGATGTGAGGAGTGATGTTAGTAATGTTAATAATGCTGATGATACATACCACGCGTGGTGGTAGCTCCGGGAAACCAGACTTAATTCCTCTGCCTTATACAATCCTCCAGCGTACTCTCAGAGATGGCGACGAAGCGCTGTGTTGACAGTTAAAGTACAGCCAGCCCTTAACATCTTCAAGTTCCACATATCAGCTGTAGCTTGAGAGGAGGGAAACATGCCATTTACCAAGCTATCACCTGTACCTGTAAGAGCTCTGTGGGCTGTGTAAAGAGGTTTGTGGGCTGTGTAAAGAGGTTTGTGGGCTGTGTAAAGAGGTTTGTGGGCTGTGTAAAGAGGTTTGTGGGCTGTGTAAAGAGGTTTGTGGGCTGTGTAAAGAGGTTTGTGGGCTGTGTAAAGATGACTGTGGGCTTTGTAAGAAGATTGTGGGCTTTGTAAGAAGACTGTGGGCTTTGTAAGAAGACTGTGGGCTTTGTAAGAAGACTGTGGGCTTTGTAAGAAATATGTTTGCTTATTCCTGACATGTCTGATGAGCTAGTTTGACATCACGAAAGAAGAAGAAGAAGGAGACGACAGAAAGTATGTACAGAGGAGGAAGTACAGCTGATTCTTACAATTACCATTACTAAAATTTCTTGTTCCCAGTAGAGCATAGGGCTGCAACTCACTCTTAACCGAACTCTATTCTTGACCTCATTCTTCAGATCTATCTAGTAGACTATAACCTCTCTAGATCTTCTATTTTATAATCCTTCAGCAGATATATTTGTACCTCCCTCCACTGTTTTCTTCCCTGGGGTTCCAGTCAAGTACATATCTGGTTATGTTTGTTGGATCTTTCCTAAGTGTGTGAAACCCATTGCCACTTTCTCTTTGTAACCTCATTCCGTTATGTTGGCCGGAAGATGCAGAATGGCAGGTTGCTTTATAAGTGGATGTCGTCTATAGACATATCCAAACTCCAGATGTTCAAATGTATCTACCATCTTCACCGGCATGCGTGTGTTGGCGACGATGAGAGAGTGTACAGGCTTGCATCGACAGCATCGACTGTCGCGAAGTTTAAGATGGATAAGGGAGATGTTCTTCAGTCTCTTGGTGACCTCCTGCTGGATGAAGACATTCAACTTGATTTTGAATCTATCCAACGATTTAAGAAGTTCAGAATCATACGTTGCCCAAGTAGAAATTGATTCCTTTTTGGCAGAGTGAGGAGTGTGTTTAACCAGCGAACCATCGGAACCATCAGTATGCTTGGACATCTGTTGGGGGAGACTGAGCACTATTTATCTGCACGGATTGCTATAACATCAGTACAGAAACCAATAACCAATAACTTCTCAATCTCCAGTTGTATTAGTCGTTTCTTTTTCGCCCACAAATTTGAATTTTATGGACAAAATAACATGCCCCTTTCTGTTAAACATTTAGTTTAGTTTTAGTTTAGTCATTGGATCATCATCATTGCACATCGAATCAATTAGTCCATAAGTGTTCCGATCTCCCCCTCAGTATGTCTCTCAGTATGTCTCTCAGTATGTCTCTCAGTATGTATCTCAGTATGTCTCTCAGTATGTCTCTCAGTATGTCTCTCAGTATGTCTCTCAGTATGTCTCTAGTATGTCTCTCAGTATGTCTCTCAGTATGCTCTCAGTATGTCTCTCAGTATGTCTCTCAGTATGTCTCTCAGTATGTCTCTCAATGTCTCTCAGTATGTCTCTCAGTATGTCTCTCAGTATGTCTCTCATATGTTCTCAGCTGTGGCAACTAACGCACTTCTTTTCGATCCCAAAAGCACTTAAACTTTTAGCTCTTCGGCTCGGTGCCATTGACATCGTAACCCTTCGGTTCGGTGCCAGGAACACCTTAGATCTGGAGAATCTGTGGCTTTTCACCAGCCCGCAGAATTGAACCGCACTCACAGGGGATTGTCACCCGTCGCCCAACGCGCTACGAACACGCTGGGCAGGCGGGCAAACACTGGTTCTTAGTTTAGTTTATTGATCGGATCATCATCACTGCACATCGAACCATAAGTGCTCAGATCTCATCATTAGTATTTCACTCAGCGTATGACAACTAACAACACCGGTTCTTTGTTGTTTTACTATTCCTCTTTGTCTAGTGCTCCTGTCTAGCTACAACAAATTTAACTTGGAATTCTTGTAGTGTGGTTAAGATTGTAGATTCACCATTATTACTTCAATCATATACACGTTCTCTCTCTCTCCTTTTGTAAGTATCAACCTGGGTTTTTCTGTTAACATGAACTGACAAAACAAAACGTGTACATTCAAACGACAGCCTAATAGACAAACATCACACGTTTCTTCACATCCGTAGTACATACAACAAATCTCTTTACATCACTCATACCAGCACACACAATCAGTTATTTGCGTTGCTTATACAGGTGTATTATTTGTATTAGGAATAAAGGAAACAGGTAACTCATACCTGTAGTTACTCATTAAAAACACGTACAGCGGGGAGGTAGCATTCATATAGGTTTTATTTCAAACTCATTCGGAACATCTGGGAAGCACGTGTCCATAACTCTATGGTTGGATAGAAATCGTATTAAGTGTGTGATTGTGGTTCGTGAGTGTGAGTGCGTAAGAGGAGGGAGTGGAACAGGTAGTAAGCTAGAATTATGTGCGTAGAAGAATGAGTGAATAAATAAGTGGCTGTTCTTTTTTTCTTATCTTTTCTTTAATTTTCTTTTGCTTCACAGCGTCAAGAACGGGCTCACAGCGACAGGAACGGGCTCACAGCGTCAAGAGCGGACTTACAGCGCTGAGAAGAGGCTCACAGCGTCAAGAACAGGATCACAGCGTCAAGAGCGGGCTTATGCGCTGAGAAGAGGCTCACAGCGCTAAGAAGAGGCTCACATTGCCAAGAACTGACCCACAGCGCTAAGAACAGACTGACAGCGTCAATAACGGGATCACAGCGCTGGAACTGGTTCACAGCTCCAAGAACTAGCTACAGATCCAGAACTGGCTCACAGCTCTGAGAACTGGCTCACAGCTCTCAAGAACTGGCTCACGCCCAAGAACTGGCTCACAGCTCCAAGAACGGGCTCACGGCGTCATGATTTGTAAACGTCTTGAAGATTGCAGAAGATTCTTGACCTGGGTTATCATGAGATCATTCTCTGTCCTTTTCTCCAGGTCTGTGTCACTCTGACATACCATACAAATCTGAGAATCCGCATGGACACTGTGTACATATAATAGTAAAGCCCGCCTGCCCAGCGTGTTCGTCGCACGTTGGACTGCGCGTGACTAGCTCTCTGTGTGTGCGGGTTCAATTCCGTGGGCTGGCAGAAAAGCCTTAGGTTTCCCAGATTCACGGTCTTCATGGCACCGAACCGAAGAGCTGAAAGATCAAGTGCTTCTGGATCGGAAAAAAATAATAGTAAAAGATATGAAAATAAATAAACAATCCGGTTTCAAGGCGAAGGATTGACTTCATTGCACCGGGTTTGCCCACATGACCCCCGTCCTTGACGACAGTAATGACAAGCCGTTTACCGAGAGTGCTACAACAAACACGAATTCCGTAGTCTCAGTAGCATTTAAAGGAATTTCGTGAAAAATGGCACATCACAAACAAACATCACAAACAAACAAACAAACAAACATCACAAACAAACATCACAAACAAACATCACAAACAAACATCACAAACAAACATCACAAACATACATCACAAACAAACAAACATCACAAACAAACATCACAAACAAACATCACAAACAAACATCACAAACAAACATCACAAACAAACATCACAAACAAACATCACAAACAAACATCACAAACAAACAAACATCACAAAAAAAAAAAAAAAAAACAAACATCACAAACAGACATCACAAACAAACATCACAAACAAACATCACAAACAAACATCACAAACAAACATCACAAACAAACATCACAAACAAATATCACAAACAAACATACAAACATCACAAACAAACAAACATCACAAACAAACATACAAACATCACAAACAAACATCACAAACAAATATCACAAACAAACATACAAACATCACAAACAAACATCACAAACAAACAAACAAACAAACAAACATCTCAAACAAAAACACAGTGTAGTAAATAAAAAAAACAACACCAAAAGTTGTAGTTATAACAAAATTGCTAAATTCTTTCCCATGTGGTGTCAGGACCGGCAAGAGAAGTAAAGAATAGTACCGCTGCGACCTACAATGGATATCGTAAGAGGTAGGGGACTAGGAAGCTACCCTAGTAAATAAAAAGCGTTGCATAAATCGGATGTGCTAACCTACTCGTAATTAATTTGTAAAACTACAGTACTTTGTTATTACGTGTTTCGCCCAATCAAATAGTTTTACTGCAGTCTCATCTATATTGTGACCTACTTGTAGACGCATAACTATCACAACGTACAATCGCTCTTAGACTCAGATCACATTCAAATCAAACAGAGTGGTTAACAAGTGGTCGATATGGAGAGTTAGATGCTAAATGTTCTTCCACTATCGTCATAAGAGAAGAAGGTTAAACAATCTTGAGTGAGAGAGAGAGAGAAAGAAAACATCAAATATTATTTGATCTAGCCTCCACGAATGATAACATTTATCCTGATCAATGCACCTCAGGCAACTTGCATGTTCATGCATAATTTATCATTGTATCACATCACTACTACTACACACAACGCACAAGTTGACAAGAAGACAACAAGAACAAGAAAAAAAATCAGACAAGAAATGGGATATATTTTTTAATGTCTGATCGATTCAGTGTTGTCATGTTAAATATCTTAAATCTATTAAAACTTAGAGAGCCTAGTGTACGTTTTAAGGCCAGCGCAACAGTTGTTAGGCTAGTAACAGTTGATCGATGGCAATGTAGATTTGAGGGGGTATCTGTGGTGTAGAAGTTAAGTGCTTGTCTATCGTCACAGAGGTACTCGGCTCGCTCCCTCGTGAGACCATCGGGGTATTTTTCGAAAATTCCTGATCTCAGTGTAGGGGAGTTCGAGTTTCTAGTCCTATCGTAGACAAACTATCAAATATAGGTCCTGTGTACAAGATGAGAACGTAGAAGAACCCTCCCCAGTTCGAAATCGAATAGGGCAGGCTGGAAATCCGCTGCCCGGGTAAAATTTATTAAAAGATTAAAAATAATTCCTACAAACATTTTTATCATCTTAAAAATTACATCTTATACCCTAGCCGGTGCTGCGGAGTGTATGCACTGCCGCTGAGATCTTCCTGTGTAAGAAGTATATCGGAGCACACAACGGAATGCAATGATGATAGTCGTATGAATCAATCAATGTAGATTTGAATATATGTTCTATTTGTGTGTGTTCAGTGAACATGAAGCTAAGGTGCTTGCATTCATCTTCAGAAGTACTAGGTTCGTGACCGACGTGGAGCTGGCTACATTGTCATGGCTAAATTTCGACACAAATCTTTACTATTTTCAAAAAAACATCGACAATCCTCGCCAGTGCTACGGAGTTCGTGCACTGTCGCTGAGATTTTCCTGTGTAATAAATAGATCAGAACACATACAATTATTCACTGAAGTGTAATTCTTCTTCATCATCCAACGTTTCATATCGACAACTTGTTAAATCCCTCTATGTAATTTGTATGCGATCTGAGCCTATGAGCGATTAAACGTTGTGCCAGTTATGCACCTACAAGAAGTCCAGCACATCCGATTTCTGCGACGCTTTTTATTTACTAGAGTAACTTCCCTAGGTCCCTACCTCAGTCGCTTTTTACAACAATGCCTTGTAGCTGGCAGTGTTACTATTCTTTGCTCCTTACGATCCCCGACAACAGACGGGGGAACCGATGTGCAATAATGATGGTTCTATTAATTAAGCAATTTCAACAATTCTATTCAACACACACATACGCAGGTTCTATTCAGCACACATACATACGCA
Organism: Arion vulgaris; assembly: GCA_020796225.1. NCBI lineage: Eukaryota > Metazoa > Mollusca > Gastropoda > Stylommatophora > Arionidae > Arion > Arion vulgaris. Next base: position 5,548,997 of record CM036757.1, read on the forward strand.
GGTTCTATTCAGCACACACACACACACACACACACACATACGCAGGTTCTATTGAGCACACGCACATATACGCAGGTTCTATTCAGCACACACACATACGCAGGTTCTATTGAGCACACGCACATATACGCAGGTTCTATTGAGCACACGCACATATACGCAGGTTCTATTCAACATACGCAGGTTCTATTCAACACACACACACGCAGGTTCTATTCAACACACACACACGCAGGTTCTATTCAACACACACACACATACGCAGGCTCTATTCAACACACACACACACATACGCAGGTTCTATTCAGCACACACACACACATACGCAAGTTCTATTGAGCACACACATACGCAGGTTCTATTCAGCACACACATACGCAGGTTCTATTCAGCACACACATACGCAGGTTCTATTCAGCACACACACACACATACGCAGGTTCTATTCAGCACACACACACACATACGCAGGTTCTATTCAGCACACACACATACGCAGGTTCTATTCAGCACACACATACGCAGGTTCTATTCAGCACACACATACGCAGGTTCTATTCAGCACACACACATACGCAGGTTCTATTCAGCACACACATACGCAGGTTCTATTCAGCACACACATACGCAGGTTCTATTCAGCACACACATACGCAGGTTCTATTCAGCACACACATACGCAGGTTCTATTCAGCACACACATACGCAGGTTCTATTCAGCACACACATACGCAGGTTCTATTCAGTACACACACACACATACGCAGGTTCTATTCAGCACACAACACACACATACGCAGGTTCTATTCAGTACACACATACGCAGGTTCTATTCAACACACACACACATATACGCAGGTTCTATTCAGTACACACATACGCAGGTTCTATTCAACACACACACACACATACGCAGGTTCTATTCAGTACACACATACGCAGGCTCTATTCAACACACACATACGCAGGTTCTATTCAGCACACACACACACATACGCAGGTTCTATTCAGCACACATACAGGTCTATTCACACACACATACGCAGGTTCTATTCAGCACACACACACATACGCAGGTTCTATTCAGCACACACACACACACATACGCAGGTTCTATTCAGCACACACACACACACATGCAGGTTCTATTCAGACACACACATATCGCAGGTTCTATTCAGCACACACACACATACGCAGGTTCTATTCAGCACACACACATACGCAGGTTCTATTCAACACACACATACGCAGGTTCTATTCAGCACACACACACATACGCAGGTTCTATTCAGCACACACATACGCAGGTTCTATTCAGCACACACACATACGCAGGTTCTATTCAGCACACACACATACGCAGGTTCTATTCAGCACACACATACGCAGGTTCTATTCAGCACACGCACATATACGCAGGTTCTATTCAGCACACACACAATACGCAGGTTCTATTCAGCACACAGCAGTTCATCATACGCAGGTTCTATTCAGCACACCACAATACGCAGGTTCTATTCAGCACACACACACATACGCAGGTTCTATTCAGCACACACACACGCAGGTTCTATTCAGCACACACACACATACGCAGGTTCTATTCAGCACACACACATAGCAGGTTCATTCAACATACGCAGGTTCTATTCACACACACACATACGCAGGTTCTATTCACACACACACAAACCAGTCACACACACACAATCGCAGGTTCTATTCAACACACACATATACTGCAGGTTCTATTACAACACACGACACACATACGCAGGTTCTATTCAACACACACATCAGAGTTCACAACACACATCATACGCAGGTTCTATTCAGCACACACATAAGCAGGTTTATTCAAAGCACACACACAACATTACACAAGGTTGTATTCAGACACACATCAACACACACACATACGCATGCACAGGTTGTATATCTTGAAGCTAATCAGGTCGTGTCCTAAACAAAGTGACATTTAACAGGTGATCTGTAAGAAATTATTTAGTAGCACACACAGTAACTGTGCTACACTATACAGATGTGTACACACAGGAACAATGTTACACTATGGAGATGTGTACACACAGTAACAGTGTTACACTAAAGAGATGTGTACACACACATGAATAGTGTTACACTAAAGAGATGTGTATAGTGTACACACAGGAACAACGTTACACTAACGAGTTGTACACAGAGTACACATATGAATATTGTTATCAAAACGATAAATGCTAACTACGAGACATAAGTCAATATTGAGACACAAGTTAACTGTAAGCCACAAGTTAACTGTAAGCCACAAGTTAACTGTAAGCCACAAGTTAACTGTAAGACCCATGAGCCATGGGAGACAAGGGAAGAGAGGTTTACAGTCACATGGTCAACCCAAACCCCAATGACAACATCAACCACCTAACAGCAAGAGATCAGAGCACAATTTTCCGACTCCGAACCCAACAAATTCCACTTAATAATCACATTCAACTACAACTCACCCCCAAAGTGCCAGTTGTGCGCACATTATCAGGAAATCGTTCACTTCCGTCTCTTCATGTGCCACGCGCTAGATGATGTCAGGAAGATCCTTCTTCCCCCAAGGCCAGATAAATGGAACACATTATACGGAACAAAAGAACAACTTACAAACACATGCAGATACCACTATGTAGTATTGAGCCGAAGATCTGAAATGCCTAAAGACTAACTAACTAACTAAATGACTGACTGACTGACCGACCGACCGACCGACCGACCGACCGACCGACCGACCAAGCAACCAAACAACCAACCAACCAACCAAAACCAACCAACCAACCAACTAACAACTAACTAACTAACTAACTAACTAACTAACTAACTAACTAGCTGGCTGACTGACTGACTGACTGACTGACTAACTAACTAGCTGGCTGACTGACTGACTAACTAACTAACTAACTAACTAACCACTCGGACGACATCTTAATTAATTGTTTACCAAATGCGATCTCATACACATACAATGTTTTCCAAATGCGATCTCATACACATACAATGTTTACCAAATGCGATCTCATACATATACAATGTTTACCAAATGCGATCTCATGCAGATACAATGTTTTCCAAATGCCCTCTCATCAATCAATCAAATGCCATGCCTGCCGGCGTAGGCGATCATGTCTCTCCACAACTCTCTTTGCTTGGTGCATGTAATCAGTTCTGACGTCGATATTTTGTCGAACAATGATGTCAGGCCATCCAACATCTTCTCCTCTGTCTTCCACGATCTCTCCTTCCTGAATTTTACCTGTAGTCACCAAATGTTCTAAACCTTCTCTTCGCATTATATGCCCGAAGAACCTTGATTGTCGGATTCTTATTCTTTGATAAGGTTTCTTTGTGTGCAGGCCTGATTTAAAACCTCCACGTTTGTTTTCTTTGCTGTCCATGGAATTCTCAACATTCTTCTGTAAAACCACATCTCTGTGGCTTCCAATGATCGTATTGATTGTTTGTTCATTGTCCATGATTCGCTGCCATACATAAGAATTGGTTCAATATAGCATTGGAGTACTCGTTTTCGAGTGTCATTGGTAGTGAGTTCACGCATAGTGTGTTCTTCATTTTCATAAAGCTGCTTTCGTTTGAGCTATTCTACTCCTAATCTCTGTTGTACATCTTCCATCTGGTGTTAAGAATGTTCCTAGATACTTGAATCGATGGACTTGTTTCAGTGTTGTGTTATTTATTTTGATATTGCATGTTAGTGTTTCTTGTTTCTTGGAGACAACCATAACCTCTGTTTTCTTTATATTCATGCTTAATCCTTTCTTTTCACTTTCTCTCACTAGTATGTCTATCAAGTCTTGCAGATCGTGTTCATTTGTAGCCATGAGAATTGTGTCATCAGCGTACCTTCTCATACACATACAATTAACATTTCCAAATAACTATCACTGTAACACTGTAACAACATATACAAGCTTATGCAACCTGCGGCCCAAAGGACAGTTGTGATACGTCACATGAATTTATCAGGCCTTCAGCAAGTACTACATTAAAAAAAAGAACAGGTGTCTCTTATTATAAAAGCCGGCAACTGAATCTTGTATCTTGTCTTCAGCCTTGAAACAGAAACAGCTGATACATTTCTGACCTGTAGGGTGATCTTTGTAAGAGAAAACATGTCAAACATTGAAACACAGTTACAAAGAAAGGAAAAAATAAATAAAATTCGTGGCAAATCCTTTACAGGACGTAGCCATCAACAGTACATCACAAACAAGTTGTTGATTTTCTAGGCACCACTTATACGTTCAGAAGTTTGCCATTACAAACAAATACAGAATAAATGTGCTAGATCTCTTTCTTCATCTTGTTTTTTTTCCTCCTACGCTTCTTCTTCTACAATCAGGTCGTTGTTCAATTTACATCCTTAAGCTTGTGAGCATACCTTCTTCTACAATCAGGTCGTTGTTCAAGTTACATCATTAAGCTTGTGATCATACCTTCTTCTACTACTATCAGGTCGTTGTTCAAGTTACATCCTTAAGCTTGTGAACATACCTTCTTCTACTACAATCAGGTCGTTGTTCAAGTTACATCCTTAAGCTTGTGATCATACCTTCTTCTACTATCAGGTCGTTGTTCAAGTTACATCCTTAAGCTTGTGATCATACCTTCTTCTATTACAATCAGGTCGTTGTTCAAGTTACATCCTTAAGCTTGTGATCATACCTTCTACTACAATCGGGTCGTTGTTCAAGTTACATCCTTAAGCTTGTAATCATACCTTCTTCTACTATCAGGTCGTTGTTCAAGTTACATCCTTAAGCTTGTGAACATACCTTCTTCTACTACAATCAGGTCGTTGTTCAAGTTACATCCTTAAGCTTGTGATCATACCTTCTTCTACTACTATCAGGTCGTTGTTCAAGTTACATCCTTAAGCTTGTGATCATACCTTCATCTACAATCAGGTCGTTTGTTCAAGTTACATCCTTAAGCTTGTGATCATACCTTCTTCTTCTACTATCAGGTCGTTGTTCAATTTACATCCTTAAGCTTGTGATCCTACCTTCTTCTTCTATCAGGTCGTTGTTCAAGTTACATCCTTAAGCTTGTGATCATTCGTTCTTCTACAATCAGGTCGTTGTTCAAGTTACATCATTAAGCTTGTGATCATACCTTCTTCTTCTACTATCAGGTCGTTGTCCAAGTTACATCCTTAAGCTTGTGATCATACCTTCATCTACAATCAGGTCGTTGTTCAAGTTACATCCTTAAGCTTGTAATCATACCTTCTTCTACTATCAGGTCGTTGTTCAAGTTACATCCTTAAGCTTGTGAGCATACCTTCTTCTACAATCAGGTCGTTGTTCAAGTTACATCATTAAGCTTGTGATCATACCTTCTTCTTCTACTATCAGGTCGTTGTTCAAGTTACATCCTTAAGCTTGTGATCATACCTTCATCTACAATCAGGTCGTTGTTCAAGTTACATCCTTAAGCTTGTGATCATACCTTCTTCTACTATCAGGTCGTTGTTCAGTACATCCTTAAGCTTGTGATCATACCTTCTTCTACTACTATCAGGTCGTTGTTCAAGTTACATCTTCAAGCTTGTGAACATACCTTCTTCTACTACAATCAGGTCGTTGTTCAAGTTACATCCTTAAGCTTGTGATCATACCTTCTTCTACTATCAGGTCGTTGTTCAAGTTACATCCTTAAGCTTGTGATCATACCTTCTTCTACTACTATCAGGTCGTTGTTCAAGTTACATCCTTAAGCTTGTGATCATACCTTCTTCTACTACTATCAGGTCGTTGTTCAAGTTACATCCTTAAGCTTGTGATCATACCTTCATCTACAATCAGGTCGTTGTTCAAGTTACATCCTTAAGCTTGTGATCATACCTTCTTCTACTATCAGGTCGTTGTTCAAGTTACATCCTTAAGCTTGTGATCATACCTTCTTCTACTATCAGGTCGTTGTTCAAGTTACATCCTTAAGCTTGTGATCATACCTTCTTCTACTACAATCAGGTCGTTGTTCAAGTTACATCATTAAGCTTGTGATCATACCTTCTTCTACTACTATCAGGTCGTTGTTCAAGTTACATCCTTAAGCTTGTGATCATACCTTCTTCTCTTTACTCTCCTTGAAGCATAAATCATCTATAAATTACACCAACCAGTTCGGCCTTGAGAAGCCATTTAGTTCATTCCAGGTCATTCGTACCTCTTCTATTTCTCTGTCCACAGCAAGTTTACACAGATGGCTAGAGTACTGATGTGCTGTAATGATGATCTGATGACTAAACTAAACTAAGAACTGGTGTCGTTAGTTGCCACACACTGAGAGACATACTGAGAAGGAGATAGGATCACTTATGGGCTAATTGTTTCGATGTGCTGTGACGATGATCTGATGACTAAACTAAACTAACCTTTCTTATTATCGATATCGCTGTATTTTGAAAGCATGAATCAATCAAGAGCCATGCCTGCCGGCGTAGGGGATCATGTCTCTCCACAACTCTCTCCTTGGTGAAGGTAATCAGTTTAAATGTCGATCTTGTGTCGAGCCACGATTTCAGACCATCCAACATCTTCTCCTTCTGTCTTCCACAATCTCTCCTTCCCTGAATTTTACCTGTTGTCACTAAATACTTTAAATCTTCTCTTCGCATTATATGCCCGAAGAGCCTTGATTGTCTGATTCTTATTCTTTTAATAAGGTTTCGTTATGTGCAGACCTGATTTAAAACCTTATCATATTTTTTTTTCGCTGTCCTTGGAATTTTCAGCATTCTTCTGTAAAACTACATCTCTGCCCCTTCCAGTGATCTTATTGATTGCTTGTTCATTGAAAGCATTAAATAACTATTATAACATTTTCTCAACACCGACAAATAGATTACATTTTCAAGTATTAAACACTTCTTTGTTGTATCCGAGTTATTTGTGTGCTTAATGATGCGCTGTGATGTAATGTACAATATAAATTCATGATTGATTGATTGATTGTATGATTGATTAAGTGTCAAACCTCCATCAAAGATCGACTGCAATAAATCACAACCACTTCCTGTTTCAGGTTATAATTGTGTATTCTGTTAACCTGTTCTTTGTCTGTCTCTTAATGTTTCTCATAAAATTATATTGATCTCTTCAACTTTGCTTGCCTTCATTCGTTTAAAAAGAATATGGATTCCACTTACCTGCCTACCTACATTCTTTATTTTTAATATAGATTCCAATTACCTGTTTACCACACCTTTCCATAAGCTACGATTTCCACTTACCAGCTTACCCACTCACTTTCCCTTTGTTACGATTTCCACTCACCTGTCTACCCACACTCTTTAACTTTGTTACGATTTCCACTCACCTACCTACCCACACCCTTTCAATTCGTTACGATTTTTTCTCACCTGGTTACCCACTCACTTTCCCTTTGTTACGATTTCCACTCACCTGTCTACCCACACTCTTTAACTTTGTTACGATTTCCACTCACCTACCTACCCACACCCTTTCAATTCGTTACGATTTTTTCTCACCTGGTTACCCACTCACTTTCCCTTTGTTACGATTTCCACTCACCTGTCTACCCACACTCTTCAACTTTGTTACGATTTCCACTCACCTACCTACCCACACCCTTTCAATTCGTTCGATTTTTCTCACCTGGTTACCCACTCACTTTCCCTTTGTTACGATTTCCACTCACCTGTCTACCCACACTCTTTAACTTTGTTACGATTTCCACTCACCTACCTACCCACACCCTTTCAATTCGTTACGATTTTTTCTCACCTGGTTACCCACTCACTTTCCCTTTGTTACGATTTCTACTTACCTGCTTACATACACTCTTTCCTGTAGGCAAATCAAGTTACTGTCGGGCAATAATATTCCAGAAAATTGACTTTATGTGAGAAAGCTTGTTTAAAACATAAACCCAACAGCCTAATACAGGTTTGTCATCTAGATAATAAAATAATGGATAAACCATGGTAAAAACCAGTGGCGGCACGTGATCATTTTTATTGGTGGGGCCAGACGTGCCGCCACTGGTACAAACACATACAGAAAACAGGATAATCAGAACCCTAGTTTCAGATTCCTGGAAGTCTGTGACTAAGTGTCCCGAAGGTCGTAGGTTCGAACCTGGAATGCACCGTTCTCTTCACGAATGCGTTTTTTCAGAGACCCCTAGGATTGTTACCGGTGCTACTGAGTTCGTGCTTTGTGCATTACGCTTGGCAGGTGATGTTTTGTTTCTGCAGAGAGGAAGGACGGCACCATATGGGGTAAAAACCCGGTGCATTGAAGTAAATCCTTCGCATATAGATCTTTAGATCAATAATTCTGATTTCTTTTTATGACAAGAAAAAAGTCTAACTTTGATAGTGGAATGCCACATGGACCTGGAAAATAGTGTAGACTTATCTTCGTTCTAAAACTTGATAATCTAGTATGAATACTGACTTGGAGAAGAGTACAGTCTTGGTGATCATATTTCTCTTCTCAAATCTTGGTTTACTTTGCAGGTTCAGGACAAGAAGAGATTTCTAGAACGAATTCTTGTGTGTGACTCGTACATGGTGTCCTTCACTGTCTCATTTATTTCTGTGGTCCACTTTTTGAGTGGACGATATTTTTCCTTCTGACCACTGTAGCTCAGTAGCATTGACCTGGGAAACGCACTGTCTGTTGGTAATCTGCTTACATGACCGAGCCATTTAATTTGTAGTTTTTTTTAAATTAAGTTCAGTACGTATGCTGTACCAACTTTTTCCCCTGATGTATTTATTTCAAAACCGGTCTCTTCTTGATACTCCTAACATTCTGCGTAAACACTTCATCTCTGTCGTCACTAGTTTTCTTCTATCGTTTAATGTCAGTGTCCAGGTTTAGCACTGGTAGCATAATGTTGGAAGAAAGATTGTGTTGTATAATGATCTTTTAGTGTTAATGGTAGTCTTCAGACTTAGAACGGGACATTGCAGTCTCAGAGCACACCTCCACAGAATAGTTCTCAGGGACTCAGCAGCCTACGCCTGTTAGGGCGTTCCTTTTGGTGGGTGTAGTTATTACTTTTGTGGTATGATAGGTAATGGAACGACCTAAGAGTGATGATGTTAATGACACAAACTCTGTTATCTTAGATCTGATTCATGTTTATTGGTGTTAAATCTGGTGTTGTTTACAAACATGTACACACTGTTCTAGTGTTTATATCGGTCTCCTATGTTGTCACTATCGTCGCTAAGCAGTCCTAACTAATCTACGTCAAACTAGTCTCGTTCTAGTGCTGCTATTCTCATCATCGTGTGCAGCTTTGGTGTGCAAACTCCTACGGTGTCTCCTTATACTATCCAGCTCGTTTCTACTATCCTATCTACCTGTCTAGTATGAAGCCCTCTGCCCTGGGGCAATGGCTGTATGCCCCCGGCATAGCCATTCCCTCTAACACACCTAAGCAGTCCCCAGAGCACACCCAGCAAGACTGCCCCAGTCTGAGTAGTGAGAGAATGGAGATCTGGCCAACAGAAACAACCCTACAAGACAAACTATGTGGGGACCAGTAAAGACCTCAAGCGCGCCGCCCTGTTTATGACATATAACGGAGTAGTCGCATAGCAGAAGTTGATCACAAAAGAAAAAGTGTTCATGGTGCCATGTTTGCATTTCAAAATTGGTGTAATTTGTCTTATGATTTGATTTGCTTTGAACAGACTTGATACTCGTGATAACATTGATCTGAATATAAATAATGAAACAGAATGAGATAACACAACTACCTCTGAAATCGGGGAATGCACGCGTGTATGGCGGATGATAGTGATAATAAGGAAAGCAGGTCTTCAAGCAAAAATCAATCGGAAGTGCCATACCAGACGGCTTGACTACGTTTGAATTTATAGCGGGCGAATGCAAAAAGAAGAAGACTATAAGATAACTGATCAGTTCTGGTTGTGTAGGGCGGGCCTTGTTACTATTCCCGATATTATACAAACATTCTTCTTCTTCTTCTTTGTGTTCGTTCTTTACGACCAATTTTAATCACTCTTTGTGATATGTTTGATCTTTGCCAAGAACGTGTGTACGTTGCACATTGGTTTGGTAGGCTCCTAAACGTATAGACTTCTACACATTTAGGACATGTGCATCCGATTTCAGCCAAGTACAAACATTCCAATTTGGTTATGCCCAGCAGAGGGGAAGCCAGTCCGCGTTTCCATCAACAGTGAAGAAACTACTGCTGCCTTGTAGTTTGATTGGGGACAATCAAAGCCTAGCGGAGCAAACCGTACACAAAACTGGACGGGCAACAAACTAAGTAGTCCATAAAAAGACCTGTTCGCTGGGCAAATGGCGCTCATAAACCCGGGAGGGCAGGACATCTAAGTGTCGCTGTGCTAAAAGAAAATAGCAACCTGTTGCCTTGCAGATTTGGATGGGGACAACAAAGGGCTAACAGAGAGCGAACCCAGTAAACGCTGGTTGAAACCGAACACACCACCGAAAGATAAGCACCTGAGCTCCAATTGGTACTGAAAGCTGTGCACGTACATCGCGTTCTGATGTTTGGCAGTTTATATATCACATTAGAATGATAAAAACGGCTTAAGAACGATCGCGAGAGAGAGAGAATATGGTTATTAATTGACGCAACAGTGATTCATAAAGCCGAGAACTTTCAAGATGAGTGCGACGGATTAGCGCAAAGCATAGAGTGTTCATCTATCGACTCGAACACAAGAGGGTTGTGGGTTCTATCCCACCACACGCGACGTTTCACACGTATGGACAGGAATTGGCACTCCTACCTCCTTCTCACTAGATGCTAAAAATGTGAAGTGAAGTGATTTCATAAACTGTCGTTAGCTGTCGCTACTGCCTGTAGTCCCGCAAGTAGGGCGGTGTAGAACAGGTAGGACGTGAGGATGAGGAATTTAATGGTCGCACGGCAGTCGCTACGAAGCTGTTCAGATTATAGTTTTTCATTTATGCCCACAACAGAAAAAAATCCATGGCCTTACCGTGAATGGAACATGGGTTTCCCGCATGGTGCCATGCTCTAATCCAGTTGGCTAGAGACGCTCCTCGACTTCGTCACCTTAGGTCTGAAAAAGCAACGGTAAATGTATTTATTATTTATTATAACAGGAGTCTATGTGGCTAAGTGGTTAAGACCTTTGCCTTGTTAGTCGAAGGTCGTGGGTTCGAGTCCCGACCGCGCCATTCTGTTCACGAGTGCAGTTTTTCCAGAGACCCCTAGGATTGTTGCTGGAGCTACGAAGTTCGTGCTTTGTGCAATACTCTCAGCAGGTGGCGTGCCATTTCTGCGGAGAGGACCGAGCCGTATGGGGTAAAACCCGGTGCAATGAAGTCAATCCTGCGGCTTTTAAACCCTTTTTTATTTATTATTTATATAATCTTTCACCAAAATTTCATCCAATCCTTCCTTCCAACATGAGGTATGTATGTTCTTAACACTTTTTTTGCTAAAACGAGAATATAAACATATTAGGGAGATATTATGTACAATATAACGTGCAATAAGAAGCTAAGATTGGATAATACTGGGACCTGTAGCTTTGCACCAGTTTGCAATTAAGATACTATAACTCCCGTAAAAACAACAAGAATGTCAGCTTCACACGACACTCACGGATACGATTTCCTAGAAAACGACTTCAATTCTTGTCATGTAATTTGTCGATATCTTTCGCTGATCTAGGTAACTGTCAAGATTATCTCTGATGTCTTGTAGTGTTGTAGTGTTATAGTTATAGTGTTGCAGTGTTATAGTGTTGCAGTGTTGTAGTGTTCATGTAATAATGAAAGAGACATTCAAAGAAGAAATTTAGAAGGGGAAAACGCCCAAGTGGTTACCGGGACCCAAATTGGGGTATAAAGAATAGAACCACTGTTACCTACCATGCATGTCGTAAGAGGCGACTAATGAGGTTGTACGTGGGGCTAACTACCCCACACGGTAAAAAAAAAAATAGATGGCTACAGAACGGGAGAGCGAACCGAGTAAACGCTGGCTGAAACTGGACACATCGCAGAAGGATAAGTACAAGAGCTCCAAATGGTGCTGAAGATGTGACGTAAAACACACCCATGCTAAGTCTGCATGAATCGCATTTCTACATGAATAGAATTTATGGGGAGGTCTGGTACATCGGTCTGCGTGGTGATCGCGAGAGAGAGAGAGAGAGAAGGGGAAAAATAATTTCATTCTTCTTCTTTGAACGTTCCATATCAACAATTTGTTAAACCACTCTTTGTCATTTGTTTGTGATCTGAGCCTAAGAACGATTGTACGTTGTGCCAGTTATGCGTCTACAAGTAGGCCAGCACATCTAATTTCTGCAACTCTTTTTATTTACTAGGTTAGTTTCCCGAGACCCCTACCTTAGTCGCCTCTTACGACATGCCGTGTAGGTAGAAGTGCTATTACTCTTTGCTTCCGTTTCGAGTCCGGCAACAGACGGGCAGTTTTGTCTCTTAAAAGGCCCACAGCCATCAGGTCAGGAGAATGTGGTCAGCGTTTCCTGGTACATTGCCACATGTTATCAAACGCTGAATCGTCAATGTGGGATGTGTTCATATACTGGTCAAGCTTACAGTGATCATCGTCTCCTGGTTCATCGCCACATGGTCACAACGTTGAATCATCAATGTGGGATGTGTTCATATACTGGTCAAGCCTACAGTGGTCATTGTTTCATGGTTCATTGCCACATGGTCACAACGCTGAATCGTCAATGTGGGATGTATTCATATACTGGTCAAGCTTACAATAGCCTTTACTTAGTCTTAATGTGATGCACTAGCATTTTCTTTATGAAAAGTAGATCGGGCTTTATCAGGATGGGATTCTTTACACACACAAACAAAACAAAACAAAAATTAACATTAACAAAACGAGTATGTCAGTTTATAATAATAATTCCTCCCATACCGACATACGTTACATAGGGCGTGCAGGCAATTTCTCCATACCGCTCGGTCCTGTGCAACTCGCTCAATCTCTTCCATGGAACTGAATCAAATATTTCTTGCCTCTTTCAGCAAAGTTCGTTTCAGGGTCTCCTTAGGTCGTCCTCTCTTTCTTGAACCCTTTGCATCACACTTCAATGCCTGCTTTGATATTCGTTGATCATTTCTTCTCAAGGTGTGTCCAACATATCTCCATCTTCTCTTTCTTATAATAGTTGTCACTAGTGGTTGACCAGACATGTCTCTGATTTCATCACTTCTCCTGAATTCGTTTTATTTTATATTCATTATTTTTCGCAGACATCTATTTTTAAATGCATTCAACTTGCTTTCTATATCTTTAGTCATTTTCCAACTCTCGCTGGCATATGTTAGGATTGATATAACTCTCGCTGGCATATGTTAGAATTGATATAACTCTCGCTGGCATATGTTAGGATTGATACAACTCTCGCTAGCATATGTTAGAATTGATATAACTCTCGCTGGCATATGTTAGAATTGATATAACTCTCGCTGGCATATGTTAGGATTGATACAACACTCGCTAGCATATGTTAGGATTGATACAACTCTCGCTAGCATATGTTAGGATTGATATAACATTTCTTCTTTGCCTTCGTTCTTTACGACTAATTTTAATCACTCTTTGTGATATGTTTGATTTATGCCAAGAACGTGTATACGTTGCACATTGGTTGGTAGGCCCCTAAACACAAAGACTTGTACATGTTTAGGACACGTGCATCCGATTTCATCCAAACCTCCTTAGTCGCCTCTTACGACATGCATGGCAGGTAACAGTGCTTCTATTCTTTACACCCCAAATTTGGGTCCCGGTAACCACTCGGGCGATACAACATTTGATATGTCAGTTTGATAAACACAGAATTGTCAGTGCATGTTTCAATTTTTAACGTTGAAACATCTCTCTCTCTCTTTTGTTATACGTAAACAGGACACTGCGACCTCAACATTAATGAGTTTTGAGATGATAAGACAAACCAAAAATAAAAGAAATGTAAACTCAAAAAATATGCGACGAAAGACAAGATGTATGAACAAGACAATATGTATGTGCCTAGTTTCTCCCCTTAAACGAGGAATCCTCATGTCTTAAGACCACGGCACTGGAAACATATACAAACACGGACAAACTGGGACACACTCGCTAACATACACACAGACAAACTGAGATACACACGGATGATGTACAACATGTCGGCTTTAAATAAGATATTTTTAATTAAAAAAAACACCTAATCCTAATATTTGTAAACATATCAATAGAAACGATGATGCAGGTTGCAAATGTGGACATTGATAAAACATAATAAATAAATATAAAAAATAACAGAGAGGAATGTGCAGGATTTTTAGGTTTGTAATATCAAATATTCTTTTGTATTTCTCGTTTCCTTCAAGTTATTTTGGTTTGTATAAAACAGAACCCTTCTTCATCTTCTTCTTTTGCGTTGTGTTCACTCTATAGGAACCACTAGTTTATCAATGTTTGTGTATTCTTTGTGGTATTTGCGTCAGAGAGTATAAATATTTTGTTCTTCAATTCCGTGTTGCAAACACAGACATTTGATAAGCGTCGGACAAAAACTAATGATGACCCAGGTTGAGTGGAGAAAATGGCGATGTGTCGGACATACCCTATGGAAGACACAGTCTAGTGTTACAAGACAAGCATTGAGTGGAACCCGAAAGAAAAACGGAAATGAGTGAGGACGTCATAAACAGACCTGAAGACGAAGTCTTTTTTGAGGAACTGAACAGTGCTAGGCTATCCCGGGAGACCATAAAGAAAACAGCCAGAGACCAAGAAAAGTGGTGAACAACTGTTGAGCGAGCCCTATGCACCACGAGAAGCGGAGAGGAATATGTAAGTAAGTCTTCAATTCCGTCCACATTCAGGTTGTATGGTTGTATGAATAGAGCGTTCGAATCAAACACCCAAAACTGTAAGTTGCGGATTCCATTACCGCACCTGGTTACACAAGTGAAGAAAGAAATTGGACCTCCTACCGCCTAAAAAATAAACGCAGAGAGAAATGTGTAAGATTTTTTACTTTGTAATATAAAATATTCTTTGTGTATCTCTCTCTCTCTCTCTCTCTCGCGATCACCTAAAAGACAGATGTACCAGATCTCTCCATAAATTCATTCATGTGGAAACCTGATTCATGCAGCCTTAGCATGGGTGTGTTTCATCACATCTTCAGCGCCATTTGGAGCTCTGGTGCTTATCCTATGCGTCCGGATTCAGCCAGCGTTTACTGGTTTCGTTCTCCGTTAGCCTTTGGCCGACTTGCAAGGCAGCAGGTTGGCTTCTACACATTTATGACACATGCATCCGATTTCATCAAAACCTCCTTAGTCGCCTCTTATGACATGAGTGGCAGGTAACAGTGGTTCTATTCTTTAAACCCCAAATTTGGGCCCGGGTAACCACTCGGCGCTTTGTGTATCTAATGTCATTCAACTCATCCTAGCTTGTACAACACAGAGCAATTTTTTCTATCTTGTTGGTCGTGTTCGCACTCTAGCTGTCACCTGTTTATAATGGTATGTGTTCTTTGTAATGAATGATTGACAGGACCATCATCATTGCACTTCGGTGAATAACCATATGTGCCCCAACCTCTTTCTTATACAGGAAGATCTCAGCTGCAGTGCACGAACTCGGTAGCAGCGGTGAGGATCTAAGTATTCTTTGTAAGATTTGCGTCAGTTCATATAATTATTTTGTCTTTATTTGCATGAAACTACAGGTTGTAGTGGTAGAGCGTTCGCTTCTCAAACAGGACACAAACAAGTCGCACCTATCCCGCACCTGAAGCTACATTAGTGAGGAAAGGAATTGCACCTTCTGATGCCTAAAAAATATAAAACACAGAGAGAAATGTGCAGGATTTTTTAGCTTGAAAAAAATAATATTCTTTGTATTGTTAGTTTTTCTAAGTGAGGAAAGGAATTGAACCTCATACCGCGTGTACACTCGGAGGTCAACATGTGAAGTGACAGACACGCCCTTCTCTACCGACTGCAAAATCTACATTCTAGACATTTTAATTTTCCTCAGATTTCTAGATATGACACATCCATGACGGAACGCTCATTTTAACTCTCTCGTAAGAGTATTTTCTCTTTGTTTAAAAAAATCTTGCCTCTGTTTTCTTATTCTTCAAATACTTATGATTCCGTTGTTTCAGACAAGACCCCTTTATCACACGGATTTTTGTATACAACAGCTTTATCACACGAACTTTCGTATACAACAGCTTTATTAACCTAATCGCAGAAACCAGAAGCTTGTTTAGAAAAAAAGGAAAGACGGAACGAAAGACTGAACAAGTGAATAAAGAATAAAAAGAGGTGTACAGTGAGTTCAACAAATAAACGGCAATGTGAAATGTTGACTTTTCAATGTTGACCGTGTCAACAAAACGCAATATATTTTTTAACCGACATTTGAGAGAGGAAGACACGAACACAGTGTGAGCATTTTATCAACATTTTAGACGTGCTGGTGGGGTGGACTTACACATTAATGAATAATTGTTGCTGTAGTCGCTATGTGTAGTCGCTATGTGTAGTCGCTATGTGTAGTGGCTATGTGTAGTCGCTATGTGTAGTGGCTATGTGTAGTCGCTATGTGTAGTGGTTATGTGTAGTCGCTACAACATATTCATTTCTTATTGTAGCAAGTTGAGATCTTAGAGAAAGATAGAACATAACAAATCTGTATAAACATGGACAAGCTGAGATCTTAGAGAAAGATAGAACATAACAAATCTGTATAAACATGGACAAACTAAGATCTTAGACAGAACATAACAAATCTGTATAAACATGGACAAGCTAAGATCTTAGACAGAACATAACAAATCTGTATAAACATGGACAAACTAAGATCTTAGATAGAACATAACAAATCTGTATAAACATGGACAAGCTAAGATCTTAGACAGAACATAACAAATCTGTATAAACATGGACAAACTAAGATCTTAGACAGAACATAACAAATCTGTATAAACATGGACAAGCTAAGATCTTAGATAGAACATAACAAATCTGTATAAACATGGACAAGCTAAGATCTTAGACAGAACATAACAAATCTGTATAAACATGGACAAGCTGAGATCTTAGAGAAAGATAGAACATAACAAATCTGTATAAACATGGACAAACTAAGATCTTAGATAGAACATAACAAATCTGTATAAACATGGACAAACTAAGATCTTAGACAGAACATAACAAATCTGTATAAACATGGACAAGCTAAGATCTTAGATAGAACATAACAAATCTGTATAAACATGGACAAGCTGAGATCTTAGAGAAAGATAGAACATAACAAATCTGTATAAACATGGACAAGCTGAGATCTTAGAGAAAGATAGAACATAACAAATCTGTATAAACATAGACAAGTTGAGATCTTAAAGAAACCAAGATAAAAGTTTAAAAATTAATAAAAACACAGGGTAAGATAAACAAAAATATTTAAAACGAAAATAAATTTCAAATTATCGTTGGAAAATGTATGTTAATGATAATAATTATAGATAACGAAAGACATGCGTGATATGTGTGTGTACACGTATACACATATGTAGACTGAAATTAGAATGTGCTAGTTTTGCATACCGGATATGCTTCGAACCTGGAACGGAAAATTCTCTCATTCTCGGTATACACTAAGGTAAAAGTTAATTGCATATCCTTTACAGGACTTTGCGAATCAACACCAGCTTTTAACGCTGTTTGTGATTTTTCTAGGCATTATTACGTTCAGTAGCTTGCCATTGCTTTCTGAACGGGTGGTGTCATAATCCTTTTGTAAAATTCACGCGAAACAATTTGCAACCAAATTGTCCGCAGCGTGATTCGATCTCTGAACGTCGGGGTTAATAGACCGAGTCACTATCCGTTAAGCCACAGACGCCACCTCGGAATAAACTACGGACCACAAATAGTGGTTAACTTGGTTTATTCACCCGTCTGTTGCTGGGGTTTGTAAGGGGAGCAAAGAATAGTACCACTACGACCTACAGGGCATGTCATAAGAGGCGACTGAGGTAAGAGGTTAGGGAAGCTAGCCTAGTAAATAAAAAGCGTCCGCGAAATCAGATGTACTGACCTACTTGTAGGAGCATAACTGCCACAACGTACAATCGCTCTTAGGATCAGATCACATACACACCCGAGTGATTACCGGGGCCCAAATTTGGGGTGTAAAGAATAGTACCAGTACTACCTGCCACGCATGTCGTAAGAGGCGACTAAGGAGGTTTGGCTGAAATCGGATGCATGTGTCCTAAACGTGTACAAGTCTATACGTTTAGGGCCTACCAAACCAATGTGCAACGTATACACGTTCTTGGCAAAGATCAAACATATCACTAAGAGTGATTAAAATTGGTCGTAAAGAACGAACGCAAAGAAGAAGAAGAAGAAGATCACATACAAATCACAAAGAAAAAAAACCTGTCGTCATTGTCTGTAGTACCGCTTTTTAGGGCGGTGTAGGACAAGTGGGACGTGAACCTGAGGAATTTAATGGCCGAATGGCTAGTGCAGTCGCAGCAAAGCTGTTCAAGTTAGGATTAAAGGGGGTTTTTAAACCAAAGGATCGACTTTATTGCATCGGGTTTTGCCCCATATGGCTCGGTCCTCTCCGCAGAAATGGCACGCCACCTGCCGAGAGTATTGCAAAATGCACGAACTCCGTGGCTCCAGCAACAATCCTAGGGTCTCTGGAAAAAACTGCACTCGTGAACAGAACAGCGCGGTCCGGATTCGAATCCACAACCTTCGGCTCACAAGGCAAAGTGTTTAACCTTAATTAACCTTAATAGCCACAGAGACCTCCACAGAGTTCAGGTTAGGATTTTTCATTTATACCCACAACAGAAACAAATCATTGGTCTTACCGTGAAGTGAAGACGGGTCTTCGATGAGAGCTGCGCTCTAATCTATACGAAGAAGAAGAACTTGGTTTATTAAGAACGAACGTAGAAGAAGAAGAAGAAGAACTTGGTTTATTAAGAACGAACGTAGTAGAAGAAGAACTTGGTTTATTAAGAACGAACGTAGTAGAAGAAGAAGAAGAACTTGGTTTATTAAGAACAACGTAGAAGTAGAAGAAGAACTTGGTTTATTAAGAACGAACGTAGAAGTAGAAGAAGAACTTGGTTTATTAAGAACGAACGTAGTAGAAGAAGAAGAACTTGGTTTATTAAGAACGAACGTGAAGAAGAAAAGAAGAACTTGGTTTATTAAGAACGAACGTAGAAGAAGAAGAAGAAGAAGCAGAATATATGAATGTATGTGTTTGTGAATAAAACTCAAATATCAAAGTTCAAGTATAGTACTGGTGATATGAAAGATTGCCTGTTTACTCGTGATATGAAAGATTGCCTGTTTCCTCACGGCTATATAACACTTGAGACACTTAAACTCCCAGTAGTAGATGTATTGTATTCTGTCCTCTGTTCTCACAATCTGTACTATATTCATACATTCATACATTCATTCATTCATTCCTGTGTGTGCTTGGTATGAGCAGATAGTCACACAGATTGTGATGTATGGTAGGTTGAGAGATTGAAGAGAAACAGGCGTCGTCGATAGCGATGCTGATAACACGATGTTCTGGTGTTTACGGGTCGTGGAAATTCTGTGCTTCGAGGCTAGTTTGGGCAACACATTTTGGTGTGCATACAGTACATGGCTGAGTGGTTACCGGAGCCCAAATTTGGGGTGTAAAGAATAGAACCACTGTTACCTGCCACGCATGTCGTAAGAGGAGACAAATGAGGTTTGACTAAAAACGGATGCACATGTCCTAAACGTGTAGAAGTCTATGCGTTTAGGAGCCTACCAAACCAATGTGTAACACAGGAAAAACAAAAATTATGACAAACAGTGAAATCCAACAACCAGTAATGTTAGAAAATGAAACACTGGAAAGGGTTGAGCAGTTACATATCTTGGTAGCGTACTGACACTAAATGGTGGCACAGAGGAAGATATAAAATCACGTCTAAGTAAGGCCAGAACCGTTTTTGCCAGAATGAAACCAGTATGGAAGTCCAAAATCTACAATAGGACCACAAAGCTTAAACTCTATAAAAGCATTGTTTTGCCAGTTTTGCTCTACGGATCGGAGTGTTGGAGGATGACCAAAGGAGAAACTAGCAGGCTGTCAGTTTTCCACCACTCTTGTCTTCGCAGAATCTTGGGAATCTTTTGGCCAGTAAAAATATCCAATAACCAATTACTCCAAGATACAAGACAGGAGGCAATGAATGACATACTCAAAAAGAGAAGATGGAAATGGCTCGGACATGTTATGAGAATGAGACAAGAAATGCCTTCAAGGATAGCCCTCACTTGGACACCAGAAGGAAAGAGAAAGAAAGGCAGACCACGGACAACATGGAGGCGAATGATGGAAGAGGAACTGGACACCGCATCTCTGACGTGGGCTCTGCGCTGAAGGTTGCACGGACAGGAGAGCATGGAAAGTCCTTTCTGAAGCCCCATGTGTCACTAGGCATGACGGGATTAAGTAAGTAAGTAAGTAAACCGATGTGCAACGTATACACGTTCTTGGCAAAGATCAAACATATCACAAAGAGTGATTAAAATTGTTCGTAAAGAACGAACGCAAAGAACAAGAAGTACATGGCTAGTTTACATGAAACCGTGATCCTTTATTAGGGATTAAATTACATGTACCTCTGAAATCGGGGTAAGGCTCGTCTGAATGGCGATGGAGATTGATGATCAGGAAAGAAATTCATCACGTAAAATCGGTTAAAGTCGTCATAACTATGTAGACGGAAAAAAATAAAGGAGACACAATTTGAGATAACTTGGGTTGCAATATTGAAGGGAGATAACTTGTGAGATATCATGGTTGCAATATTGAAGGGAGATAACTTGTGAGATGACGGTCTTTAAGAGATAACTGTAATAAGGTTGCAATATTGAAGGGAGATAACTTGTAGATGACTAGGTTGCATTTGAAGGAGATAACTGAGATACAATTGCAATATTGAAGGGAGATAACTTGTGAGATGACTTAGGTTGCAATATTGAAGGGAGATAACTTGTTAGATAACATAGGTTGCAATATTGAAGGGAGATAACTTGTGAGATAACTTAGGTTGCAATATTGACGGGAGATAACTTGTGAGATAACTTAGGTTGCAATATTGAAGGGAGATAACTTGTGAGATGACTTAGGTTGCAATATTGAAGGGAGATAACTTGTTAGATAACATAGGTTGCAATATTGAAGGGAGATAACTTGTAAGATAACTTAGGTTGCAATATTGAAGGGAGATAACTTATGAGATAACTTAGGTTGCAATATTGAAGGGAGATAACTTGTTAGATAACATAGGTTGCAATATTGAAGGGAGATAACTTGTAAGATAACTTAGGTTGCAATATTAAAGGGAGACAGCTTGTGAGATGAAAGGTATTTAAGCCGAACGATTGACTTCATAGCACCGGGTTTTACCCCATATGACTCGGTCCCTCTCCTCAGAAATGGCACACAACCTGCCGAGAGTATTGCGCAAAACACAAACTCCATATCTCCTGTAACAATCCTATGGGTTTCTGGGAATAAATGCACTCGTGAACAGAACGGAGCCGTCCAGATTCGAACCCACATCCTTCGTTTCGCAAGGCAAGAGCTTAACCACTTAGCCATAGAGACCTCAGATTATGAATGATCTTGCAATAAATTTGAAAGTGAAGTGTCCTTGTTGATCGCTTCCAAATGGTGGGAGCCGTCATAGAGACAATAGGTAACTCAATTATACACATTTTGAGCTAACAGTTATCATTAGAAAGAATGAGATCGCTCAAAATTCTTACACGTTTCATACGTACTTGGTCATGTCCCCAGCGACACTACCAGGCAAGCTTCCCCTACCACCCTCCCCCACCCCTCCCCGAATAAAATTCAACTAAATTTCTTTTTAAAACGAATTTAAAAAAAAATTATCCTGAAGGGATAAAAATTGTGAGGAAAAAGCTGTTGCGATAATTACAAAAAGACAAGAATGAGAGACGTAATAATAAAGTGAACAAATGAAAAATGAGAAACAAGCTCGACCAGTAAGCGTCTGTCTCCGATAGGACTAGGAACTCGATCTCACCTACACTGAGATCAGGTAACTCTGGAAAAATATCCATATGTCGCCACAAGGGAGCGAACCTGGTACCTGTTGACACGAGAAACAAGCACCCAACCTCTGCGTCACAAAAGGCATGAGGTAGTATCAGGAGATACGAGAATAGTTATAAAAATGTATTGAATTTTGTGTTCAGTTTTATATTAACTAGTTATCCCAGTTGATATACGTTTTGTTTTCTCTGATTAAAACTGTAAGTTCAACATTTCTTTAACACAAATATAACCAAGGGAGGGTATCATTAATCTGGACTCAAGATAAGATTTGTCTCAAATTTCTTGTCAAATATTATTTGCTTTAATGTTTACCTGTCAAATCTGATTGTGTTTAGGGGATAGTTCTGTTTATAAAGTTCGGAGTGAGAAACATATAACTGCTAATTTTGATTGTGTTTAGAGGATCGTCTGTAGGATTTTCCGTGGGATTTTTAGAAAAGGTAAAAATAGACCACAACGTTCAGAAAGCAATGGCAAACTACTTAACGTATAAGTGGTGCCTAGAAAAATCAACGACTCGTTTACTGTGGTTGATGGCTACGTCCGGTAGGATATGCCATGGTTTTCATTAGGGAATAGTTTTGTTTATAAAATCTCGCAGTGAGAAACATATTTTTTTGGGTCGTTTTATCTTTGAAAATTATATTTAATTTGACATGGCAAAAATTACGAAAATAGGATGGAGCTGGAGTGAGGGGGTGGAGCGTGGGAGTCTTTCCATTATCTTCAAGGAAGGCGTCCGCTAAAAATTTGTTGAGAACCACTTCTTATAAAAATCATTGACACACAGAGATAATACATTGTTATCTACTGCTTCTCTCCTGTATATGTCTATGAGATGATGTGATCTGTACTTGGCAATGAGATGATGTGATCTGTACTTGGCAATGAGATGATGTGATCTGTACTTGGCAATGAGATGGTGTGATCTGTACATGTCTATGAGATGATGTAATCTGTACTTGTCTATGAGATGATGTAATCTGTACTTGTCTATGAGATGATGTAATCTGTACATGTCTATGAGATGATGTAATCTGTACTTGTCTATGAGATGATGTGATCTGTACATGTCTATGAGATGATGTGATCTGTACATATGTTACTTAGTATTCATAGTGATAGATAAATGGTTCTTAGTTTCTAAGTGAGAACTTATTTCAGTTTGATATTGTTATTTGCAGAATACCACCCACATGTGGCTTGGAAATGGAATCCAGGAGTATAGAGTGTATATAACCTAGAGTGTATATAACCTAGAGTGTATATAACCTAGAGTGTATATAACCTAGAGTGTATATAACCTAGAGTGTATATAACCTAGAGTGTATATAACCTAGAGTGTATATAACCTAGAGTGTATATAACCTAGAGTGTATATAACCTAGAGTGTATATAACCTAGAGTGTATATAACCTAGAGTGTATATAACCTAGAGTGTATATAACCTAGAGTGTATATAACCTAGAGTGTATATAACCTAGAGTGTATATAACCTAGTGTATATAACCTAGGGTACATAAAACTATATAGTTTTTAAAAAGTTAATTGCTTATCCTTTACACCACTTTACGAATCAACCCCAGCTTTTTAACGCTGTAATTTTTCTAGGCATCATTACGTTCAGTAGTTTGACATTGCTTTCTGAACGTGTGGTGCCATAGTCCTTTGTAAAAATCTACGCGAAACAATTTGCAACCAAATTGTCCGCAGCGTGATTCGAACTCAGAACGTCGGGGCTAATAGACCAAGTCTCTATTCTGTAAGCCACAGACGCCACTATATAGTAAAGATCTACAAAATCAAAATGGAAACATATCATGGAAACAGTTACTAGCACAGCGTATGCGAATATGATATCAAGAATATCTCAGTTTGATCTTACCATCAAGTAACAGTTAAATAAGATACATACACATATCACTAACCATCATAGGTAAACCATTTCTGAAAGTCGAGTTACCAAAGGAAGTCTTGTAGATTACTTTACACTTGAAACGTTTTTGTCACTTACTGTGATTGATCGGACCATAGATCTGGTCGGTTCATGTAGCACATGAGAAACACTTTTCATGTCTTTATTCAAAGCGAGATATACAAACTACAGGATAAGGTGTTTCAGGAAAGTTTTTGATGTTCGGCCTATGTCATATAAACTTCTATTTATAGTTCTCAACTTTTTCTTTCTCTATTTCTTTCTCTTTCTCTCATGTCATCTCTCTTATTCTCTCTCTTTCTCTTATGTCATCTCTCTTATTCTCTCTCTTTCTCTTATGTCATCTCTCTTATTCTCTCTCTTTCCTTTCTTCTCTCTCCCTCTCTCTCTCTCTTTGTCTCCCTTTCTCTTTACTTTCTCCCTCTCTCTCTCTCTCTCTCCTTCTCCTCTATTTCTCTCTCTTTCTCTCTTTCCTAATCTTTTCTCTTTCGCTTCTCTCTCTCTCTATATATATATATATATATATATATATATATATATATATATATATATATATATATAAAGAGAGAGAGAGAGAGAGAATCAAGAAGAGACCGTGTTAGAAATGAAGTCATCAGGAAAAAAGTGGGCACAACAACAGTGCTTAGCTTCATTAAGAAACAACAAGTTAAATAGTTCGGCTATATAAGCAGATGACCAACAGATCTCAAAAAGAGCAGTGCTACTTCGATACAGTGGTTTACACAGCAATGGTAACCAGACAATTGCTCATATAGACAATTGCACATACGATAATTGCGCACATGGTAATTGCATTCCAAGAGGATTGTTTTCGTTTGTAGTTGCTCCAAGGGTAAAGTCTAGTTCGGATACAGAACCAAGTAGTTAATAAGTAGAATAAGTAGATTATTTTGTGAGCATATTTATGTCATACATAAGATTATTAATCTCACGTACCTATTTACCATGCTTCATTTCATTTCAGATTAAAACAGCATAATTTTTGTGTGTGTTCAGTTGTCTATGTGCGCAATTGTCATGTAATCAAAGCAAAAGATCGCCTACCCAAAATATGGATCACATGAATAACAGTGAAAAACACTGTTTATGAAGTGCACAGAAAAGCTCGTTCTAGAAATCTCTTCTTATCCTGACCTTGTAAGGTAAAACAGTATTAGAGAAAATAAAGAAGTAAGATGACGTCATTCATGATTGCTCAATACAAAGATTCATGATTGCTCAATACAAAGATTCATGATTGCTCAATACAAAGATTCATGATTGCTCAATACAAAGATTCATGATTGCTCAATACAAAGATTCATGATTGCTCAATACAAAGATTCATGATTGCTCAATACAAAGATTCATGACTGCTCAATACAAAGATTCATGATTGTTCAATACAAAGATTCATGATTGCTCAATACAAAGATTCATGATTGCTCAATACAAAGATTCATGACTGCTCAATACAAAGATTCATGATTGCTCAATACAAAGATTCATGATTGCTCAATACAAAGATTCATGATTGCTCAATACAAAGATTCATGATTGCTCAATACAAAGATTCATGACTGCTCAATACAAAGATTCATGATTGTTCAATACAAAGATTCATGATTGCTCAATACAAAGATTCATGATTGCTCAATACAAAGATTCATGATTGCTCAATACAAAGATTCATGATTGCTCAATACAAAGATTCATGATTGCTCAATACAAAGATTCATGATTGCTCAATACAAAGATTCATGATTGCTCAATACAAAGATTCATGATTGCTCAATACAAAGATTCATGATTGCTCAATACAAAGATTCATGATTGCTCAATACAAAGATTCATGATTGCTCAATACAAAGATTCATGATTGCTCAATACAAAGATTCATGATTGCTCAATACAAAGATTCATGATTGCTCAATACAAAGATTCATGATTGCTCAATACAAAGATTCATGATTGCTCAATACAAAGATTCATGATTGCTCAATACAAAGATTCATGATTGCTCAATACAAAGATTCATGATTGCTCAATACAAAGATTCATGATTGCTCAATACAAAGATTCATGATTGCTCAATACAAAGATTCATGATTGCTCAATACAAAGATTCATGATTGCTCAATACAAAGATTCATGATTGCTCAATACAAAGATTCATGATTGCTCAATACAAAGATTCATGATTGCTCAATACAAAGATTCATGATTGCTCAATACAAAGATTCATGATTGCTCAATACAAAGATTCATGATTGCTCAATACAAAGATTCATGATTGCTCAATACAAAGATTCATGATTGCTCAATACAAAAGATTCATGATTGCTCAATACAAATATTCTGATTGTCAAAACTTAATTTCATATTAGTTCACTGAACGATTTTCAATTCATTCTGCATTGTGCCTTATTCCACAACCTGACCACCATGGGCATTCATATTTATTTTTCTATGGATGGGGAGGGGACAAAATGAATTTTAAAATATTAGTTGTTAGTTGTATGGGTGTGAAGCATGGACATTTAATAAAGCAGTGCAAAAACATATATATGCTTTCCAATATAAGTGTTACAGAAGAGTCCTCCGTATATCGTGGGCAGAGAAGAGAACAAATAGATCTATCCAGAAACAACTTACAATCAAAGAAAAATTGCATTATGCTGCAAATAAGAAAAAAGAAAATTGAGATATTTTGGATATATAAAAGAACATGAAGGGCTGGAGAAGACCATCATGGATGGAGGCACACCGGCAAAGAGAAGAAGAGGAAGACCACGGAGAAGATGGATTCAGGATGTAACTGATGGTTTGAACATGATGACTGTAGAGATAGGACATCTGGTCTATGAGAGAGAGAAGTTCCGGAGAACTGTTGGGGTAGCAAAGTTCTGCTCAGGACAAACTATTTGATGACGATGATGGTAGTTAAGGTACGGGAAATGGAAAAGACCAGGTTGACATAAAATATTTTATCAAAAAGCCATTTTCCAGAAGGTGAGCGGAGATATGTGATGGAATTGAGATTCCACCCAATCCCTCCCCTTCCCCACATTCTCTCTACTTAACGTATAGACGCCCATGCTAACCACAGGGATCTATCTGACACCACAACTCCAAGACCACAGTAGTCTATTTGGCACCACAGCTCCAAGACCACAGTAGTCTATCTGATACCACAACTTCAAATACCGAACTTCTATATTTACATTTTGTCTTTTGGCCCTCCCTCTCTCCAACACAGCCCCCGCCCGCCCGCCCTGCCCCCTCCCCCACCCCAATCATCTTCCTGAACATTCATTCAGCAGCAGACGTGTAGGATATCAATGACTAGAGTTACCACCAATCACATTGAAGTATTACCAGATAATAGTCCCAATAAACGAAGTCCAGCGCACGTGCACCCACGTCAGGGTAACCATAACAACACCAAACTATATCTCCCATCTCTCAGAACTAAAAATATGATATCTCACCCTCTGTCTTATCTGTATCTCTCTCTCTCCCTCTCGTCTCTCTCTCTCTCCATGTCTCCTCTCCAGTGTTACTAAATTATAAAGGATATAAACGAATCTAAATGTAAGCAGTTGGTGCGTGAGATTTCTGTCTTGATAAACCATACAACCTTGTTCAGACAACTTCAAGTGTAGCTTGTAAATGTGGTTCAGCTGAGAGTTAGATGGTATATATTTTCAGAGATCCCTGATCTCAGTGTAGGTGAGATCGAGTTCCTAGTCCTATCGGAGACGGACGATAAAACTTAAGTCCCGTGTTCAATTTGAGCACATAAAAGAACGCTTGGTAGTTGAAAATCGAGAAGAGAAGGCTGGAAAGTCGCTGCCCAGGCAAAATTCATTAGAAAAGATAAAAATAAAATTCCGACAAAAATATCTTCACCATCTTCAAAATTACATCGGGACCATCGCCGGTGCTACGGAGTTCGTGCACTGCAGCTGAGATCTTCATGTGTAAGAAAGAGATCGGAGTACACACGGTTTAGCACCGAAGTGCAATGATGATGATCCTATCAATCAATCAATTTTTTAATCGATGTGGCTGAGCTGAGAGGGAGAAGGTATATGTGGCTGAGCTGAGAGGGAGATGATATGTGTGGCTGAGCTGAGAGGGAGAAGGTATATGTGGCTGAGCTGAGAGGGAGATGGAATGTGTGGCTGAGCTGAGAGGGAGATGGTATGTGTGGCTGAGCTGAGAAGGAGAAGGTATATGTGGCTGAGCTGAGAGGGAGATGGTATGTGTGGCTGAGCTGAGAGGGAGATGGTATGTGTGGCTGAGCTGAGAGTGAGATGGTATATGTGGCTGAGCTGAGAGGGAGATGGTATGTGTGGCTGAGCTGAGAGTGAGATGATATGTGTGGCTGAGCTGAGAGTGAGATGGTATATGTGGCTGAGCTGAGAGTGAGATGATATGTGTGGCTGAGCTGAGAGTGAGATGGTATATGTGGCTGAGCTGAGAGTGAGATGGTATATGTGGCTGAGCTGAGAGGGAGATGGTATATGTGGCTGAGCTGAGAGGGAGATGATATGTGTGGCTGAGCTGAGAGTGAGATGGTATATGTGGCTGAGCTGAGAGTGAGATGGTATGTGTGGCTGAGCTGAGAGTGAGATGGTATGTGTGGCTGAGCTGAGAGGGAGATGATATGTGTGGCTGAGCTGAGAGTGAGATGGTATATGTGGCTGAGCTGAGAGGGAGATGATATGTGTGGCTGAGCTGAGAGTGAGATGGTATGTGTGGCTGAGCTGAGAGTGAGATGGTATATGTGTGCTGAGCTGAGAGTGAGATGGTATATGTGGCTGAGCTGAGAGTGAGATGGTATATGTGGCTGAGCTGAGAGTGAGATGGTATATGTGGCTGAGCTGAGAGTGAGATGGTATATGTGTGGCTGAGCTGAGAGTGAGATGGTATATGTGGCTGAGCTGAGAGTGAGATGGTATATGTGGCTGAGCTGAGAGTGAGATGGTATATGTGGCTGAGAGGGAGAAGGTATATGTGGCTGAGAGTGAGATGGTATATGTGGCTGAGCTAAGAGTGAGATGGTATATGTGGCTGAGAGGGAGAAGGTATATGTGGCTGAGCTGAGAGTGAGATGGTATATGTGGTTGAGCTGAGAGTGAGATGGTATATGTGGCTGAGCTGAGAGTGAGATGGTATATGTGGTTGAGCTGAGAGTGAGATGGTATATGTGGTTGAGCTGAGAATGAGAAAGACAAGCACTTGAAAGGAACCCGCAAGAAATACGAAAAAGAGGACATCCTAAGCGAACCTTGAGACCAAGTCTTCTTGAGGAACTGAAGAGTACTCGACTATCCTTGAAGACCATAAAGAAAACAGCCAGAAACAGGAAAAAGTTGCCAGCAACTGTTGATGCCCTATGCTCCACGAGGAGCGTAGAGGAATAAGTCTAGTCATAGTAGGTGGTGGTAATGTTTTCCAACAAACAAGTCTAGTCATAGTAGGTGGCGGTAATGTTTTCCAACAAACAAGTCTAGTCATAGTAGGTGGCGGTAATGTTTTCCAACAAACAAGTCAAGTCATAGTAGGTGGCGGTAATGTTTTCCAACAAACAAGTCAAGTCATAGTAGGTGGCGGTAATGTTTTCCAACAAACAAGTCAAGTCATAGTAGGTGGTGGTAATGTTTTCCAACAAACAAGTCTAGTCATAGTAGGTGGTGGTAATGTTTTCCAACAAACAAGTCTAGTCATAGTAGGTGGCGGTAATGTTTTCCAACAAACAAGTCTAGTCATAGTAGGTGGCGGTAATGTTTTCCAACAAACAAGTCTAGTCATAGTAGGTGGCGGTAATGTTTTCCAACAAACAAGTCTAGTCATAGTAGGTGGCGGTAATGTTTTCCAACAAACAAGTCTAGTCATAGTAGGTGGCGGTAATGTTTTCCAACAAACAAGTCTAGTCATAGTAGGTGGCGGTAATGTTTTCCAACAAACAAGTCTAGTCATAGTAGGTGGCGGTAATGTTTTCCAACAAACAAGTCTAGTCATAGTAGGTGGCGGTAATGTTTTCCAACAAACAAGTCTAGTCATAGTAGGTGGCGGTAATGTTTTCCAACAAACAAGTCTAGTCATAGTAGGTGGCGGTAATGTTTTCCAACAAACAAGTCTAGTCATAGTAGGTGGCGGTAATGTTTTCCAACAAACAAGTCTAGTCATAGTAGGTGGCGGTAATGTTTTCCAACAAACAAGTCTAGTCATAGTAGGTGGCGGTAATGTTTTCCAACAAACAAGTCAAGTCATAGTAGGTGGCGGTAATGTTTTCCAACAAACAAGTCTAGTCATAGTAGGTGGTGGTAATGTTTTCCAACAAACAAGTCTAGTCATAGTAGGTGGCGGTAATGTTTTCCAACAAACAAGTCAAGTCATAGTAGGTGGTGGTAATGTTTTCCAACAAACAAGTCTAGTCATAGTAGGTGGCGGTAATGTTTTCCAACAAACAAGTCTAGTCATAGTAGGTGGCGGTAATGTTTTCCAACAAACAAGTCTAGTCATAGTAGGTGGTGGTAATGTTTTCCAACAAACATTCTTCGTTTTTTGAAAATCTGTTATTCTCTCCTCGATCTCTTTCATTATTAACAATAAATTCCAGCTACAACACACACACAAACAGCAAATGACAGCATTGACAACCAAGTAAACAGGAAAACAGCAATTATACAGCAACAACAGCAGCAGAACACACGGCAGGTGGTCACAGATTAAACATTGAATAAAAAATGAACGAAAAACTGTCCAAAAGAAGATATTTGTGTATTCAAAATTAACAAATAAATCTTTTCATTTCAGTCCTCCCAAAATCGCACAGAGATAGAAGATACGATTTTATTTTTTAACTTTGAGAATGGAATCCATTGAAGAAGTAGAACAAAGATCCATAGAATAAATGAAGAAATATCTTTTCAATATTATTCCCTTGCTTATAGTAGCTCATAATAGATCTTTTCAACTCTTTGTAAGCTGTAACTTTGTTTTATTTTTTGCATCTCCTTGGTTTTAAATTTTGTTGCTACGTCCTCTCGTATTTCAGAAGTTGAAGCTGACACAGACAGCAAACTACACATTATAATGACACAGACAGCAAACTACACATTATAATGACACAGAGAGCAAACTACACATTGTAATGACACATACAGCAAACTACACATTATAATGACACAGACAGCATACTTTACACAGTAATGGCACGGTGTGTATGTATGATATTGTTTCGTCTCATATTTATACAAGACAAAAAAAATGATTATCGGATGTGTTTGTGCAAACAGTGGTCGATCGAATCTGACCACATTATTCTGTGTTCAACAGTCGACGTTGTTTATGGAAGACACCAACTCAGTGAAGCTTTTTTTGACAGCTATTTGATTATGTTCTTAAATACGCTCGTCTGCAGGGATAGGTAATGTATGCTGTAGGGATAGGCAATGTGTGCTGCAGGGATAGACAATGTATACACTAAATTAGCCAACATACTGGCTTTGCGTCATGATATAAAAATACAGAAAGCCAGTAAAACGGCTCAGAAGAGCGGATGGGTTAATTGTAGAAGGAATTTTGTTTAAAAGAAAGGAAAGGAACTTTATCCTACCACGTGGTATATAGGGTAATAGGGTGTTAGGCCCGTATTTTTCATTGACAATCGGCTCACGATGGGTGATATATTCAACATCGCGCCGCCGCTTTTACTTCCCAGTACATTTCCTGGTACTCAATTGAGGCTGAATCGACATGAGAACCGTTACAGTAGGAAGAAATGAACCCGGACCACTAGTATAAGAAGTGAGTTCACTAACAACTATGCTAGTGCGGCTCTCTACAGAAGCAACAAGAGAACGTAGTGTTAAAACTTACATAAAGGTAGAGAGAAGCCATATTTCTTGTTTCTAAATCTGAACTAAGAAAACATCAGAAATATTTCCTTCTTATATGTGTTTTATTTATAAAAGTATAATTTCAAATTAACTTGACATCAATGCTTTGTACTCATTGATTATTCTCATTTATCTTTCATGATTCTTGTAGTTCTGTTCTCTGTTGTTTCTCCGTGCCATTGTTCTTCTTCTTCTTTCTCGTTCGATCTCATACTCCCTCTGGTTATAGTAGAATCCTGTGGGGAGAACGGAATGCATTGTGTCGTAGTTTTCAACGTGAACTTTCGGCCCGACACATCCAACTTCAGTTAATTGCATATCCTTTACAGGACTTTGCGAATCAACCCCCAGCTTTTAACGCTATTTGTGATTTTTCTAGGCATTATTACGTTCAGTAGTTTGCCATTGCTTTCTGAACGGGTGGTGCCCTCGTCCTTTGTAAAATCAACGCGAAACAATTTGCAACCAAATTGTCCGCAGCGTGATTCGAACTCAGAACGTCGGGGTTAATGGACCGAGTCACTATCCCCTAAGTCACAGACGCCACCATTTCCACGTTACAGACTGATTATACTGCAACCATACATCTCGTGGACACGTGGGTACACACCTTAAGCTTAGATTGCTTTACTTGAAACATTGCCATAAACAATAAAACAGTGGGAACAAAATGCGCCGTTATCCATAACAGGGGGAGCGTACGTCATTTTTGTTGATACCGGAAGCGAATCAAATCCTAGAATGCGTCACATGTGTAGGGTACCTTGCGAAAAAAACCTATGACATTGTTTTATGAACTACGTGAAATTTCTTACATACCGACAACAACGACATGAGTCCAGTCGGCAAATCTCTGTGATTATAATGGTTATAATGTATGAGTCATGTTTCTCAATTACTAGATAACTTTGACAAAGGAGAAGCTCTTCATTCCGAGCCAGTTTACCTAAGATATGTGGTGTATATTTGTTCGTGATATAGTGATCTATTGGCTAAGATGTTTTAACTTTGACATAACAGCAACAGAGGTGCATAGGAAATAGCTTACCAGAAGCGGTGTGGGCTTAGGATTTGACAGCACAAGAGGCGTCTAGGACATGACAGCACCAGAGGAGGTGGGGACCTAGGTTATGACAGCACCAGAGGGTGTGTGAGCCTAGAATATGACAGCACTAGAAGGGGTGTGTACATAGGATATGACACCAGATGGTCGATAGATCAGGATATCGCAGCGCCAAAGAGGACGTGGGCCTAGAACGTGACATCACAAGAGGAATGGGCACCTAGGATAAGACAGCAACAGAAGAAGTAGAGGTGGGGTGCCCTAGGATAAGACAGCAACAGAAGAAGTAGAGGTGGGGTGCCCTAGGATATGACAGCACCAGAGAGGACGGGGGCTAGGACATGATAGCAGCAGAGCGAACGAGGAAGAGGTGGGACGTTGTAACTACTAATGGTGTAGGCTTTATGGCAAAAGATATTATGAGTTTAAATCTACGAGATATGAACTTGTCTGCAACTGACTGCTTGTAGAAGAGTGCGCATGCGTACATGTATGCTGTATTTCACATGTAAGCACAATTAAGTTATTTCCGGTTAGTTCACAAGGGCAATAACTCTAACAGACATCCATAGCTCTTATAGTTTGTTGATTTATAATGCTGTATCATGCATCTGAAAATTATTGTTGCCATGACAACACAGCTGAATTCATTTGTTTACCGAACAATGTTTGAAGAAAAACGATTTACTTTTTTGGCAACACATAGTTTTTTGTTTCTTTTACGTTTTTTTAACGACTCTTTACACGTATATGTTCACAACCCACATACGTACACATACACAGATACATTACACACATAAACACATCCGGACCGCGTCGTTCTGTTCACGAGTGAAGGCTCGCCTGAATGGCGAAGGACACTGGGGATAAGAAAAGACAGCATACACGCAACAATCAGTCAGAGGCGCCATGTTACTACTGGGCCTGAAATCATTGAATACGAAATAGTAAAAAAAAATGTCAATGAAAAAACAGAAAAATATTGTTGTAACTCAATTTGTTCTTTAACCACATCGTCATCATCATCAGGTGCCGTGCCGGTTGACGTAGGCGATCAACGATCTCCACAAATCTCTGTCGTTGGTGTTTGCTATCAACTCA